>OY992878.1:162744859-163094152 GCA_963921405.1 Cepaea hortensis
GCATAAAGGACATATGGACATACAGACAGACAGACAGACAGACGGACGGAGATCGCCTTTTATATATAAGATACTAGCTGACCCGGCCCGGCTTCGCCCAGACCCTGGTGGGGAGCATCTCATTTAATTCATATAAGTAGTCATATAAGTTCTCGTTCCCGTTACCGACAATCTGTCTGTCTGTCTGTCTATCTGTCTGTCTGTCTGACCCGGCCCGGCTTCGCCCAGACACTGATGAGGAGCATCTCATTTAATTCATATAAGTAGTCATATAAGTTCCCGTTCCCGACTATCTATCTGTCTGTCTGTCTGACCCGGCCCGGCATCGCCCAACTCCTGGCGGGGAGCATCTCATTTAATTCATATAAGTAGTCATATAAGTTCCCGTTCCCTACTGTCTGTCTGTCTGTCTATCTATCTATCTGTCTGTCTGACCCGGCCCAGCCCATGGTGGAGAGCATCTCATTTAAATCATATAAGTAGTCATATAAGATCCCGTTCCCGACTATCTGTCTGTCTGTCTGTCTTGGGTAAATGGAGGAGGGAGGAGGAAGAGGGAGGTGGAGGAGGGAAGAGGAGGGAGGAGGAGACAGGAGACAGGAGGAATAGGGAGGAATAGGAGGGAGGAGGAGGGATTAGGAAGAGGAGGGAGGAGTAGGGTGGAGGAGGAGGGAGGAGGAAGAGGGAGAAGGAGGGAGGAGGAGAACGCAGGAGGAGGAGGGAGGAGGAGGAGGAGAGGGAGGAGGAGGAGAGAGTAGGAGGAGGGAGGAGGCGGAGGGAGCAGGAAGAGGGAGGAAGAGGGAGGAGGAAGAGAGAGAAGGAGGAGGGAGGAGGGAGGAGAAGGAGGAGAGAGGAGGAAGAGGGAGAAGGAGGGAGGAGGAAAACGCAGGAGGAGGAGGGAGGAGGAGGAGGAGGAGAGGGAGGAGAGGGAGGAAGAGGGAAAGGGAGGAGGAGGGAGGAGGAGGAGAGAGTGGGAGGAGGGAGGAGGCGGAGGGAGAAGGAAGAGGGAGGAAGAGGGAGGAGGGAGGAAGAGGGAGGAGGAAGAGGGAGAAGGAGGAGGGAGGAGAAGGAGGGAAGAGGATGAGGGGGAGGAGGAGGAAGAGGGAGGATGAGGAATGTGAAGGGAGGAGGAGGGAGGAGGTAGAGGGAGGAGGAGAGAGGAGGAGGAGGGAGGAGGAGGAGGGATGTGGAGGAGGGAGGAGGAGGGAGGAGGAGGAATGTGAAGGAGGAGGAGGGAGGAGGTAGAGGGAGGAGGAGGAGGGAGGAGGAGAATGGAGGAGGAGAGGGAGAGGAGGAAGGAGGAGGGGGAGGAGGAGGGAGGAAAAAGGAGGAGGGATGAGGGGGAGGAGGGAGGGGTAGGAAGGGGAGCAGGAGAAGGGAGGAGAAGGGAGGACGAGGGCGAAGGAGGAAGGAAGAGGAGGGCTAGGAGGTAGGAGGAGGGAGGAGGAGGAGGAGGAGGGAGGAGGAGGGAGGAGGAAGAGAGTGGAGGAGGGAGGAGGAGGGAGGAAGAGATAGGCGGAGAGAGGAGGAGGAGGGAGGAGGAGGAGTAGGGAGGAATAGGAGGGAGGAGGAGGGAGGAGGAGGGATTAAGAGAAGGAGGGGGAAGGGGAGAAGGAGGAGGAGGAAGAGGGAGGAAGAGGGAGGAGGAGGAGGGAGGAGGAGGGAGGAGGGTGAAGGAGGAGAAGGGGGAGGGAGGAGGGTGAAGGAGGAGGAGGAGGAGGGAGAGGGAGGAGGGGGAGGAGGAGGGAGAAGGAGGAGGAGGGAGGAGGGGAGGAGGAGACGCAGGTGGGGTAGGAGGAGGAGGGAGGAGGGAGGAGGAGGAGAGGAGGAGGAGGGAGAAGGAGGAGGGAGGAAGAGGTAGAAGGAGGAGGGAGAAGGAGGAGGAGGAGGAGGAATGATGAGTAGGGAGGAGGAGGAAGAGAGATGTGGAGGAAGGAGGAGGAGGGAGGAGGAGGGAGGAGGTAGAGGGAGGAAAAGGGAGGAGGAGAGAGGAGGAGGAGGAGAAGGGAGTAGGAGGGATGAGGAGAAGGGAGGAGGAGAGGGAGGAGGAGGGAGAAGGGAGGGGGAGAAGGAGGAGGGAGAGGGAGGAGGGGGAGGAGGTAGAGGGAGGAGGAAGAGGTGGAGGGTGGATGGAGGAGGTAGAGGGAGGAGGAGGGAGGAGGTAGAGGGAGGAGGATGGAGGAGGCGGAGGGAGTAGGAGGGAGGAGGATGGAGGAGGAGGGGAGAGGAAGAGGGAAAAGGAAGAGGGAGGAGGGAGGAGGTAGAGGGAGGAGGAAGAGCAGGAGGGTGGAGGGAGGAGGTAGATGGAGGAGGAGGGGAGGAGGTAGAGGCAGGAGGAGAAGAGAGGAGGAGGGAGTTCGCCATTCAGAATTCATACTCGTCTAGGTTCTGTGATTTCGGTCCTTCCATTGATTGTTCTTCCCTTCTACGCGACTGTAGATAACTTCCTTACACATAAAAAGATGAATTGTTATTGATATTGCCGTGGCATGGAGGCATATATATCAGCAGCAGAGTTGAACGCCTACGCCAGCCGGCACGGCACTTGATGATGATGATGATTGCCGTGTGACGATTCTGTGTAGTCACGTCATTTTCTTCCCTTTCCCTAGCGTTTTGGTTCGGGGATTCTTTCATCATCATCATCATATATTTACGTACGTATTTTGGGAATGGGAGGAGGGAGGAGGAGGAAGAAGAAAAAAAATACGACAGTTGGCAGCGCTGGAATGAAAGGAAGGCGTGTAGAAAATTTCATCTCAATCCGATGGGCCGTTCGCGAGCGCATAAAGGACATACATACATACATACAGACAGACGGAGATCCTAATTTATATATAAGAGAGATCTTTTTTTTTATAATGTGACCTTTTGTAAAAATGCCTCACACAAGATTTAGGATTTTGGCCCATCTACATAATGATGTATGAGTCAAAATGCTGCTGCAGATACGTTGTGAAGAGAAACCAGAATAACAGAGCGTCCATTGGGGGAATTCGTTAACATCGTGCACGGAGCTTGCAGCGTTGAAACATTGTATATATTGCATTAACAAGTACATTTTATTCATTTTTAGCAGTAAAAGTATTTCAAACTTTAGAATATCAAATTATTGTGTTAACTGTGAATATGTGGTGTCATTATCTTATATATAAATTAGGATGTGCGTATTTGCGTATTTATGTATCTCTGTATGTATGTATGTATGGCCTTTATTTGTTCGCGAACGGCCCATCCGATTGAGATGAAATTTTCTACACGCCTTCCTTTCATTCCAGAGCTGACAACTGTGATATTTTGTTAGTGTGAAATCGCCTGCTTACTCAGTATTATTTCATTTTTCATTTTTCATCATAATTTCATATATTTCAGGGGACCTAACTCTGTAAAAGTTATTTCAAGGGGCATAACTTTTCTGTATAACTTATAGTCATATTGTGGCATCGTTTTCAAAGATTTATAAACTCTTTGTCCATAGTTATGTACCGGCATATGAGTTATAATAAATAATGATACAATCTGTAAGGCATTTTCAAAGTTTTCATAAAAATGATGCACAATGCATAACATTGTAACTCATCTTTTTTTGCTTAAGAAGTTACTGTAGTCATGCAGGTGATTAGAAAGAGTTTTCATTAAAAATAATGGATGGTGTGTAGAAGAACGTTCTTTTAAGTTACTTTTTTTGTTGTATGAATTTAATGAAGCCGGACAGGGTCAGGCAGACAGATAGACAGACAGATAGACAGTCGGGAACGGGAACTTATATGACTACTTATATGAATTAAATGAGATGCTCCACACCAGGAGCTGGGCAATGCCGGGCCGGGTCAGACAGACAGACAGACAGACAGACAGACAGACAGACAGACAGACAGACAGACAGACAGACAGACAGACAGACAGACAGACAGACAGACAGTCGGTAACGGGAACGAGAACTTATATGACTACTTATATGAATTAAATGAGATGCTCCCCACCAGTGTCTGGGCGAAGAAAAACGTTTGCGAGTTATGTCCCTTGCACAAATCCAAACAATAGTGAGAGGGATATTTGACAAGGAAGAACAGAATAGTGTGCAGCGCAGAACAGCCACTCTCAGCTTCCTTGATGAAGAATACCCACAAGAACTCTGGATCCGAGTCTACACAGATGAGTCAGCGCAGAATGCTGTTCGAAATAGAGGAGTGAGACTGTACATTGAATACCCAAATAATACTAAGGACCCGGCCAGAGTACCAACAGGAAAGTACTGCCATAACTAAGATGCTTAAGACCCAGGCAATCAAGATAGCAACAGAGAAATTACTAAAAACCAGCCATAGCACACAAACTGTGGTGTTATTGACGGATGCAAAATCAATACTCGAGGCGCTCCTGTCTTGGAAATCGCCAGTACTACGGACAATACTTTCTGAAATTGGCAGCTAGCGTAAAGTCACCATACGATGGATACCATTTCACTGTGGAGTACTCGGAAACGAGAGAGCTGATCGATTAGCTAAGGAAGGAGGAAAAGAACAACCTGTTGTACCTGTTACATACCACCAAAAGAAAAGAATGATTAAATCAACCAGAAAACCACCAAAACATGCTCAAGACGACTATCACGTTATGGACATGCCCGAACAAGTCATTATTCTGCGCCTCAGGACACAATAGATTACCCAACCACGTGTATACAAAATTCAAGATTGGTGAATCAGCCATGTGCACATGTGGATTGGCGCCGCAGACAGCAGATCACATACTCCAAAACTGCCTAAAAATCTAGACAAACCATCTAGTCTAGAGAGACGACAGTGGAAGATAAACTCTATGGACCACTGAGTGAGCTAAAAAAAAAAAAGACAGTTAAATTCATTCAAGAGACAACATATTTCAAGTAAACGGAAGAAGAAGAAGTCTACTCTCTCTCTCTCTCCTCCGCCCTATCTCTTCTTTTAATTCCTCTTGTGTGTGTGTGTGTGTGTGTGTGTGTGTGTGTGTGTGTGTGTGTGTGTGTGTAAAGAGAACCTTTGGTTCTATGGTCGCTTCTCCTATAGCCGCCCCTCCTGTAGCCGCCCTTCTTATAGACGCCCCTCTTATAGCCGCCCCTTCTACGACTGATAACAATTGTAAACATTGACGTGGGCTACTTCTCGGTCTTTCCCTTGGTCTCTTCCCTTCGATCTTGCCAGTTGTCACCAAGTTCTCCAATTAATTTCTTCTCATAACATGCCCAAAAAATGTTGACTGTCTACGTCTAATGTCTCTAATCAGTTTCCGATCTTAATTTGTTTCTTGAAGGACTTGTTCATTGGTTTTTCTGTCTGTCCATGGTATTTTTTGTATTCTCCTAAGAAACCACATTTCCACAGCCATCAGATGTTTTTCAGCATGTCTGCTCATTGTCCACACTTCACTTCCATACAAAAGTACAGGTTCTATGTAGCACTTCAACACTCTTTTTCTCGTTTCATTTGACATCTTTTTATTGGTCAGTGTGTTTTTCATCTTGCAAAAAGCTACCTTCGCAATGGAAATTCTTTTTCTAATCTCTTCAAGGCATCTCCAATCTGATGTTATGACTGTTGCGAGATAACTATACCGATTCACTTGTTTATATATTTTTACTCGTATATCACATTGTGATATTTCCTTCTTCCTAGTGACAACCGATCTCCCTGGTTGGTCTCCCCGGGCTAACCTAGGTCGGGCTCCCTGGCCTAGGGCTTAACGTCTTTCTCCGTAATCCCATATAATCTCGTGAGTAACATAACCTGCGCGAGAATCGGTAGCGGTTCTCGCCGTGTTGATAACTTAGGGGTATGTGGGCCCGTCGCTCAGAAAGCAATGGCAAACTACTGAGCGTAATCTTGCCTAGTACATCAAAAGCAGCTGGAAAATGCTGGTGCTGACTGCAACGTCCTGTAAGGTAAATGCAACATAAAAATGTACAACCATAATCTGTGTCTTCTTACAATTCATTTATAACCCTAGCTGTTCACAGTGTGCAACAACCACAACTACTAAATGCCGCAGGTCCTGTTCATTGTTTGCAATCAATACTGTGAGTGGCACCTTGCATTCCTGAAAAGATGCCCCGGCTTCGTCTACATGCGGCTCGAACCTTGATCATGTTTGGTAGCACATATCTGTGTGAGCAGCTGTTTTCTGTGATGAACATTAACAAAACATCACCCAGGGTCTATCCCTGGCTCAGATTAGTAATCCCGTGACTGATTCAGCCACAAATAGCCACTGCCCACGGTTTTAACCACACAGGATATTAATTTGAAGGTGATTGTTGTCCAATAAGGGTAAATAAATCGTGGGGATAACAGATGCTCCACATTGGAATATTTGTGACTGCCTGTTTTAACTTTCAGCTATGGTATTATTCATTTATTCACTTCATATGGTGTATAACTTTGCAGTGTGTGCCTGACGAGATGCAGCGAAATATGCCAGGCAATAAATCGTGCAACATATTGTTTGTGACTTTTGTGTTTACATTCTCTAAGGTAGGGGTGCCAAACTCAATCACTCAGCGGGCCAAATCTCAAATCACACGTAAGGTTGCGGGCCGGACAGGATAAACATTCAATAAGCCGAAAATTAAACCTTTTTTATACATTAATATATGTTAAAACAGAAAGAAGTTTTAATAATAAAAAATCATTGGTATACACATTTTCACTCTTATGTCAGTTTGTGAGAGCACGATGTTTGGCATCTTTTCTTGGCTACAAGTTCGTTTATTTTGGGAGTAATGTTCTGTGTCATTGAGATTCTCATGATGGACTGCAAGTGCAACAACGTTGAGTGAAAAAAGCCAACGGGATCTACATAGCCAAACGAGCACAAATCGTCCTCTATTAACTAGTTTAGGCCAATCTATCTTCTCGGCGTGGAGGTTAGTATGTGATTTGTGAAACGGAAGACGATAAGATAAGGTATAGTGTCGTGCAACAGTCACATATTGTCATCAGGTATTTCTTTAAACATTGAGAACAACCCACTACTGGCAACGCTGATCGTATTCCGGTAAGAATCTAAGGCCTTGTCCAAGTCAATTTGGAAGCACTAGACTGAGTTTCGCTCTCGTTTGAGCTCGTCAGAAGTGCATATCCTTGACTGGACCTGGGATCAAACCCGGATCACTTGTGTGTGACGCGAGTGTGTAACCACTAAACCAAGCCGCACACGCTGGACACGACCAAATTATCACAACAGAATATTACAACGTCACCCATCGTAGGCTATAGCTCAAGATTTGCCCGATCGCCGCGACTGACATCCGTCAATCGATGTGGTGCCGAATGATCAGGTCTTCTTAGGTATTTTTTTTTTTTTATAACTGGGTTTAAAGTTGAGAGAATCGACTTCATAGCATCAGCTTTTGTCGTATATGACCCTGTCTCTTTCTGCGGAGCGGTATGTCGAAAGTGTAGCACAGCGCACGAACTCTGTCATTCCAGCCACGGTCCCAGGAATCTCCGAGAAAATCAAACTCGTGCGCCGAAAGACAAGTCCAGAAACGAATCTACAACCTTCGGAGCGAGAGGTGGGCGGCTTCACCAAAAGACTACCAGAGCTGCAGTTGGCATCATGTAAATGGGTCCTACTGAGGCAGGCGTGCGGGCAGGCAGACATATAGTATAGTCAGCTAGCCAGGAAGGCAGCAGGGAGACAGACAGACAGACAGACAGACAGACAGACAGATAGATAGATAGATAGATAGATAGATAGATAGATAGATAGATAGATAGATAGATAGATTTTCCCCTGTTGTTCTCCGTGTCCCTTGAGTCCCTGAAATACGCGTCTCGTCAAACAGACCGACAAAACAAAGGGTCAGCCGCGACAGTCCCTTAAGAAAAGCTTGTATTAAAATATATACTCTCTTCCCTCCCCCGGTTCATTGATCTTTGTCCTGTGTAGGACGAGAACGAAGGTCAGCATAAACAAAATGTCAAGGCTACATGTCTCGCCTGTTAGCGGAAACAGACATTCTTTGCTTGGTTTTTGTGAGGTCACTTTAGCGGCAAGAGAGGCGCTGTGTGGCACCTGCCCGTTAAAAATATGCAAAGTAGATCAAGCATCAAGCTCTCTTCCTGTCTGTCTGAATCTGGGCAGGTCCATATTTGGAAGGTCACTTTCGTCGTTTAAAATAACCTATGTCATAAAATAAAACACCCTTGTCTAAGAATTGATCCTTTAAGCTCATATTGTAAAAGGTTATTACACTAACTTACTCGATGGTAATTATTAGTATAACTCCTAAGATAAAAAAAAAAAACGAAATCATAGAATATAAATTATTATAGAGTGTGCATCTGAACGGACTGATATTCAGAATGGAGTGGTTAGAGGCATTGGCTGACTGGGTGTAAAATTATGGGTTGCCAAGGGACAATACTAGTAAAAGGTCTTTAACATTTTACACATACTGCCTAATGTTTAAGAGGGTTCACTTCATCAGAGATCCACAGGACCAATTTGGCATCGGACAAACTGACGCGCTGCCCAATCCACCATTGGTTAGAGGGCCTTTTTGTGTGTGCGAAAGACAAAATATTACAAGGTTTCTGGGGCTATGAAAATAACATGAATACAGTTCAGTCTAGAAAGGCATGGTACCATATAACCAAAAGGATGAACTGGCTTCTATACATAGATTCCGTTGATAGTGTGTAAGTTATTAACCCTCCAAGTCTTTTCTTCACCTGTTGCCTTTCGTTACCTAGTGGAGCATACGCCCTCAACCAACTCTGGTCAAGTCACTTGGAGACTTGTTCACAACTGGGTGGGTGTTGCAGTTGTCTACTGGATGAGGTAGCCAGCCTCCTCCAACTCTCCCCGGGAATCTCTGCGGCGAAGTGGTTAGCTTCCTGCCTCACGCTCCAAGATTGGGGGTTCCATTCCGACCTTCGTCCTTCATTTCGCGAGTGCAATTTTCATGTAGACTCCTGGGGTCGTCGCTGGAGCTACGGAGTTCGCACTTTGTGCGACGCTTTAGCAGGCCGCCTTGCGGAAAGAGACCGAGCCATATGGAATAAAATCCGGTGCAATGAGGTGGATCCTTTTGTCTTCAACAGTGTATACCGCTTAAGGCGATCTTGGATGTGGCGAATTTATGTTACGAAGAACACTGTTGTTTTGTATGTTGTAAATGTATGATAGAGTTAGACATGTCAACATGGTGGATATGCTTGCAGATCTACAAATTGATGGGAAAGACATTAGACTTATAAAAAAACATATATTTGAAACAACAAGCTGCCATAAGGATTGATAATAAAGTGGGACAATATAAACCTATTAAGAGAGGTGTTAGGCAGGGATGTGTAATGTCTCCAGATCTTTTTTTTCCCTATACAGTGAAAATATTTTCAGAAATGTAGAAGACCTAAATGGAATCAGCATTGGAGGACGAAACATCAATAACATTAGATATGCAGGTGATACAGTATTGATTGCAGACAATGCACAAAATCTACAACAATTAGTAGACGCGGTTGTTGTACACAGTGAGCAGCTGGGATTGGAATTAAATTGTAAGAAGACACAGGTTATGGTCGTCACTAGGAAGAAATAAGTACCACAATGTATTATACACGTAAATGGGAATATTCTTCAACAAGTGAATCGGTACAATTATCTCGGAACAGGCATAACATCTGATGGGAGATGCTTTGAAGAGGTTAGAACAAGAATCGCCATAGCGAAAGTAGCCTTTAGGAAGATGAAAATCATTCTGACCAATAAAATGATGTCAAATCAAACGAGAAAAAGAGTGTTGAGGGGGTACATAGAGCCTGTTCTTTTGTATGGATGTGAAACTTGGACAATGTGCAGTCAAGCTCAAAAACATCTGGTAGCTGCAGAAATGTGGTTTCTGTGGAAATGCAAAGAATACCATGGACAGACAGAAAAACCAATGACCAAGCACTACAGGAGACAAATGAAAATCGTAAATTGATTAGAGAAATTAGACGTAGACAGTCAAAAATTTTTTGACATGTTATGAGAAGAAATGGATTGGAGAACTTAGTGACAACTGGCAAGATCGAAGGGAACAGACCAAGAGGAAGCGAGAGGAAAATACCTGGGTGGCTTGGCTACATGGCATGGACGAGACAAGAACACTGAGCTGATCCACGACGCTGGTGATCGAGTGAAATGGCGAGTCATGACAGCCACGCTTTCCGGCATGGCACATGATTGATTAAAATGTATTACTGTATTCTTGAACTTTATAAGGGGAATTTCTGATAAGAAGAACTTGTTTTTTTGGTCCCAGGTGAGTTCGCTTTATCAGATATGCACTGTACACCCTTTCTGTACACGTATGGTAGATAACACAGTTACTGTTCAATGCTTCCTCTGCTGGCGCCGGTAACCCACGAGCGCATCCTCAAAGTACTTCGGTATGTTTTGGTATAACTTTTGGTCACGGATCTCGTTCACCCAACACGGATATCGCCATAAGTGCTCCGATCTCCTCCCATAGAACAGACACGGAAATCTCTATAAGTGCTCCGGTCTCCTCCCATATAACACACAAACAGAATCTCAGCACAGCGCACGAACTCCATGGCATCAAGGGGGTATATGTGATGTTGTTTCCCCGAGAAGAGATTGGGATCAACATGCACATCTTTAAACTGATTATCTGTTGGGATTATTGACTGACTTTTCGTCTACACTCTTCTCTTCTGTCTTTTCGTCTACACTCTTCTCTTCTGTCTTCCCTTCCATATATCTATTTCTTTTACTCTCTCGATTATTCCCTCAACACATACTCCGACAACAGTTCCTTTCAACGATAAGATAAAAGATTTATTATAAAAAACTATGTCTGGTGTATGTATGGATATTGTCTATGTAGTTTGTATGTTCTTCTAGTGTGGCTGCCAGATAAGATGTTGATAGATAGTCTCCGTGGTTTCTCTCGTCTCTTCTCTCAGCTAGAGTACAGGACATGACATAGATACAGAACGGTCTCACCCTGACAGCTCCGTCTGCTTGAGTCGGTAGATAAATCCGTTCTTTGTAATGAAAATGTTCACCACTGTATCAAATGTACTTAACCTGCTCACTATTTGCTGTCTGCTTAAAATGAATGTTCGTTGCTTTCTTATAGCGTTCTTTAATCCATTCTGGAAAACACATCGACTTTCTAGAATGTTCTATTAGTGTTCTGTAAAACGTTCTACACTTGATATTTTGTAATTGATATATGCACTTGGTACGCACTTTGCAACTCTTTGATACTGAGTAATTTGGGTCTTTTTCCTTTAGTTTGTATGATCTCTATTTTCCATTCTCTGTCCTCCTGACTTATTAAGATGACACTTCTTTTCCTTCCTTTCTTATGCACAAGTGTCGTGCGTTATGACTTTAAAGTGCTTTCTCGTGGGTTATCAACACTGGGTGATCTTGACCACAGCCATCTGTGTAATCTCTTAGTTGATAAGTCCAGCACTGGTATGGAAACCTGTGTGATATACATTTAATAATGAGATCTGTGTCTGCTTCCTCTTCTCTCCTATGTGAGTGTCTTTTCCTCCAGCCGAAATGAAAAGGCTTCCGAAAAAACCCACTCTGACATAGGATAGAAGATTCACCTAATCGTCTATACTATTCCTACTAATAGAAATCAATGATAAATGCTATTCACGCACATCTATATTCATATCCTAAACTATATCTAATATCTTTATACCTTATTTAGGCATCTATGTTCCTTTATAGAATTAATGTAGATCCACGAATTGAAATTAATCCGCAGCCAAGCACTTTATCCCATTATAAGGGAGGATATTTCTTTTCATTACAGGACACATAATTCTATCTTTCCGTCCAGTTGGGGAACACACACTCCACTGACACAAAGAAGTGGCCACTCTCTTTAGATCATCTTTGTCCCATCGTCCTTGACATTGCTGGACAAAGCAAATTCAGACTTCATTGTCCTAGTTTGTGGAAAATTCCAGATCTGGGGCTTTTCCGTATATCCCTACCTCCAGAACGCAATAGACTGGTCCATGATGCTGTCTCTCTTGGTCGCTAACCAAATTTTCCACTCGACAGTTACCTGTGTTGTAGTCGACTCTCCCGACTTGACCTACATACACATGCGCTGGTCAATCCTTTGTGGTTATCCTTCTGTTTCATTAACTCGGGAATTAACCGTTCACCTGCCTGGTTTTTTTTAACCCTTCTCCTACGTGGGCAGTCGATGTATGCAGTCGTCCATCTGGGAATCATTAACTCTCAGTATTACACGACATAGGCCCCCTCTTAAGAGATTAGACCGCGTCGAATCTTTCTCACTGTAGGTTTGATTCCCATGATCCACAATCCTAATCTTCTTCCTCCGGAGCTGGATGTCTGGATATCAAATCCGCTCCTACATTCTCCTTACCAAGGATGTATTCCATTGTGAAGTCCAGTTGTAGCAACAACGTCCATCCCATCCACCGTGCGTTGAGCTTTTGCGAAGTAGCTATTAACATCACGTGTTGATGATATGATTGGATCCCCACATTATCCAGTAGGCGCTCTAATTGACACCCTACCATACTACTAACGACTGAAACTAGTGTTGGCTCCTCGCTCCTGTACGTTCAGTCGACCTCCTTTCGACTTGCGTCAGCGACGGCTCACAATACAGACGGATTGTCCCATCCTGATTGTAACACTGCTTCCATGTCCTCTTGGTTTTCCCCGGTTTTTCCTCTGGGGATGTTCCGCCTCGTCCTCGTCGGACCGAGTCGTCTTTCCCAAACCTCCTGGGCTTTTGCTTCCAGGACCATCTTGGGCGATAGTGTATCTGGTCAGCCAATCTTCGGTTTGAGTCCTGGGTAATTCTCGCTTTTCCCGACGTTACCCACCCCTTCTGAACTTGGTTACCGGTGAAACTTTCACTCTTGTCCTTTCCCTGACTTGTGATTTCCCTCCTCCTGTCGTTGGGTAAATCTGACCTATCACGTACTGTCCCATAGGCCCTCCTATGTTGTACTGGCGATCTCTGGTCTTCGTCTGGACTGGTAACTTTTGTCCCAATGGCTGCCATCACCATAAAGTGCGAAGCTTTACTCCCGGATCTCTCTTCATATTTCCTAATGAGATGTCTAGGGAGATTTTTCTTCTCTTCCCCGATCCGTATTTTGTAGATGTTCTTGGACACCACCTTTTCCACAGGATAAGGTCCTTTCCATCCTACTTGGAGTATATTGGTCTCTGCTGGACTCCACACTTCCACTTTGTCTTCCACTTTAAGAGCTAGTTTCCTCTTGATTCGCTTGTTGGGTGGTGCTCTCTGGCACTCCGAACAAGACTTCACCCACCGGCGTACATCTCCGGTCATTCCTGGCCAGCAATAATGGCCGGAAATTTGCTGCAAGGTCTCTCTGACACCCATATGTCGATTCTCGCCTATGATGTGTCCACTCTGAAGAATGTGAGGACGGTGGGTCTCTGGAACCACCCACTGCTCATGCAGGTTATCTCCCCTCCCAGCTCTCCGATAGAGTAGTTGATTCTTCAGAAAGTACTGTCCCCGTTCTGGTGGCTCAGCACTTCTTTGCAGCTTCCTGTAGCAAGGATGCAACGTAGTATCCTTCCTCTGGGCAGTATGCAGTTCTCCTATCTCTGAGTTGTCGCATAGTGTCTCTGCCTCTTTTTCCTTCCTTTGAGATCCACTGACTACTGTTCCCTTGTGGGCTTGCTGTTTGGGCATCCCCAAAAAGACATATTTCGTGCCAATGATCATTGGAAATAAGGAGTCAGATAATACAGCAGCTGGAATAATGCCCGTGACGTACCTGGATTTAATCTCCACCTTGGCGATTGGCAGCGTCATGGTAACAGCACTCCTCATTGCCGGCTGTATTTCTATGGTCTCCCCTGTAAGTTGGTCTGGGCTTACTAAGCTGGCGTCCACCACCGCTTCCCCATCCAAACCTGTATCATAGAGACAAGCAACCTGCTGGCCATTGACTTCAATAAGTTCAACCACAGGTGGTCTCTCTTGGTCCTGAGTGTCTTTCATCTCCTTGACCGTTTCCTTGCCTTCTTCTTTTGATTCCTCGAGGTTGGTTATGCAATTGGCGTCGTTTGCCTTGCATCTGCAGTCCACAGTATTATGTGTTATCGACTGGCATTGTGTGCATCCTGTTCCTTTCCTAGGTTTCCGTGTGTCCTTTTTGTTCCTTTCTCCTTCGCCGACCTCAGCCTTGTCTGTGATCACCGATGTAGGAATCACTTTGCATGCTGCGAAGTAAGAACTTTTAGGTTTCGATCTGCAGTCCTTCGTGTTATGCGAGGCCGCCTTGCAAATCGAGCACCACTTCTCGGACCACTGTCGTTTCGCTTGAGAATTCGAGGTGCTCTGGGTTCCTACCTTCACCTTCTCTGAACTCTCCTCTGTGTGCTTTATATAAGGTTCCCCTTTTTCTCCTTCCCAGTTTTTAGGTTTCTTTTTCTCTGGTTTCTCCTGACCTTTGGTTTGTGTACTTAGTTCCTCAGTTTCACCATGTACCTCTACGAATCGCTCCGCCAGCTTATTCACAACATCAATCCGTTCCGCCCCTTGTTCTCCTAAGAAGGTTCTGAGAGGTTTCGACATTTGCTTTCGCATCTGGTCGACCACCATCATCTCTTCGAGACTCTCATAATCCCTCTTGAATTCTGCCAAGTCCATCCATTTCTGGAGATAGGATTTCAGCCTTAGACTGTATGCGGCGAATAGTTCTCCCGGCTCTCGTCTAGCCGATCTAAACTTCTTCCTATACGTTTGTGCTGTGATGTCAAAATGTTTCATCAAAGCTGCTTTTAATTCCTGGTAATTATTTTCCTGTCCTGGTGGTAAGCGTGTGTACACTTCAAATCCCGAACCGACTAATCCCTGTGATAGTTTAAGAGCCCATCTGGTCCGATCCAGCCCCATAGCGATTGACATTGCTTCGAAACGAGATGCGTATTGATCAAATCTTTCTTTAGACTGATCGTAGACAGCTAAGGGAAACTTCATGGCATGGTAACCATGTCCACTCATATGGGTTGCACCCGGTGAAGAAGAATTTCCTTCCGCTCCATCTATTTCTCCCTTAGTTTGTGTCTTGAGTTCTAGCTCTTTCATGCGATATTCATGTTCTCTGATCTTGTTGGCTTCCTCTGCTTGCAACCTCTTGTTGTCCTGTTCCAGTTCCATTCGTTTCAATTCCAACTCAGTCTTACGGTCTTCTCTTTCCGCTTGACGAATCTCTCTCTCTCTCGTTCTTGTATGTAATCAGTTAGCTCTGAACCAGCTAACCCAATTTCCTCCCCGTTGGCCTTCAGTTCGGCTGTAGTTACTTTAGGAGTTGCCATAGTTACAGCAGATAAGTCAGCACGTTGAGTAAAGACACCCCAAGGCAGAAAAGAATACTACTATAAACAGATAATCTACCTAGAACCTATATCCTTAATCTATGTCTATTTAATATAATAAATCTACAACACCACACAGTACATCACAACCACTCTCTCATCCACAAAAGGCGATATAGGATAAAGACTTATGTAGACGTGTGACTGTGTGACTAGGTATGTAATGTGTCTTACCACCTATCCACATTCACTCTGTCTGGAACTTTCTCACTGTAAAGTCACCAGCCTTAATGAAATGTTTCTACTATCCATGTAATGGCACCATATATCCAATGGACGTCCTTCCATTAAAAGTCATCAATATATACTTCTTTTTATTCCAATCAGTATGTCCCAACATGCATGTACTCCGCTATGCCTGTGCCAATATGCAGGTCATATGGGTATAATGTATGTACGTACCCCGCTGCTCCACCAATTATGTGATGTTGTTTCCCCGAGAAGAGATTGGGATCAACATGCACATCTTTAAACTGATTATCTGTTGGGATTATTGACTGACTTTTCGTCTACACTCTTCTCTTCTGTCTTTTCGTCTACACTCTTCTCTTCTGTCTTCCCTTCCATATATCTATTTCTTTTACTCTCTCGATTATTCCCTCAACACATACTCCGACAACAGTTCCTTTCAACGATAAGATAAAAGATTTATTATAAAAAACTATGTCTGGTGTATGTATGGATATTGTCTATGTAGTTTGTATGTTCTTCTAGTGTGGCTGCCAGATAAGATGTTGATAGATAGTCTCCGTGGTTTCTCTCGTCTCTTCTCTCAGCTAGAGTACAGGACATGACATAGATACAGAACGGTCTCACCCTGACAGCTCCGTCTGCTTGAGTCGGTAGATAAATCCGTTCTTTGTAATGAAAATGTTCACCACTGTATCAAATGTACTTAACCTGCTCACTATTTGCTGTCCGCTTAAAATGAATGTTCGTTGCTTTCTTATAGCGTTCTTTAATCCATTCTGGAAAACACATCGACTTTCTAGAATGTTCTATTAGTGTTCTGTAAAACGTTCTACACTTGATATTTTGTAATTGATATATGCACTTGGTACGCACTTTGCAACTCTTTGATACTGAGTAATTTGGGTCTTTTTCCTTTAGTTTGTATGATCTCTATTTTCCATTCTCTGTCCTCCTGACTTATTAAGATGACACTTCTTTTCCTTCCTTTCTTATGCACAAGTGTCGTGCGTTATGACTTTAAAGTGCTTTCTCGTGGGTTATCAACACTGGGTGATCTTGACCACAGCCATCTGTGTAATCTCTTAGTTGATAAGTCCAGCACTGGTATGGAAACCTGTGTGATATACATTTAATAATGAGATCTGTGTCTGCTTCCTCTTCTCTCCTATGTGAGTGTCTTTTCCTCCAGCCGAAATGAAAAGGCTTCCGAAAAAACCCACTCTGACATAAGATAGAAGATTCACCTAATCGTCTATACTATTCCTACTAATAGAAATCAATGATAAATGCTATTCACGCACATCTATATTCATATCCTAAACTATATCTAATATCTTTATACCTTATTTAGGCATCTATGTTCCTTTATAGAATTAATGTAGATCCACGAATTGAAATTAATCCGCAGCCAAGCACTTTATCCCATTATAAGGGAGGATATTTCTTTTCATTACAGGACACATAATTCTATCTTTCCGTCCAGTTGGGGAACACACACTCCACTGACACAAAGAAGTGGCCACTCTCTTTAGATCATCTTTGTCCCATCGTCCTTGACATTGCTGGACAAAGCAAATTCAGACTTCATTGTCCTAGTTTGTGGAAAATTCCAGATCTGGGGCTTTTCCGTATATCCCTACCTCCAGAACGCAATAGACTGGTCCATGATGCTGTCTCTCTTGGTCGCTAACCAAATTTTCCACTCGACAGTTACCTGTGTTGTAGTCGACTCTCCCGACTTGACCTACATACACATGCGCTGGTCAATCCTTTGTGGTTATCCTTCTGTTTCATTAACTCGGGAATTAACCGTTCACCTGCCTGGTTTTTTTTAACCCTTCTCCTACGTGGGCAGTCGATGTATGCAGTCGTCCATCTGGGAATCATTAACTCTCAGTATTACACGACAGTATACCAGAATAACACATGCTATAAATATTCCTATGTTGGTTCTAATGTGAAATGTTGCTTGGACACGGCCTATTCGGTCAAGTCTGTTTGATGTCGAATTGTCCAGGGATTTTTCAACATACACAACGTGCACAATGCTCCTTGGGCTTTTCCGTGCTTCTCTGAAAAGACGAGACCTCCGATCCACTACAACAGGATAAGGGGTTAGGAGAGGGCACAGCCCTTTTCTAATTTTGGATTCTCTCTCTCTCTCTCTCTCTCTCTCTCTCTCACACACACACACACACACACACACACGCGCACACACACACACACACACACAAACACACACGCGAGCTCTTTATAGAGTTAAGAAAGTTTTGTGCAATAAGTCATTGTCCTTGAAAGTTAGATGGGGATGGATGATGTCCTTGAAAGTTAGAAAAGGAGTTCAGGCATGTTACATAGAACCAATTTTAACGGCTGCGAATCCTGGACTATTAATAATTATTAAACATGCGAAAAAAACATCACTGGAAGCCAAGGAGACGTGGTTTTATAGAAGAATGCTGAAAATTAACTGGACAGCCAAAATGAGCAATCTGGACATTTTGAGAGAAGCTGCGTCGCAAAGACAACTTTTCACAAACATCATAAAGAAGCAGTCATCATGTTTTTGCCACGTTAACGAGAAGACAAAAACTGTAATATGTTGAGACAATCGGAAAACTTTGCGGAAAGAGAGATGGGGAAGACAGCGTGAGAAGATTCTTGACAGACTTGAGTCATGGCATGGGAGGGAGTCAACACACGAAATGGTCCAAGCCGTCGAAGATCTCAGTTTGTGGAGACGCATGATCGCTCACGCCAACCGGCAAGGCACTGGATGATAAAATGATATAGCCTACACTGTGAATCAAACAACTCTACTTATGAGATCAATCTCATTGGTCATTCTGTCATACCACCCTTTTCCTTCTATTCCAGTCACCAGTTATCGAAGTTTGTTATTTGCAATCGTTTTAGTTGTCCTACGTGTTTCTTATGCATGCAGTGGTATACTGGTTTAACGTCAGAACTAAATATTTTGTCGTTTGCTAATTTCAATTTCTTTTGACTTACACACATTTCCTAGTGCTACGAAAGTTCTTCTAGCTGTCTATCTTCTTATTCTGGATCTGTGTCCCACCATCTTTGTCTGCATTGCAACATCGTTGGTAGAATATGATAAAGAAGCTTCACAACCAGTGGAAGGGCTGATCATCTTGATTGCGATTATGACCCATATCATATATGAGGCAATGCGGAAAAGGCGGTAACTTTTGTCTTGTACGGTTTGTAAAGAATCACTTTCATAGCACACAGATACCCTGAAAACTGCTGCAGTCTCTTCTCGTTAATCAATGTTGTTTGTGTTGGAACATGTTTTTATTATTGAAATTTAACCTGAACAATGGTCTTTTTCTTTGGTATATCTCCAATTGACAAGAAATGTGTATGGTGCGTACGAGTCGTCCTTGTATTTTGCCCTTCTCAGAGATGGTAACTCAGTTAAGCCCCACTACCTCAGGATCAAGTGTGTGCGTGTGTGTGTGTGTGTGTGTGAGTGTGGGTGTGTGTGGGGGGGGGGCGGGTTTAGAAAATGTTCAGGTTATTTAATTTGTAAACATCCGTGATTCATGCCAGGCTACTTGTGAGAAGCGGACGACGTACCCGGAAGTTACTCCGCCTGCACAATAGACACATGTCAACCAGGGCCGTGTCGTGCTATGATACAGAGGAGAGGCGACCGCATCAGATGACACCGTGGGGGAGGGGGCGCTTCATAAAAAAAGGGGGGGGGTATTTTTAAAGAAAATAACATGTAAGGGGCGGCATTTCGAAGACATGCTTCATTCTGAGAAAATCTACCGCACGGTACTGATTTGATGAGTGCATAAATAGACACACATAGTATTATTTGGCGCTCACAGAAGAAGAAGGAAATAGAGATTAGAAGACGCACTAGACAACATAAAATTTGAAAGCTATAATAGTTACCGACCGGGATCGAACCTGTCGCCTCCAAATGACGACGGCGCCTCGCTGTAAGAACAAGTGTACTTCGACGTACGACCAACTAGACACTCCAGTGTGCGACTCGATGCCTATTGTCCTAAGAGAGTAATTCTTCGATGTTTAGATCTTGTAGTGTCAGCATTTTCTTCTTGGTCCACGATTAGAACTTTTCTGGGGAACACAGCTGCGCGAAATTCGGTAGCGGATCGCGTCGCGTTGTTTACTTACGGGGGTATATGAGCCAGTCGCCCAGAAAGCAATGGCAAACTACTGAGCGTAATCTTTCCAAGAAATCAACAGCAGCGGTAAAATGCTGATGTTGACTGCAACGTAATGTAAGGGATATGCAACTTAAAAAAAACAAAAACAACTGTAACAATGCAATGGTTTTCTTTTAGTGATTGTGAAATGATTCATTGTTTTTCCTTTACACTCGATCGCTTTGAACTCAAGCGTAGCCCACACACACTATTTATATTAGTGATGGACTAAATTGTTGCGTGTGGGTTAGATTTCCCTATTAACAGTGTCCCTCGCCATCAGGCGAACCCACTCTGACTTCAGAGGTACTTGTAATTTACGTCCCCAAGTCAAGGACGACAGGTCAACCCTTCACCGTACAGCTGTACGGTGAAGGGGATGAACCGCTAACCTCGGCATCAGCACAACGGATGTTTAAGAACACGCGTTCTTATCCACTCGGCCATGTGGACCTGCAGTGATTGTGACGTGATTCATATCTCACATCTGTATGTTGCCACCAGAAAGATGCATGCTCTCAAATATTTTACTTGAACATATTTGCTTTTCTTGCGCCTTATATTTATATTCTTAAAACTGTTTAATAACTGCATTGTATTACTAATAACAATCAATCAGGTGCCGTCTCCACAATGAAGGTTGGCTGCAATGGATCTCCAATACTGTCTGTCTCTCGCCCTGACTATACATTCTGTCAGGCTGATGTTCGTCCATCTCTTGATGTTATACTCCCACTTGTATCGTTGTCTACCTTTTGCTCGCTTGCCCTCAACCTTGCCTTCCAGTATGGTTTTTATAAGAGTATCATGTCTTTTAACGTGGCCAAAATATTTCACGTGTCTCCTCTTTATTTCTTTCATCAACTCTCTCTTCATTCCCAGTTTTTCTAGAACCTGTGATTGTTTTTGTTTCCATGAAATACGACCTATTCGTCTGTATATCCACATCTCCAGGGCTTGTACTAATAATAATAATATAGCCAGTCAAAACCTGACCTCTTTTGAATCTCCCCCACTTTTCTTCTTTATAGAACCAAGATATCTGTCATTGAAAATCGACGTGCCACGATTAGAATTAACACGTTTTTAATAATGTCCACACATCGAGTATATACACTAGACTAATAAACCAACTTTACCACTACCAGTGCAAATCAATATCCATGTATTGAATTTCCCCGTTAGAGACCAGGTCCAGCCGTTGGAATCCCCTGGCTTCCGGCACTGGAAGCGGGAATCCCTTCGTTCCAGAGGGTATCCCCAACCGGAAACCACCGATCAAGGCCGACGGCAATAAGTGGAAAATTTATCCCTCTAGAGGAATTGCGCTGATTCACATTTTTTCCATCACATAACTTCATTTCTTCCCACATGTAACGATGATTCCTACAAAGGAGAATTCACCTGCGTCTGTCCGATCTGGAATAAAACTCGTGGTGACAATGTGACGTCATTTACTGGTGAGCATCAACACAAGTTGTGAGCTAGCCACAAGGACACCCTGCTCTCTTTACCGCCGCCGCACGTTAATTCTCAGCCGCCGGGACTTCGTTACGGTAACGGACCAAGTTCAGTAATGAATGTTGAACATTTTCCAAGGGATTTAACGGACAATTGTCCAGTAGAGAGTGGTTAAAGTTGTAATGTCTTGTGGCAGTGGTAGACCGCCATCTTGGACAGTAGCAGGTTCTCACAGCGCTAGTTGTTTGCAAGTGCGACACTCCAGCAGCCAAGGTAAAACCCACACCCCACGACCACCACATGCATTGTTCATGGCTTTAATCTTTCATGTTTTCAGCACGCACTAATGCATTCTTTGCTGGGATTTGTCCTGCCAGCGCCAAGTCTAGAAACAGTCGTAGTAACAACCATAATGAATTGGAATTGGTGGTCACTTTGGAATTTGAGAAGAGGGTGTTGGCGATAGAAATACAGAAACACGAATAAACTTGATGCGAAATAGTTACCAGTTACTTACAATAGCATTACAGTTAAGTGGTTAAGTATGTTTCATAGAATTCTATTTCCATGCGCATATGGTTATCTTTTGATAAAGAGGAACATTTGAGTGAAGAAAGTTGCAGGATACTCAAATACTGACTTCAAATCAGACTACATTTTATTGTGGGGTTTGAAAAGAATGACCATCACTTTGACCTTTGTTCCTCTTTGTGAGTGAGAATCTCTTCCCATGCAGATACAGATCTTTATGCTGCAATTATACAGCAGAGAATCTTTCATACAGATACTCATCTTTATACAGACTGCTGCTTCTCTGTGTGGGAGAATCATCCTTTATGTAAACAAGAATCTTAGTGCAGCATCAATATGGGGGAGAATGTTTTCTCATGCAGATAATGATATAGATCTTTATGCTGCAACTATACAGGGGAGAATCTTTCATACAGATATTAATCTTTATGCTGCTTCTGTGTGGGAGAATCACCTTTCATGTACACAAGAATCTCTGTGCTGCATCTATGTGAGAGAAAACGTTTTCTCATACAGATTGGATCTTTATGCTGCACCTGTATGGAGGAGAATGTTTTCCCATGCAAATGGAGTCTATGTATGGTAGAATCTCCTCTCGTGCAAACATTAATCAGGATCTTTTATGTTGCATCTATGTGGGGAAAGGAGGGGGGGGGGGAATCTCTCATGCAAACATTAATCTTTATGTTGCATCTTTGTGGGGGAAATCTCATGCAAACATTAATCTTTATGTTGCATATATGTGGGGAGAAATCTCTCATGCAAACATTAATCTTTATGCTGCATATATGTGGGGAGAAATCTCTCATGCAGACATTAATCTTTATGTTGCATCTATGTGGGGAAGAATCTCTTTCCATGCAAATAGGGATCTTTATGCTGCATCTGTGTGTGGGAGACTCTCCCTATGCAGACGTGATCTTTATGTAGCATCAGTGTGTGTTGATTAATAGTGAACACTTAAATATGATCTATCTAACATCTTCTCTGTCGGGAGCTTAATAATATTAATCATAATTGAATCTGTGATCTGTCTGGATACATTTAGAATCAAAGTCTATGAGACTGCATTTATGTAGATAGATTTAGAATCATGCTCTATCAGATTTTATCTATCTGATAGAAAATAACACTTGTTAGACTGATCTGTGTATAAAGATTTAGAATTAAGATCTATCAGACTGATCTGTGTATGTAGATTTATAATCAAGGTCTATCATACTGATCTGTGTAGATAGATTTATAAAGGTTCTTCAGACTTCATCTGTGTGCAGAAGTAGGAACAAATAAACATAATTCAAGAGCCAGTTGCCTTTTCTTAGGGGACAGCAGATGATTTTTTCAAACACACTAAGAAAAAAGATTGAAAATTCAGGCACCAGGTAAATATTTCCAGATACCTTGGCAACTGGCATCCTGGATTTGTCTGTCCCTGTCCCTTGTGAGTAAATTTAGAATGTCTATCTGACTTTATCTGTGTAGATAGATTTGGAATGCAAGGTGTGCCAGACTTCATCTGTATGGATAGATTTAGGATCAAGATCTATGATTATCTATGCGGATAGATTTATGATCAATATCTGTATGACTTTCTGTGTGTATAGATTTAGGATAAAAATCTATATGTCTTTATCTGTCTGGGAAGATTTAGGATCAAGATCCATAAGACTTTATCTGTCTTATCTAATAATTTAGAATGAGCATTAACATTTTTGATCTGTAGTTAGATTGTGGTTGAAATCCCTCACCCTGTGTAACTGCAGTGGTGTCAGAGGATTTAGAATACATATTGAATCTGTAATCTATCAACTACCAACTGTTTTCAACCATGAGCACATGATTATCTTGTACGTCCAGTAAGACATTCTTTGGCAGACAAAGTATGTCCACAGCAGTGCTCAGACAATGCATATACTTTACCAGTAGGCTATACTTCTCCCGTAGGTCACACAAGGAGCATCTCAACACAGTGCACAAACTCTGTAGCATCAATGAGGGTCCAAATGTGTGTATAAAAGACCTAAAGGTAAATGTAGTCCTGTAGCAGATACTGTCCTTCGAGTGTGAAGTGTTAGGCTTTCACATATTTAGGCCATTGATATGTGAGCTGGGGTGCCCAGTTCCCTTCATGATCGCAACATAAAACAATTTGTAAATATTCTTTTTGTGGGTATGTTTTCTAATTGTTAAAAACAATCCAATACTTTGTATCATGTTAGTTCTTTGTATCATGTTCTTTGGATCATGTTAGTTCAGCTTTATCAGGTATTCAATACTTAGTATCATGTTAGTTCTTTGTATCATGTTAGTTCCTTTTAAAATATTGCCTGCCTTTACTGCAGACGGTTGATGATTTTCAACTTTGAAATAACTTTCAATGTGCAGGGTGGTGTCTTGTGACACTGCAGGCCGACCTACACACATGAGGCTGTTGTGTGGGGCAATTACAGTGGAATTTGAGGACGAGACAGGTGTTCGTATCTTGTCATTCCAGAGGTTTCAGTTCCACTTGCCATTTTTGTTGGTTTATTTCATGTCAATGTATGCGAAAAACTGGATGTTTACGCTCTTGGCAGGTTAGGAAATGGGTTGTTGGTGCTGAGAGTGTCTTGTTGGTGCTGAGAGTGAGTTGTTGGTGCTGAGAGTGTCTTGTTGGTACTGAGAGTGAGTTGTTGGTGCTGAGAGTGACTTGTTGGTGCTGAGAGTGTCTTGTTGGTGCTGAAAGTGACTTGTTGGTGCTGAGAGTGACTTCTTGGTGCTGAGAGTGACTTCTTGGTGCTGAGAGTGACTTCTTGGTGCTGAGAGTGACTTCTTGGTGCTGAGAGTGACTTCTTGGTGCTGAGACTTGTTGGTGCTGAGTGTCTTGTTGGTGCTGAAAGTGACTTGTTGGTGCTGAGAGTGACTTCTTGGTGCTGAGAGTGACTTCTTGGTGCTGAGAGTGACTTCTTGGTGCTGAGAGTGACTTCTTGGTGCTGAGAGTGACTTGTTGGTGCTGAGAGTGATTTGTTGGTGCTGAGAGTGACTTTTTGGCACTGAGAGTGACTTGTTAGCGCTGAGAGTGACTTGTTGGTGATGAGAGTGACTTGTTGGTGATGAGAGTGACTTCTTGGTGCTGAGAGTGACTTGCTGGTGCTGAGAGTGACTTGTTGGTGCTGAGATTGACTTGTTGGTGCTGAGAGTGACTTGTTGGTGCTGAGAGTGACTTGTTGGTGCTGAGAGTGACTTGTTGGTGCTGAGAGTGACTTGTTGGTGCTGAGAGTGACTTGTTGGTGCTGAGAGTGACTTGTTGGTTCTGAGAGTGACTTGTTGGTGCTGAGAGTGACTTGTTGGTGCTGAGAGTGACTTGTTGGAGCTGAGAGTGACTTGTTGGTGCTGAGAGTGACTTGTTGGTGCTGAGAGTGACTTTTTGGTGCTGAGAGTGACTTGTTAGTGCTGAGAGTGACTTGTTGGTTCTGAGAGTGACTTGTTGGTGCTGAGAGTGACTTCTTGGTGCTGAGAGTGACTTCTTGGTGCTGAGAGTGACTTCTTGGTGCTGAGAGTGACTTCTTGGTGCTGAGAGTGACTTCTTGGTGCTGAGAGTGACTTCTTGGTGCTGAGAGTGACTTGTTGGTTCTGAGAGTGACTTGTTGGTGCTGAGAGTGACTTCTTGGTGCTGAGAGTGACTTCTTGGTGCTGAGAGTGACTTCTTGGTGCTGAGAGTGACTTCTTGGTGCTGAGAGTGGAGTGACTTATTGGTGCTGAGATTGACTTGTTGGTGCTGAGAGTGGAGTGACTTGTTGGTGCTGGGAGTGACTTGTTGGTGCTGAGATTGACTTGTTGGTGCTGAGAGTGGAGTGACTTGTTGGTCCTGGGAGTGACTATGTCAGTAGCTAACATCTTCGTCTGTGGTGTAAACCAGGCAGCAGAGTGGAGCACAGTAGCTGAAACTATAAGACTGTCTCTAGGATTTGGAGAAAGTTCTGTCTTTGATACCTTGACAGGCCTGCAGCTCAGTCACTGCCTTTCTCTAGGAGAGAACACTGACATTGCAACAGATACAATTGTTAGCCCATACTAAACAAATTTGTCAAACATAAGCAAGGTGATCATATACTAAGCTTTGTCTAGACCACATAATCAAGAAGCCAACAAAAAGGCTAACATCACAAAACTTGAACTGAGAAACAACACTGTGCATGTGGACAAAAGCAGATGGCATATGGGTGCAAAATTGTATGCAACCAGAAAATTGCCCAGGACATTAGACATTCTTTTTAGAAATCTCCTTATGAGAATGAACACCTGCAGGTTTGTCTGTAGTGCCTTGATGTTGGTTCTGAAAACAGTAACTAACAAGCCTTTGCCTGTGAAAATTTGATGGGTGTGTAATGTGAAATTATTATGATCTATTGCAGTGGCACTGGGTACAGCCTTGGCTGGAGGTTACCCTGGTTCCATCACTTGCTGTTTTCCTGGGGTTATGGACAACATTCATGTAGACCCGCGCAAGCAAGAGCTACTTGAAGCACGCTTCCTCGGAGGTCGGGTACGTGGACCGTCTTCTTATAGTTCATGCCATGTGGTGTTGGGGTGGTCATGTCTGTCCACAGCTCTGTCTCATGCACTGCCAATCTTCTTATAGTCCATGCCGTGTGGTGTTGGTGATCATGTCTGTCCACAGCCTTCTGTCTCGTGTACTGCCAATCTTCTTATAGTTCATGCCGTGTGGTGTTGGTGATCATGTCTGTCCACAGCCTTCTGTCTCGTGTACTGCCAATCTTCTTATAGTCCATGCGTGTGGCGTTGGTGATCATGTCTGTCCACAACCTTCTGTCTCGTGTACTGCCAATCTTCTTATAGTTCATGCCGTGTGGTGTTGGTGATCATGTCTGTCCACAGCCTTCTGTCTCGTGTACTGCCAATCTTCTTATAGTCCATGCGTGTGGCGTTGAGTTGGTCCACAGTTCTCTTTCTCATGTGCTGCAATCATTTCTGATACTGATGTTCTTCTATGCCATGATGTCAAACTATCCGGCATCTTTTCTTTGTCTCCCACTGCCTCGCTTCCCCTCCAACTTTCCTGTTGCCAGTGTCCTCCAGTTTTCCCTCTCATGACATGCCCACAGAATGAAGATTGTCTCTTATGGGAGTAGCCGGTTCTCTTTGTGAGCTGACTTCTTTCAAGGTATCATCATTACTCTTTCTTTCTGTCCATGGTGTTCTATTTATTCTTCTGTTAAACCACATCTCCGCAGATTCCACATAATTCCTCACTTATCTGCCAGTTGTCCATGATTTGCTTTTGTACATCAGGATTGTCTCAATATAGCTTTTAAGTACTCACTACCTCACCTGAGTTGACACAGGTGGACATTATACTTTTGAATCTGTGTTACTTTAACCATGCTGTAAATGTGTATCAAGAATGTTATATATGTAGCGTTGTGATTGTTTGAAAAACTGCAGTTATTTGTTCTGAGAGAGAAAGGTAGATGAGTAGAATGAGAGATATTTTCAAGCAAATGCAATTACTAGAAGTATCACTGCTCAAAATGAACATAAGCAGCAGTTAGAGAGCTTGAAATGGGTATTTCTGGTTTTTCCAGTGACCCAAGAAATACAAAATCAGTTTGTCCAATAGGAGAACACAACCCATGGAGTCAGTAGTTGCATGTCTTTTGGGTAAGATTGAAGTGCAATAGTGTGCAGAAATCTGGCCATTGGGAAAACCAAATTGAAAACTGGACCACTAACCACATGCAACAGGGCCTCAGTCAACCACATAGAGTCAAAATGCCCGTACCTGAAACCAAGAGGCTAAAAAAAAATATATGTAGCTGAGTGAAAGAGGTTTTGAGACATTGTCTGTTGCAAAAGTCCTCTGTGCGTGTCTTCAGTTCATTTGTCACTAGAGGTAATTAAGTCATGCCCTTTATTCAGCAAATGTAGCATATCCTCAGGGAATACCTACTGCCTCTACAGTTCAGCTACAAGAGGAGTTTGGCTTTCATGACTGTGTGATATAAGCAGAGGGTTTGAACCCCGACTGTTAAATCACTGAAATATTCAAATAAGTTAGTGAGTTGTGGATAGAAGAGGCGACTCGGAAGGAAGTGTTCACCTGGCCTCAGAAGTTGTGTCCAAGGAATAACGAGAATCATGGAACCTGAGCTATCAGATGGACACTAGTGTAGGCGGTGCTTGTCTGTTGGTCACGACAGTGTAGGCGGTGCTTGTCTGTTGGTCACTACAGTGTAGGCAGTGCTTGTCTGTTGGTCACTACAGTGTAGGCGGTGCTTGTCTGTTGGTCACTACAGTGTAGGCAGTGCTTGTCTGTTGGTCACTACAGTGTAGGCAGTGCTTGCCTGTTGGTCACTACAGTGTAGGCGGTGCTTGTCTGTTGGTCACTGCAGTGTAGACGGTGCTTGTCTGTTGGTCACTACAGTGTAGGTGGTGCTTGTCTGTTGGTCACTACAGTGTAGGCGGTGCTTGTCTGTTGGTCACTACAGTGTAGGCAGTGGTTGCCTGTTGGTCACTACAGTGTAGGTGGTGCTTGTCTGTTGGTCACTACAGTGTAGGCGGTGCTTGTCTGTTGGACACTACAGTGTAGGCGGTGCTTGTCTGTTGGTCACTACAGTGTAGGCGGTGCTTGTCTGTTGGTCACTACAGTGTAGGCAGTGCTTGCCTGTTGGTCACTGCAGTGTAGGCAGTGCTTGTCTGTTGGTCACTACAGTGTAGGCGGTGCTTGTCTGTTGGTCACTACAGTGTAGGCGGTGCTTGTCAGTTGGTCACTACAGTGTAGGCGGTGCTTGTCTGTTGGACACTACAGTGTAGGCAGTGCTTGTCTGTTGGACCTACAGTGTAGGCGGTGCTTGTCTGTTGGTCACTACAGTGTAGGTGGTGCTTGTCTGTTGGTCACTACAGTGTAGGCGGTGCTTGTCTGTTTGACACTACAGTGTAGGCGGTGCTTGTCTGTTGGTCACTGCAGTGTAGGCAGTGCTTGTCTGTTGGTCACTACAGTGTAGGCGGTGCTTGTCTGCTGGACACTACAGTGTAGGCGGTGCTTGTCTGTTGGACACTACAGTGTAGGCAGTGCTTGTCTGTTGGACACTACAGTGTAGGCAGTGCTTGTCTGTTGGTCACTACAGTGTAGGTGGTGCTTGTCTGTTGGTCACTACAGTGTAGGCAGTGCTTGTCTGTTGGTCACTACAGTGTAGGCGGTGCTTGTCTGTTGGTCACTACAGTGTAGGCAGTGCTTGTCTGTTGGTCACTACAGTGTAGGCAGTGCTTGTCTGTTGGTCACTACAGTGTAGGCGGTGCTTGTCTGTTGGACACTACAGTGTAGGCAGTGCTTGTCTGTTGGTCACTGCAGTGTAGGCAGTGCTTGTCTGTTGGTCACTACAGTGTAGGCAGTGCTTGTCTGTTGGTCACTACAGTGTAGGCGGTGCTTGTCTGTTGGACACTACAGTGTAGGCAGTGCTTGTCTGTTGGTCACTACAGTGTAGGTGGTGCTTGTCTGTTGGTCACTACAGTGTAGGCAGTGCTTGTCTGTTGGTCACTACAGTGTAGGTGGTGCTTGTCTGTTGGTCACTACAGTGTAGGCAGTGCTTTTCTGTTGGTCACTACAGTGTAGGCAGTGCTTGTCTGTTGGTCACTACAGTGTAGGCGGTGCTTGTCTGTTGCACACTACAGTGTAGGCAGTGCTTGTCTGTTGGTCACTGCAGTGTAGGCAGTGCTTGTCTGTTGGTCACTACAGTGTAGGTGGTGCTTGTCTGTTGGTCACTACAGTGTAGGCAGTGCTTGTCTGTTGGTCACTACAGTGTAGGCGGTTCTTGTCTGTTGGTCACTACAGTGTAGGCAGTGCTTGCCTGTTGGTCACTGCAGTGTAGGCGGTGCTTGTCTGCTGGACACTACAGTGTAGGCAGTGCTTGTCTGTTGGACCTACAGTGTAGGCGGTGCTTGTCTGTTGGTCACTACAGTGTAGTCAGTGCTTGCCTGTTGGTCACTGCAGTGTAGGCAGTGCTTGTCTGTTGGTCACTACAGTGTAGGCGGTGCTTGTCTGCTGGACACTACAGTGTAGGCGGTGCTTGTCTGTTGGTCACTACAGTGTAGGCGGTGCTTGTCTGTTGGTCACTACAGTGTAGGCAGTGCTTGTCTGCTGGACACTACAGTGTAGGTGGTGCTTGTCTGTTGGTCACTACAGTGTAGGCAGTGCTTGTCTGTTGGTCACTACAGTGTAGGCGGTGCTTGTCTGCTGGACACTACAGTGTAGGCGGTGCTTGTCTGTTGGTCACTACAGTGTAGGCAGTGCTTGCCTGTTGGTCACTGCAGTGTAGGCAGTGCTTGTCTGTTGGTCACTACAGTGTAGGCGGTGCTTGTCTGTTGGTCACTACAGTGTAGGCGGTGCTTGTCTGTTGGTCACTACAGTGTAGGCGGTGCTTGTCTGCTGGACACTACAGTGTAGGCAGTGCTTGTCTGTTGGACCTACAGTGTAGGCGGTGCTTGTCTGTTGGTCACTACAGTGTAGGCAGTGCTTGCCTGTTGGTCATCTTCTCAATCCTCATCAAGATGGATTTATAAAATTATCCGGGTTCTCAGGTTGACCCAGCCAAAGAAGGCACCAGAAAATAATCTGAGAACGAGAAGGTGGCTAGGGTGATTGGTCTATAGAAATAAGGTCTGCATTGGTCTATAGATATAAGCTAGCACCATATACCCAAATAGTCTCAAGACCCATAGGAAAAAACACGAGACAAGGAGTGCAGATTTTCATGCAACCAGTGAAGTGCCAAAAACAGATAATCTTTGTGTGATCTGAATAGAATAAACACCTGCAAGTTTGTCTGCAGTGCTCTTTGTTTGTGCCCTAAACAACAACTGGCCTTTACCATATAAATTCTTCTGCGTTCGTCCGGAGTTTTTTTTCCGGATGTGATTGCATTGTGCCTGTTTACAGCAGAGCTGCGTTCTTGCGCCGTTAGGCCGACACATCCGGCTTCTGTGGGCATTTGTTGACCAGGTTAACCTTCCCGGTTACCATATAAATGTAGGCCGTGGTGTAATTTAGACTCATTTGTTAATTTGTATGTGTTTATGTAAAAACACACAAAGGCATGTATATGTATGGGATGTAGGAAGATCCTTTGCATATTACTTAGCTATAACTTATTTTATGTGATACCTATTTATTGTAGCCATAAAATCTAAAGGAGGTCTCCTACATATTTTAAAAAATCTTGGCACATTGAGGTTACTAGGATCATTTCTTCATTTGAGCATTTCCTGTGAATCAGGAAGTGAAAACATTCTGTTCATTGCCTGTAGAATGTGACTGATAGTTTAATAGTTGACTTTATTCATACTTCCTCATGCAGTGATATACTGCTTGATATGTGGGTAGTTGTTGTTGTTGTTGTTGTTGTTTAATCTTGGCAAGACAATGACATTCTATTGTTTTCTGAACTATGACTCTCTTAAGGTAGCCAAATGCCTCGTCATCTATTTAGTGTCGCACATGAATGGATTGCCCTGTCAAATCATCTGTTGTTGAGAGCTAATACATACAGGGATAACTGGCTTGTGGCAGCCAAATGTCCACTGCACCTGTGTTCGTCTCCAGGCGTCTTGACTTGTTTAGCTACTGGATTCAGATGGACTCAGTTGAGAGAGTGAGGTCAATGAATTGCGCAACTCTTCCTCACTTACAATCCAATTCATTGTGCAAGTCATTCTTCATCCAACTTACTGGATGAAATGAATGGTCATCATAATTCTTGATGGACGAACAACAATATTGCTTTCTGCATCTGCACTCTGCCTCCCTCTGAAGATGTCCAGGAGTGTGGATACTGACATTGCTAGTGGCCAGTTTTTTACAAATATCCACTTCATCCTCTATGACATTCTTTCCTGCTAGTGCCAGATTGTATCCCTGATTTCATCAGCCGTAGCCGCATGTCCTGATTTGTGTTTCCTTGTGTGACAACCAATTATTTAGAGACAGTATGTTGCCTCTCCTGCTCAACCTTAGTGTTTTCCCCAAATGTGCCCTGCAGGCCAGCCATTCAGACCTTTCATTTCCATGTACACCACCTTGACCTTGACAGCAGAAGCACTTCAGCTCCTGTAGGTATCATGGTTTGATGTGTGTCAAACATTCATGCCTGAAATATCCTGACTGGACCCTGACTGAGAGTCAGTAGTGATGACTATCTTATTGAATAGATTCTTAGAAAGCCATCTCTGAGCTGCAGTGATCACTTCTATTTCCATTCCTGTGCTGGAAATGATGTTTAAATATGTTGTGCTATACTCTGCGATGAACTTGCCTCTTCATCTGGCTGTGACGTCCCATTCTGATCTTTTACCTCGCCACACTGATCCGTTAGCATGCACTGTTAACCATCTTCCCCGGTGATGTCCTTTATTCCTTTATCTGCTGTCTTATTTCTGCTCTGAAAAGTATTTGCCAGAATTGTTCTGCGCAGACTTCAAGTCCTAGGAGATCATGTCTACCCCGAATCACAGTGTGGCTTTCGACAGAACCGGTCTACCATTGATATGATATTCTCATTGCAACAAATGCAAGAAAAATGCCGTGAACAGAATCAACCACTGTTTATTGCCTTCATCGGGGTGCAGAGGTGTTTCCAAAGCACCAGAGCCGGGTTATATACTGGCCAAGACCTATTGACGTGTCCTCGTCAAGCGTCCTGGGCAACAGGTCCCTTTGGGGTCCTGGCTAAAGTCAGTAGGATCGCCGATTCCTCCGAAGTCGGAGAGTGTCTGCCTGTACGGCGAGGAACCACCAGTCTGCACACCAATAAGCCAGGCATGGGACAACGGATACTCACGCAAACCTCAGATCCTGTATGACATCACAGTGATGTTGGACAACAGGATGCCTTCGTCCGACATACAGGACTTTGCGTTGGAGCTCAAGCCAATGAACACAAGCAAGCAAGCAAGCATTGCCTTCATCGACCTCACAAAGGCATTTGATTTGGTCAGTCGTGAGGGTCTGTTCAAGGCACTAAAGAAGATTGGCTGCCCACCAACTCTTCTGTCCATTGTGGAATCGTTCCACACAGGCATGAAGGGTACAGTCAAGATTGATGGTGCAACTTCAGAAGAGTTTGAAATCAAGAGTGGAGTTAATCAAGGTTGTGTACTAGCTCCCACCCTCTTTGGAATATACTTTTCACTTCTACTGAAATATGCCTTTTGTGATCAGGATGGCGGTATATACATTCACTCACGCTCAGATGGTGGCCTCTACAATGCTCAGAGATTGAAGGCCAAGACCAAAATTAGGAGGGTACTGATCAGAGAGTTGTTTTTGCAGATGATGCTGCAGTTACGACCCACTCTGAGGAAGAATTACAATGTCTACTGTCTGCATTCTACAGTGCTTGTTCTGAATTTGGTTTAACAATTAGCAAAAAGAAGACACAGATTATGTTACAAGGTGCACATGGGGTACCATCAATCTTTATTGACGATGCCGAACTAGAGATGGTAGACCATTTTTCATATCTAGGATCAGTGGTAAATAGCAAATTATCCCCAGATCAGGAAATCAACATCCGGATTGGTAAGGCAGCAACAACAATGAACAGGTTAAGAAAAAGTCTGGGAGAACAGGAAGCTTACTGCCAAAACAAAAGTCCTTGTCTATCAAGCCTGTGTCCTTAGTACTCTTCTTTATGGCAGTGAAACCTGGACAACTTACTCACACCAAGAGAAACGTTTAAACAGCTTTCATATGCGGTGTCTGCGAAGAATTCTTGGCATTAAGTGGCAAGACAAAATCACAAATACTGAAGTATTGGAAAGATCAGGTTGTGTGACGGTTTATTCCATGCTCAGTCTTCGTAGACTTAGATGGATAGGACATCTTAGGAGGATGGATGATGGTAGAATACCAAAGGACATCTTTCTTGGTGAATTACAGATGGGTAAGAGATCTCAGGGTCGGGCTCTATTACGATACAAAGATGTGTGTAAACGGGACATGATTGATACAGGCATTGATAATGCACATTGGGAGCAAGTCGCCGCTGAACGTGTTGCATGGAGGGCAAACATCAGAAATGGAATAAAGACAAAGGAGAAAATTATTGTAGATAAGTCATACACCGAGCGTGTGAGACGTAAGATGGTGCATGATGGTGGAAATGACCACGTGTTTACATACAGCCACTGTGAACGAACATTTACAGCGCAAATTGGCCTTATCAGTCACATTCGCTACCGCCATGGGTAAAAGTTATTATGCCTTTTTGAAGCACAAACTATCATCTGTCAAGACGGCAAGGTGCCAATGAAAATGTCTTATTTCAAACTCTACTCTCTGGCAAGGGGTATGTGAAGTTCTTGTTTTGCCTTGCATCTGCATACATTCCTCCCTCATAGACACATCCTCAATCCATATCACTTGAGTAACTGTCTTCTCTGCCATCACCATCCAAGTCATCTCTCTCTGGAGTTCCCTCTGGGCCTTGGGTTTGGAATCTTTTAACAATGGAACCCCTCATAGAAGTTTAAACTAAGGTCTCTTTGTTATTTATCCCCCATTGTGACATTGACCCTCAACCAACCCACTTCCTGCCATTCTATCTTTTGCTATCTCCTGCAGCTATGACCATGTTCTCCCCATATTATTCATCTCATGTCTTTAATTCTCTTCTCCGTGTAATTTGTATCCCCCACTATTTTGTTCATCCTATCAGTTCCAGACAAGGAAATGTCTAGTTATATTTAGATTTATATATTGTTTAGATTATATATTTAGATTTTCTCAGTGAGTGTCCTGTCCATCAGCATTGTCTTTTCCTCATGTCTTGATTCGCTAGAATTGTATTTTTCTCCATCAACTCCACATGGGTGATTCTGTCATACCATTTTAGACTCACTATTCCGTGCAGGCACCAGGTAATAAATGTTTGTGGTATACTTTGATGTGTTGCGAGTAGATATTCTTCTGCTCTACTGTTTAAGCATGGTAACACATCATTGGGTAACTGCTTCAGCATGATTACTTCCATCGGAAGTAAAGCATGGAATTGGTTGCAGTGACTACTGCTGAGGATGACTGTACAGCAAAGATGACAAGTTGGCACCCACATAATTAGATTTCTACTTGGGACACTTAGCATTTGTGAACTTGCCCCAAATGCAACAAGTGTGATTTGTGGTCATAATTGGTTTTGCATCTTTTGTTTTTAGTAGATCATTTCTAATGGGGCGGAGGCATAATGGCTGACATGAATTATGACAGCTTGTTTCTGTGTATGCTTGAGCATACTTGCTAGTGTTGTGGTTCAGGTGTTAGTTTGGGATTTGTTTGATTGAATTTCATCTGGATCTAATCTGTTGTGTATGCTTTCCTGACAGTTCCAGCCTCTGATGGTACCACCACCACCACAAGAACAGCAACATGACAGCAGCAATTTAAGTAGTGGAGGCTCAGCAGACAGAGACGATGCAGACGTAAGTTTGTCATAAACATGTTGTGACATTGTCACAGCCATCTTGAGTGTTCCCTCTAAGCTACACTAATGGCACATACATATTTTAGCCCATGTTGCACACAATTTTGGTTTATTGCATGAGCACATATATAAAGATGAAATTTATGCTGTAGTCAACTGTAGACTTGCTAACAAATTTCTTGCTTGTAGCTCTTGGAGTAGAATATTTGCTCACAATACCAACAGCAGGTAAGTTAATAGCATGTCCTTTACAGGACCTTGCAGTAAACTCCAGCATTTATTGGCAGATCTAGTGGATGACATGGTGTGGATAATCTGGACTTTCACAAAACATGCCATGGATGGAATCACGAAAGCTTTAGTCTTTTGCAAGATGGAAAGCATACTCACCTATAAAATGCTGTCAGTTGCTGTGAGGGAAAGTGTGTTAAAAGTGCTGTATAGAACTGGAATAAGTGGAGCTGCATTAGTGTTTTTCATATATATATAGAACCTAAACTATTGTAGACATATGAAACATGGATAGTACGTAGGTAAGCTGAGAATCTGCCCCAGTGGAAATGTAGTTTGCAAAGCAAACAGGACTGCAAGAGTTGTGAAAAAAGACTGGACAAAAAAACCACTGCAGGAGATCCTTCTGGAACGTCAAGCATGCTTTGCCCACATTGTCAAAGAACATTTCAAGCCAAAATAGGCCTTACCAGCCATCTTAGAACTCACGGCCCCAAACTTTCAACTCCACTAGATGAAATGAATGGTTATCATCATACTTGATGGACAAAACTAGTTTCTGGGGAAAATGCAAAGAATATAATAAAAGGGCAACAACAAATGAGGCAGTCCTTGAAGAAATAAATGAAAAATGTAAGTGGATTAGGGAAATTATAGCCAGACACAATTTGTTGGGCACTTATGAGGAGAAATAAAATAAAAACTTTGTGACAACTGGCAAACTTGATGGAAAAAGAGCAAGACAGAGATATATACTTGGATGAATTGACCACTTGGTATAATCAGGTCAAGACATAGACCCAATATAAGAGTCTGGTGATTGTGTGAGATGGCGAACCGTGATGGCCCAGGCTTGCCGGCATGGCACATGATGATGCTACTGCCGCCTGATATTGTAGCAGTGTATGCGACCTCTAGCCTTCTCGGATCAGGGTGAAAAACTTGGAGCACCCATGTGATGTTACAAAATTCTGGACAGTTGGCAATCAAAATGGCCTGGCCAACAAGACAGCTGCCGAAGCTACATTTCTTCTTAGAAAGGCTACCTATGAAAGAATATTTATTGCATGTTTGGCATAGTAGGTAGTGCCTGTTATATACAACAATAAGAAAGAGACAAACAGCTTTCTTTGGTCATGTGATGAGAAGAGAACACTGTGATGACTGGAAAGATCGAGGGGAAGAGAGGCAGAGTCCGACCAAGGGAAATGATGCTGGATGGATTCAGATGGTGGCATGGAGGAATATCAGCAGTAGAGTTGATTCAGAACACCAATGACCAAGATATGAAGATCTGTGGAGAGACATGAATGCCTAAGCCAGCTGGCAGGGCACTTGATGATGATGTGCCTGTTTGGATACTGACGTGTACTCCAGTGTTTGTGCACTGTTCTGAGATTCTCCCTGTGAGAGGAGACTGAGCACTTACTGAAGTATCCATGGGCAGTGAAAGTGATATTCCTTTAGTTTCAGTTTTCTGTTATGTCCTTACAGCTTCTCTTGATTAATTTCATGTTTCCTTTTATTTTGTCCCTCTCTTGTTGTTTGATTTGACATACCCTTAGCTTCAATTTTCTGTTTTGTCCCTTCTGCATCTCTTGTTTGATTTTATGTTCACTTAGTTTTCTGCTTTGCCCCTCCAGCATCTCTTGTTTGATTTCATGTTGCCATTTATTTGTTGTCTTGTCCCTGCAGAATTTCTTGTTTAGTTTAATATTTCTTTGTAGTTTGTTTTTCCCTCCACCTTCTCTTATTTAATTTCATATTCCCTCATATCTGTGTCTTTCCCCTAACCATCTCTTGTTTGAGTTCATGTTCTCTTGTATTGTAGTTTTCCTTCCAGTATCTTTTGTTTGATTTCATGTTACCTTGTATTGTCTTTGTTCTGTATGGCACATGGTTTGATTTGACCATGAATGTGGCTTTTTATTTTATTTTAAAGAATAGAATACAGAATTTGAAAATGTCTCTCCCTCCTTCATATAGGAAGGAAAATAAAGATGTAACTGACTTAACTTAGAGAAATCTTCTGTGAAGTTTGTCAGCTGTAATACTCATCTCTGGAAGGCACTTACAACTTGTACCGTTTGTTACCAATCACCAACAGGGTCTCGTGCCAACACCAGACAAATGTAAGCTGACTGATAGGAAACGTAAGCGGAAAACTGACAATCCGGCTGGTAAGTGCTTGCTTAATGATTTGTGTTTCTGTCTCTTCCGTCTGGGTGTTGGGTCGGAGTGTGTTAATTAAATACCTCACATCGTGAGACAGCTTGACCAAGCTGGGCCTGATCCCAGCCAGTGTGGAGGCAGTATGACCAAGCTGGGCCTGATCCCAGCCAGTGTGGAGGCAGTATGACCAAGCTGGGCCTGATCCCAGCCAGTGTGGAGGCAGTATGACCAAGCTGGGCCTGATCCCAGCCCGTGTGGATACAGCATGACCAAGCTGGGCCTGATCCCAGCCCGTGTGGAGGCAGTATGACCAAGCTGGGCCTGATCCCAGCCAGTGTGGAGGCAGTATGACCAAGCTGGGCCTGATCCCAGCCAGTGTGGAGGCAGTATGACCAAGCTGGGCCTGATCCCAGCCCGTGTGGAGGCAGTATGACCAAGCTGGGCCTGATCCCAGCCAGTGTGGAGGCAGCATGACCAAGCTGGGCCTGATTCCAGCCAGTGTGGAGGCAGCATGACCAAGCTGGGCCTGATTCCAGCCAGTGTGTAGGCAGCATGACCAAGCTGGGCCTGATCCCAGCCAGTGTGGAGGCAGTATGACCAAGCTGGGCCTGATTCCAGCCAGTGTGGAGGCAGCATGACCAAGCTGGGCCTGATCCCAGCCAGTGTGTAGGCAGCATGACCAAGCTGGGCCTGATTCCAGCCAGTGTGGAGGCAGCATGACCAAGCTGGGCCTGATTCCAGCCAGTGTGTAGGCAGCATGACCAAGCTGGGCCTGATCCCAGCCAGTGTGGAGGCAGTATGACCAAGCTGGGCCTGATCCCAGCCAGTGTGGAGGCAGTATGACCAAGCTGGGCCTGATCCCAGCCAGTGTGGAGGCAGCATGACCAAGCTGGGCCTGATTCCAGCCAGTGTGTAGGCAGCATGACCAAGCTGGGCCTGATCCCAGCCAGTGTGGAGGCAGTATGACCAAGCTGGGCCTGATCCCAGCCAGTGTGGAGGCAGTATGACCAAGCTGGGCCTGATCCCAGCCAGTGTGGAGGCAGTATGACCAAGCTGGGCCTGATCCCAGCCAGTGTGGAGGCAGTATGACCAAGCTGGGCCTGATCCCAGCCAGTGTGGAGGCAGTATGACCAAGCTGGGCCTGATTCCAGCCAGTGTGGAGGCAGTATGACCAAGCTGGGCCTGATCCCAGCCAGTGTGGAGGCAGCATGACCAAGCTGGGCCTGATTCCAGCCAGTGTGTAGGCAGCATGACCAAGCTGGGCCTGATCCCAGCCAGTGTGGAGGCAGTATGACCAAGCTGGGCCTGATCCCAGCCAGTGTGGAGGCAGTATGACCAATCTGGGCCTGATCCCAGCCAGTGTGGAGGCAGTATGACCAAGCTGGGCCTGATCCCAGCCAGTGTGGAGGCAGTATGACCAAGCTGGGCCTGATCCCAGCCAGTGTGTAGGCAGCATGACCAAGCTGGGCCTGATCCCAGCCAGTGTGGAGGCAGTATGACCAAGCTGGGCCTGATTCCAGCCAGTGTGGAGGCAGTATGACCAAGCTGGGCCTGATCCCAGCCAGTGTGGAGGCAGTATGACCAAGCTGGGCCTGATCCCGGCCCGTGTGGAGGCAGTATGACCAAGCTGGGCCTGATCCCGGCCCGTGTGGAGGCAGTATGACCAAGCTGGGCCTGATTCCAGCCAGTGTGGAGGCAGTATGACCAAGCTGGGCCTGATTCCAGCCAGTGTGGAGGCAGCATGACCAAGCTGGGCCTGATCCCGGCCCGTGTGGAGGCAGTATGACCAAGCTGGGCCTGATCCCGGCCCGTGTGGAGGCAGTATGACCAAGCTGGGCCTGATCCCAGCCAGTGTGGAGGCAGTATGACCAAGCTGGGCCTGATCCCAGCCAGTGTGGAGGCAGTATGACCAAGCTGGGCCTGATCCCAGCCCGTGTGGTGGCAGTATGACCAAGCTGGGCCTGATCCCAGCCCGTGTGGAGGCAGTATGACCAAGCTGGGCCTGATCCCAGCCCGTGTGGAGGCAGTATGACCAAGCTGGGCCTGATCCCAGCCCGTGTGGAGGCAGTATGACCAAGCTGGGCCTGATCCCAGCCCGTGTGGAGGCAGTATGACCAAGCTGGGCCTGATCCCAGCCCGTGTGGAGGCAGTATGACCAAGCTGGGCCTGATCCCAGCCCGTGTGGAGGCAGTATGACCAAGCTGGGCCTGATCCCAGCCCGTGTGGAGGCAGTATGACCAAGCTGGGCCTGATCCCAGCCAGTGTGGAGGCAGCATGACCAAGCTGGGCCTGATCCCAGCCAGTGTGGAGGCAGTATGACCAAGCTGGGCCTGATCCCAGCCAGTGTGGAGGCAGCATGACCAAGCTGGGCCTGATTCCAGCCCGTGTGGAGGCAGTATGACCAAGCTGGGCCTGATTCCAGCCAGTGTGTAGGCAGCATGACCAAGCTGGGCCTGATCCCGGCCCGTGTGGAGGCAGTATGACCAAGCTGGGCCTGATTCCAGCCAGTGTGGAGGCAGTATGACCAAGCTGGGCCTGATCCCAGCCCGTGTGGAGGCAGTATGACCAAGCTGGGCCTGATCCCAGCCAGTGTGGAGGCAGTATGACCAAGCTGGGCGTGTGTGTGGTTTTTTTTGTTTTGGTGTGTGTGGGGGGGGGGGGGGATCCTACATCAACCTCACTTCATCAAATGCAAGTCCATGTCAGGGCTGGGTGCACCTGAATGTGACCACATGGGATTTGAGAGTTACAGCTCAGCCTTGCTGAGGATTCACAAGCATCACTAGTCTCTATTTCTTCTATTGAGCTTCTTGTTGCTGATAAAGTTCAGGCATGCAACCACCTGATGCCAAGGCCTCTTTGACCATTGCTGTCTCTTGTAGTGAAAGTCACTGAAACATCAAAATTCTGATGGGCGATCTGAATGCCAAGATGGGATCGAGTAACGCAGGCTTTGACGGGATCATGGGAAAGCGTGGACTTGGGGTAATGAATGAAAATAAGAGTTATTTGCTCATTTCTGCACATAGAATAAGTACATACAGTGGGAAGTGTTTTTCCAACTGAAGTCTTCCTGAGGATTCACAAACAACCACATAATCTCTATCTCTTCTTCAGGCTTTTAGGTGCTCGTAAAGCCTATGCGTGCAACCACCTGGTACCAATGCCCTTTTGTCCTTTGCTATCTCTTGTATAACCTTTCTATTTGCTCCCATGTTTATAACTTTTCTTTTTAATTGTTGCTGTGCCTGTAGACTATCAATCTGAGGATTGGGGTTTTCTTTTATGTTAAGATACAAATCAGTCCTAGGCAACTTGGTGGTTATTATTGTACCTAGCTAACATGTGGTCAGAGGTCGAGTCCTCCAGTAGTGGCAGGGTTGAAGGGATTTCTAATGGGAAGACTTGTGCTTGAGCCATCCATGATCACTGGACACTACATCATTTTTAGAGTTTTCTGGGAAGGAGTGGAGGTGAGGTATGCAGATCTACACTGTGGGTTTTGGTGTTTGATCAGGGATCACATTCATTGTACAAAGATATCTATATAAGTGCTCTAGTCTCCTCCCATAGGTCACACAATGAGAATTTCATCACTGTGCACAAATTCCATATTAGCAGCAAGGATCCAGATTTGTGTATACCATTTTCAATTTTGATTATACCATAACCCCTACCCCATTCAATCTCAGTAGAGAAGTTATATTAGGATTCATCCCTAACTCAGATTAATAATCAAGTGTGACTGAGTCAGCCACAAACAGGATATTAATTTGAAGGTGATTGTTGTCCAAAGATGATAGAGTCTACCACAATAAGTGTAACAGAATCAGACATGTCACTTATGGTAGTTTGTTTATTGTTTACATTTAGCTTAGGCAGCAGCATGTTTGGCCTGCTCTATTTTGATTTCCAACTGCCGAGGATTTTATGTGCAATGTGCACATGGGTCCTACATGTTTGCCCATGTCTCTGAAAAGCTATCCACAATATAATATGTATAGCATGTAAATCACATGGATGTGGAAGGCAAGTGGAAACCAGCACGTTACTTTCCAAAGAGTAAGTTTACGGGTGCTCACATACGTAAATTTATTGATGGAAGGGTGTTTAAAATAATATAATTTGTCTTTGAATTGAATAACCTAATACAGTATGATATAAATTAGTTCAGTTCAGCCCCTGCTGAGTCGAATACTTTTGCTGGTTAGTTGCATTCATCTTATAGATTAGGCATAGTACTTGCCGAGATAACACGGACTTGAACAAATCAAAACTGTCATTGTGATGTATTGGCTGTGTCGGGAAGCAGGATTTTATTTGCTAGGCTTTGTGAGCTTTTGGCAGGAATACAAACTGCTTGTATTTGGGCTTCAAGAAAATGGGCTGCTTGCAGTTATATGGGCTGTTGTAGTTGTATGGACAGCTTGTACTTATAAGGGATGCATGTAGTTAGCTTGTAGTAATACGGGCTGCTTGTAATTAATACAAGCTACTAGTAGTTATACTCAGCTGTTTGGTGCCCAAAAGATTAAAAATTGCAACACATTGAAAAGTACAACTACAGTTGTGTCCTTTATTTGACTGCCGTGGAGAAATGTAGTTCACTCACTTTCTGTTGTGGGTGTTTAGTTAGAAATGTTGATGTGGTCAGTAGTACACCCGCTGCCTTTACTACCCAGAACATTTTCTGGTACCAGTTTTAGGTTGAACTGGATGGAAGGGGTCAACAGGTCGATGTAAAAAAAAAATCTTGATGGGGAATCGAACACATGATCACCGTACTGGCAGGCAAGTGTGCTGGCTGGTGTGCTACCACAGCTATGAAAGCTGTACTGGCTGGGAAAATGAATCCTGTACTTGCTTGTGATTGTGCTTAGTCCATGGTCTTTGTAGGCAAGCAGATGTTCCATTTGTGTTAATGGAAATAATAATAAGACTTGAATGCAAACTTTGTGTTGTCATATAGGATATTCCGTTTGTGTGAATGGAAACTATGATAAGACTTTATCATGCACACATAGTATCTGTCTGATTGTTTATATATTTGCTGGTTTTTTTGTTGTTTTTTTAAATTGATGCCTCATATCAGGCATTCGTCAGACAGACACTTCCACATCTGTATGTGGCTAATGTTATGTCTTTAAGAAAGTTAATATATATAGTTAATATATGTAAACTTCTTTCAGCCACAAAAAGAGTTGAGGCGAATGGGAAAAAAATCAATGAATATTTCAGGGTAAGTATCCAAAAATAGGCAGTTCAATTGCATTTTGTTTATTTGTAATGAAAGTGTGAGGGGAGCTGTGGTAGCCTAGTGGACAGCTGCTCACCTGCTGGTCCGGTGACCGTGGGTTCGAAGTTTAATTGAAATGGATGTTCAAATTGACATGGCTCCGAGGATAACCCAGTCTAAAATGGATACCATGTCTTGGGAGGTCAAGGCCAGCGTGGTTTGACCACATCACGATTGGTCTGTACAACCATGGGGCTAGTACCATGTACCCTGTATGCCTAAAGTTGCAATCAACCCCAGCATTTTTTGACTGTGATTTCTTGTCAAGATTACGTTCAGTAGTTTGCCATTGCTTCCTGAATGACCAGCACTAATACCTTTGTATTAAAATAATCATGAGACAGTCTGCTGACAAATTACCCACAGCTGTATTTCATAGTAAAGTATGCAGGATTACGAAGTGCATCCATAACCCCTTTGCCACAGGCGTATAAAATATGGTCCTTGACTGTTTAATGATGATGTGAGATCTTGACTTCTTCCTATGTACTTTTCTTTTGCATTACATTAGTTGTAATTAATGTTAGTTAAGCCAGTTGTGTTTAGTATAGTGTGTGAAATTATTGTACTTGTTTCAGTAAAGTTGTGTTTAGTATAGTGTGCGAAATGATTGTACTTGTTTCAGTAAAGTTGTGTTTAGTATAGTGTGTGAAATGTTTGTACACTCCATTTGTTTCAGTAAAGTTGTGTTTAGTATAGTGTGCGAAATGATTGTACTTGTTTCAGTAAAGTTGTGTTTAGTATAGTGTGTTAAATGTTTGTACACTCCATTTGTTTCAGTAAAGTTGTGTTTAGTATAGTGTGCGAAATGATTGTACTTGTTTCAGTAAAGTTGTGTTTAGTATAGTGTGTTAAATGTTTGTACACTCCATTTGTTTCAGTAAAGTTGTGTTTAGTATAGTGTGCAAAATGATTGTACTTGTTTCAGTAAAGTTGTGTTTAGTATAGTGTGTGAAATGTTTGTACACTCCATTTGTTTCAGTAAAGTTGTGTTTAGTATAGTGTGCGAAATGATTGTACTTGTTTCAGTAAAGTTGTGTTTAGTATAGTGTGTGAAATGTTTGTACACTCCATTTGTTTCAGTAAAGTTGTGTTTAGTATAGTGTGCGAAATGATTGTACTTGTTTCAGTAAAGTTGTGTTTAGTATAGTGTGTGAAATGTTTGTACACTCCATTTGTTTCAGTAAAGTTGTGTTTAGTATAGTGTGCGAAATGATTGTACTTGTTTCAGTAAAGTTGTGTTTAGTATAGTGTGTGAAATGATTGTACTTTTTCAGTAAAGTTGTGTTTAGTATAGTGTGTGAAATGATTGTACTTGTTTCAGTAAAGTTGTGATTAGTATAGTGTGTGAAATGATTGTACTTGTTTCAATAAATTTGTTTAGTATAGTGTGTGAAATGATTGTATTTGTTTCAATAAATTTGTTTAGTATAATGTGTGAAATGATTGTACTTGTTTCAGTAAAGTTGTGTTTAGTATAGTGTGTGAAATGATTGTACTTGTTTCAGTAAATTTGTTTAGTATAGTGTGTGAAATGATTGTACTTGTTTCAGTAACTTTGTTTAGTATAGTGTGTGAAATTATTGTACTTGTTTCAGTAGATTTGTTTAGTATAGTGTGTGAAATTATTGTACTTGTTTCAGTAAAGTTTTGTTTAGTATAGTGTGTGAAATGATTGTACTTGTTTCAATAAATTTGTTTAGTATAGTGTGTGAAATGATTGTACTTGTTTCAGTAAATTTGTTTAATATAGTGTGTGAAATGATTGTACTTGTTTCAGTAAAGTTGTGTTTAGTGTGTGAAATGATTGTACTTGTTTAATTAAAGTTGTGATTAGTATAGTGTGTGAAATGATTGTACTTGTTTCAGTAAATTTGTTTAGTATAGTGTGTGAAATGATTGTACTTGTTTCAGTAAATTTGTTTAGTATAGTGTGTGAAATGATTGTACTTGTTTCAGTAAATTTGTTTAGTATAGTGTGTGAAATGATTGTTCTTGTTTCAGTTAAGTTGTGTTTAGTATAGTGTATGAAATGATTGTACTTGTTTCAGTAAAGTTGTGTTTAGTATAGTGTGTGAAATGGTTGTACTTGTTTCAGTAAATTTGTTTAGTATAGTGTGTGAAATGATTGTACTTGTTTCAGTAAATTTGTTTAGTATAGTGTGTGAAATGGTTGTAATTGTTTCAATAGAGTTGTGTTTAGTATAGTGTGTGAAGTGAATGTACTTGTTTCAGTAAATTTATTTAGTATAGTGTGTGAAATGATTGTACTTGTTTCAGTAAATTTGTTTAGTTATAGTGTGTGACATGGTTGTACTTGTTTCAGTAAATTTGTTTAGTATAGTGTGTGAAATGATTGTACTTGTTTCAGTAAATTTGCTTAGTATAGTGTGAAATGGTATTACTTGTTTCATTAAATTTGTTTAGTATAGTGTGTGAAATGATTGTACTTGTTTCAGTAAATTTGTTTAGTATAGTGTGTGACATGATTGTACTTGTTTCAGTAAATTTGTTTAGTATAATGTGAAATGGTTTTACTTGTTTCATTAAATTTGTTTAGTATAGTGTGTGAAATGGTATTACTTGTTTCAGTAAATTTGTTTAGTATAGTGTGTGACATGGTTGTACTTGTTTCAGTAAATTTGTTTAGTATAGTGTGTGACATGATTGTACTTGTTTCAGTAAATTTGTTTAGTATAGTGTGTGACAGCGCCGGTCTCTCTGGCCGAGGGGTTACAACACTTTCTCCGTAATCCCGTTTATCACGCAGAGTCTCGTAGCGGGCGAGAGCTGGGAGCGGTTCGACCCCCGCTAGTGACTTGCGGGATAACTGAGCCGGCCGCTCAGAAAGCAATGGCAAACTACTGAGTGTAATCTTGCCAAGAAATCGACAGACAGCTGAAAGATGCTGCTGTTGACAGCGATGTCCTGTAAAAGATATGCAAATAAAAAAAAAGTGTGTGACATGGTTGTACTTGTTTAATTAAAGGACTTTGTTCCACACCATGAAGGTATTGGGTATATGGTGCTACTCCCATATTTGTATAGACCCATCAGCACTTGACTTGCCAGAATGGGTCCGGGTACCCATGTTATCCTAGGTTGACCTCGCAGCTGGGGTCAATTAAAAAGAAAAACTTGTCCCAGTGAGGATGCGAACAGCTGACCACCAGGTTGGTAGGCAAGTGGGCTAGCTATTGCGCCAACATGGCTTCCATTCTGATTGTGAGAAGCCCTGTTTATTTGTATGTCGAACACCACTTGAAGTAGCATGCCATATGATCCACATATGAAAGACATATTTGATGAATACAGTAGTTAGAGTAACTGGTCACCATCTGGTGCGTCATGTAATAGTGTAGGTAATAAAAATAGTCTTAAAAGTCGAGAGGATCGACTTCATTGCCCCGGGTTTTATCCCATATGTCTCATTCTCTTTTGCTGCTGAATGCATCGCACAAAGCACAAACTCCGTAGCTCCGGCGACGACACCCAGGAGTCTCCGTGAAAAATGTGTCAGTGAAACGCGGTAATAATTGGTGAATATATGATGCTTGGTGTAAACTGGGGAGCAAATAAATATACGGTGCTTGATGTAATCATGTAGGGTGTCAACAATCAACATGTGTTGCTTGTGTTAGCCATGTAGGGAGTGGCCAATCAATATGTGGTGTTTGGTGTAGTCATGTAGGGAGTGATCAATCAATACATGGTGCTTGGTGTAGTCATGTAGGGGGTAACTGGTGATTGCTGTAATGTTGGGAGCAGCTGATCAGTGTGTGGTGTGCTCAGTATCACTCATTTTAATTGACACATTTAAATGATTTGAAAACATGAGCAATTTTGTAGCAGAATCAATCACCAAGCCGTACTGGACAACCTCCTGGAGCAGTGGCCAAGTCTCCGTCACCTCAGGCATTTGGAGTAAGTATTCTGTGGATGGTTTTAGTATTAAGTTTGCTTCTCTAGTGCTGGGTTCTGATATATACTTTCTTCTTTGGGTGTGGGTCTTTGTTGTTGTTGATATCATGTTTGGATGAATAGACACGTAATATCTGATTTATGTCAGCTTTTGTTAAAAAGGATAACAATGGTGGTTGAAGATGGGGGTAGTTGTCACCTAAGGTTTGTGTCCACTGGAGAAATGTATAAGTCGGTGACATGGCTGATGGGGATATTAATTTAGAAAGATGACTTGGCTGATTTTTTTTTTTTTTTAGGGGGTAAAAAGGACAGTGAAGTGACTGATAGAAATATTTGGTATGAGAGGTGTAGTAGACAGTTATTTGGCAGGTGGAGATATTTGTTGGGAGAGATATAGAAACCATTCACATCATTGATTGAGATATGTGTTTGAAGACTCTCTCTCTCTCTCTCTCTCTCTCTCTCTCTCTCTCTCTCTCTCTCTCTCTCTCTCTCTCTCTCTCTCTCTCTCTCTCTCTCTCTCTCTCTCTCTCTCTCTCTCTCTCTCTCTCTCTCTCTCTCTCTCTCTCTCTCTCTCTGAGAGACTCTCTTTGTGACACACTCTCTGATTCTGGTTGTCTGCGTCTCTGTGTGCATATGGGAGCACACATGTCTTTCTCTCCCTGTTCTGTTGTGTGTGGAGGATTGTGCATTGTTGTGTATGTGGGTGAATAACTGTTTGTGTAAATTATGTGAGAGAGAGAGTATATGTATGCTTGCTTGCATATGTGAGTGTATTATGTGTGTAAGTAGTGTATGTATGTGCTTTGCTTTATGTATAACAACATATATAGGCATGAGAGAGAGAGAGAGAGAGAGTGTGTGTGTATGAGAGAGAGAATGTTTGTTTGTATGTTTGTGATTGTGAGTCGGTATGTATTATTGATTGAGTGTATGACCATGAGCGTTTGTGTAAATGATGTATAAATGTATGAATATTGGTATGTATGTGTGCATGCATGAGCGTGTGTGTGTCTGTTTTGTCTGCCTGTCTAACATGATAATATGCAATTTTTATGTTCACAACATTAATTTGACAGTGATTTTTCTATGTGAACATAACATGCATAATAGATAATTGATGTACGAAAGATGAGTTGTTGGTTTGGCTGAATGTAAAACAGACCTGCTTGCCCAGTTTGTGACCCTTTGAAAATAGTTTGTTCTCTGTCTGTCTATGTGTCCCTTTCTATGAAGGTAATAAATCTGAATATTTGCCATAGATAGATGATGATCAAACAACTCTTCTTGCTTCTTGTCTGTTAGTAAAGTTTTCTCTTATTGTTTGTGACTGAACACACCATTGTTGTCATAGATTGTAACATTTAGTCATGTCTGTATGTGCTAACTGACCTGTTACTTGACTTTGTGTTATTATAGAACTTTGTCCCACACTCTCCCACTGTTGTCATAGATTGTAACATTTAGTCATGTCTGTATATGCTAACTGACCTGTTACTTGACTTTGTGTTATTATAGAACTTTGTCCCACACTCTCCCATTGTTGTCATAGATTGTAACATTTAGTCATGTCTGTATTTTCTGACTGACCTGTTACTTGACTTTGTGTTATAGAACTTTGTGCCACACTCTCCCAACAACTCCTCAAACTCAGTGGCGGATCCCATGAGTTCTGCTAACAGGCCTGCACTGTCTCTCAGCATTGGCACAAATGTCTGCTCAAAGTCTGTTCAGGTGGGTTCCAGTCATGACTTAATTTTGTATGTTAAATAGACGTAAACATATGTTTAATATGTTACATATATCGGATTGTGAAATTGGTGTTGAAATAGGGCTAAATGTATATATTGATCCATAGTCAACATGAATTGATCCATAGTCAACACATGAACTGATTCATAGTCAACACAGGAACTAATTCATAGTCAACACAGGAATTGATTCATAGTCAACACACGAACTGATTCATAGTCAACACATGAACTGATTCATAGTCAACACAGGAATTGATTCATAGTCAACACAGGAATTGATTCATAGTCAACACAGGAATTGATTAATAGTCTACACATGAATTGATTCATAGTCAACACATGAATTGATTCATAGTCAGCACAGGAACTAATTCATAGTCAACACAGGAATTGATTCATAGTCAACACAGGAATTGATCCATAGTCAACACATGAACTGATTCATAGTCAACACATGAACTGATTCATAGTCAACATGAATTAATCCATAGTCAACATGAATTGATCCATAGTCAACACACGAACTGATTCATAGTCAACACAGGAATTGATTCATAGTCAATACAGGAATTGATCCATAGTCAACACACGAATTGATTCATAGTCAACACAGGAATTGATTCATAGTCAATACAGGAATTGATCCATAGTCAATACAGGAATTGATCCATAGTCAACACACGAATTGATTCATAGTCAACACAGGAACTGATTCATAGTCAACACATGAATTAATCCATGCTGGTGAAGAATGCAGCTTGTGGAGACGCATGACCGCCCACGCCAGCCGACTAGGCACTGGAGGACGACTGGATATAGACAAGAGTACCTGTGGTATACTGTTGGTTAACAGAAGAAGCTCAAAACACTCAGGACACTGTCATTAGTGCTTCATATCCCTCAGCAATCATCAAAGTGTATTGATGCCAACTACTCCCATCACACACTGGTTGGATATATGTCTAGCTTGTCCCCGCAATAAACATGTAGCACTAGTTTCAGTTAGCATTTGATATTCCTTCCATCTGCACATTGTTGTATCATTGCTTGCTGTATAATTACCTGGTGTCTAGTTTCTGTTAGTATTTTATATTCCTTCCATCGGCACATTGTTGTATCATTGCTTGCTGTATCTTTATCTGATGTCTAGTTTCAGTTAACATTTGATATTCCTTCCATCTGCACATTGTTGTATCATTGCTTGCTGTATCATTACCTGGCGTCTAGTTTCAGTTAACATTTGATATTCCTTCCATCTGCACATTGTTGTATCATTGCTTGCTGTATCATTATCTGATGTCTAGTTTCAGTTAGCATTTGATATTCCTTCCATCTGCACATTGTTGTATCATTGCTTGCTGTATCATTACCTGGCGTCTAGTTTCAGTTAACATTTGATATTCCTTCCATCTGCACATTGTTGTATCATTGCTTGCTGTATCATTATCTGATGTCTAGTTTCAGTTAGCATTTGATATTCCTTCCATCTGCACATTGTTGTATCATTGCTTGCTGTATCATTATCTGATGTCTAGTTTCAGTTAACATTTGATATTCCTTCCATCTGCACATTGTTGTATCATTGCTTGCTGTATCATTATCTGATGTCTAGTTTCAGTTAGCATTTGATATTCCTTCCATCTGCACATTGTTGTATCATTGCTTGCTGTATCATTATCTGATGTCTAGTTTCAGTTAGCATTTGATATTCCTTCCATCTGCACATTGTTGTATCATTGCTTGCTGTATCATTACCTGGCACATTGTTGTATCATTGCTTGCTGTATCATTACCTGGTGTCTTTTCCGGATCACATGCTCTACTGAAGATTTGTCCAAGTGAGAATTGGCCGGTACAAGTGCTCTGGGAGCCCTTTAATTTACCCTGTCATGTGGCATGGTCTTGTTTGTTCACCCTCAGTCGTCAGTATGAATTAATCCAAAAAAAGCGACAATCAACTTAATCTTGTTGACATCTCCATAAAGATTGTCCTCAGATGGAGTGAGCATAGGCCAAAATACTTTTCTCTGTTCTGCATATGTTGGACACTCCTGCAACAAATGTTTAGCTGTCATTTTACCATTTCCACAGTTTAAAAAAAAATAGTTCCAGGACGTTGCAGTCAACCCCAGCATTTTTGGGTTGTTATTTATTCCTAGGCAAGTTTACGTTCAGTGGTTTGTCATTGCTTTCTGAACAACCAGCACCCATACCATTTAATAAAAACCCAATGTAAGGCGGTCTGCTGCCAAATCGCTCACAGTTGTATTTCGAATGTGGGTATGTGGGATTACAAACTGATTCCGTAACTCTTTCTCCACGGAGCCAGTTACATTCATCAGTATCTCCTATCTTTAGTTCATCAAACTTGTGGTACTTCAATCTGTTGTGTACTGCGCAGAGTCTGAAGGTTATTACTTGTTGTGTTTGGTTGGGTTGGTAATATGCATCATCTCACTGGTGGCCTGGATGATCTCATGTGACATGATCAGTAGAGTGAAAGTATGTTTCCTCTGCTAATTAGTTCGTGTGCTATGCAAAACTGAAAATATATTTCATGTAGTGAATAGATCTGAACATATATTTTATGTAGTGAATAGATCTAAAAGTATATTTCATGTAATGAATAGATCTGAAAGTATGTTCCATTTCTGAAAGTATATTTTTGGTGTTAGAAGGGATCTGAGAATATTGTGTATGCAAATTGAGAAGTATTTTCCTGGCTCATCCGAGATTCATTTTTGAGAGGCTTTTTTTTCAGAATTTATCAATGGCTCATTTCAGATTGATTTTTCCATGGCTTATTTCAGACTGATTTTTCCATTGCTCTTTTCAAACTGATTTTTTCCTGACTCATTTCACACTCATTTTTCCAGGACTCATTTTACACTGATTTTTCCATGGCTCATTTCAGACTAATTTTTATATGACTTATTTCATACTGATTTTTCCATGACTCATTTCACGTTTTTTTTTCCATGGCTTATTTCAGACTGATTTTTCCATTGCTCTTTTCACACTGATTTTTTCCTGACTCATTTCACTTTCATTTTTCCAGGACTCATTTTACACTGATTTTTCCATGGCTCATTTCAGACTAATTTTTATATGACTTATTTCATACTGATTTATCCATGACTCATTTCATGTTTTTTTTTCCATGGCTTGTTTCAGACTGATATTTCCATGACTCATTTTACACTGATTTTTCCATGGCTCATGACTGATTTTCCCATGACTTATTTCACACTGATATTTCCATGATTTATGTCAAACTAATTTTTCCATGGCTCATTTCACACTGATTTTTCCAAGGCTCATTTCAGATTTTTTTCCATGACTGGTTTCAGACTGATTTTTCCATGGCTCGTTTCAGACTGATGTTTCCATGGCTCATATTCAAGCGTTGGAGAGCCAGTCCATGTCAAATCTGGAACAAAAGGATACCAGGATTGAAGAACTGAATAGAGTAAGTGTGCTTGAAAGTTTCTCCCTTATCTGAAGCAGTTTACATCCTGCAGCCTTCTGTAGTCTTTTCCACACGCCCTGAGCTCGGAATATTTTAGAAGCTTGCAGGTTGACTTAGAAGTACGGTGTCCTGCTCTGATGTGAAAGATGCAGAGTTCAGATCCAGTGAATGACGTTTATGAGTAAAGTATTTGAGGGTTTAATACTCCTGTTTTATCTCGGTTAGCTTATCTGACGCCTAGCTTTTTGGACATGGGTTAAATGTAGGAGGTTCTGTTTGCAGTTGTGCTTGCTAAACTCCCTTCACTGTTGACAAAATTAAATTGTAATGGCCACTTCCCTAGGAAATACTTCAAAAATGAGAAAGCCTGTATGTAGCATAATATATATAGTGTGTGGATTCTGGGAGGTGCATATTGAGAGTTTGTGCATTGTGTTGAGAGCCTCCTAACGTGATCGAGGAAGCTGGAGTACTTAATGGAAGTATCTGTGTGCATTGAAGGTGGTTCTATAGAAACTTCATTCCTCTGCAAAAGGGTAATCTTATAGCTAGCTCTGTATACAACATCATTACATGCTGGGTTATTACATCTGTAACTATCATGTATGTATGTTGGCCTTTGTTTAATACTTTCGTAGTTGACAGTATTGTGCCATTCATTCTCTTCAGTTCCATTTGTTGTATTTAATGTAAGTCATTTGTTAGGTTTAATGTAAGTCACTTGAGTTTAATATGTGACTTGTTGGGTTTAATATGTGACTTGTTAGGTTTAATATGTGACTTGTTAGGTTTAGTATGTGACTTGTTGGGTTTAATATGTCACTTGTTGGGTTTAATATGTCACTTGTTAGATTTAATGTCACTTGTTGGGTTTAATATGTCACTCGTTGGGTTTAGTGCAAGTAACTTGTTTAGTTTAATGTGTCACTTGTTGGGTTTAATCTCTACTTGCATGATAACAATTGATTTATCTGTCATCTCTCATTGCATGTGTTCCTTGATGGCCTCTTTCCTCTTCCATGCTGGGGTGTTGGGCACAATGCGGTTGGTTTTAATTTTGGTATAAACACGTACTGCCTTGGTCTAGTGAACTACAACCGGATAGATTCTGATGTGGTGTCAGACCCTGGACAGTTATGGTCATAGGTAGTTTTCTGCCACTCTACCATCGTTACACTGTTCAGTAAATGTGTAATGAATTTTAGTAGTCAGTTTATTAATTTCTTTTTCATGAAATCTCGCTTTGCTTTTCAGAGGCAGCAGGATGATGTTGACTTCTTATTTTTGGTATTGATATCCCATTTCTTTTTTCTCGCTAGAATATATTAAACTGCATGCTTCTTAACATTTTTATTATTTTATTTAATTCTTAATGATTCTGTTGACTTGAGAAATCGGGTACTTTATTTTAACAATAATGTATTAGTATAATTTATGTAACTGGTTCATTAACACTTCAGTTTGTGAGTAACACTGTGTTTTTGAAATAAGGTGATTGCATGTTTGTTTTCAGTGGTGGTCGGGTTCTTATTGTTCTCACTGTATGGCCTAGAATGACCAACAATGGTGACACAATGAATGAAATTAAAAGATGAATCTTTATTGCTCTTTAAAAACTAAAACAACTGAATAAATTGTGGAGGGGGACAGATAGAACTACAAAGATTAGACTTTTAAGAGCATGCGTCTTTCCCATTGCAACATATGCCCATGAGACCTGGACACATTATAAACAAGCTGAACAGCGCATAAGTGCCTTTGAATATAAATGTTATAGATTGGGTTCTAAGAATATCTTGGATACAGAAAAAAAAACAAATGAATCCATACAGCAAGATCTGATTATTGAAGGAGGTTGGCCACTAAAAAAGCAAACGATAAAGCAAAGAAAATTGAAGTATTTTGGTCACTTGAAACGTCAGAGTTTAGAGAGAACAATAATGGAGGGATATATGCCCAGGAATAGAGGAAGAGGAAGGCCAAAGAGAAGATGGGTGCAGGATGTGGCGGATGATCTCCAGATGGGTGTTTTGGATGAGGGACATCTTGCTCATGACCGAGAAGTTTTCTGGTAGGTTATGGGAGCGATGTTCTGCAAGGGACATGCTACTGAATGAATGAATGAATGTGTTCCCTAGATAATGTTTTATGAGTAAAGGCGGGCGGCATGATACTGGTCACTTCACCGACCAAGTGCGGTTTGGTCTATGAAACTATGGGTTTAGCACTTTATTCCCAATTCATCTGCACTTACTGACGGCTCTGGGGTTGTCCAGCCTAATTACACGGGCACGGGAGCATTTTCTGGGATTTACCTGGGAGGGATGTATGGTGAGGAAGGCAACTGTCTTCCTCATCTCATCATGCTGTGACCTAGAATCTGTGGGTTTTTTCCCATTCAATTGCTTTGAACTCGAGTGCAGTCCACCCTGGATTGATGTTTTTGCATGTGGGCGAGCTTTCCCTTTTACCAGTGTCCCGCGCCATTAGGCGAACCTGCTCTGACTTCAGAGGTACTTGTAATTTTCATCCCCAAGTCAAGGATGCGAAGTGAATATTTGAGCACAACTGACTAGTGTTCCTGTTGAACCTGCCACCTCACCATCAGCACTCCGGAAGTTTAATAGTGAGCATTCTTATCCATTCGGCCATGCTGACCTCTCTAGAATATGTGAATGCCAGACACTTGACACACCAACAGCAGCAGTACTTGCCATGGGACTGCCTTGACCTTCCTCGTGGTAGTTTGTTAGCACACCCTTCAGTAACCATTGATGTCAGTGGTTTGATTTTCTTGCCAGACTGGTCTTGTCAAATTAAGACACATCTGTGTGTCAATATGTGCCTGTTTTATTTTTAAAAGGGCTGTATTTTCATGCCACCAGTAGATACGGGCGGTTTGATACTAGGTCCATATTTTGGTGACCAAACAGCACTCTATGTCTTATGTGGTCAGTAGCACACTGGATGTCTGACTTTCTGTAGTAATTTTGTAAGGCTGGGGATAACCCCAGAGAATTATGCGATTAACCCTTTACAGGGCACAGGTTTTTCCAATTTCTAACTCTAAACGGGCAAGATTTTTGAGGGTTTTAGTCAGATTTTAGGTCATGTTAGTAAAAAGATCATAACTAAGTTGTTAGTGAATGGATTTTAGTGAAATAAAGAGCAAAATGAAAAGAAATGCATGCAGATTAATAATTGTACTCACATGTCATATGAATAATCCAGTCTTGTTGGTATAATCCACATATGAACACAAATATTTACAAAATATAACACATTATTTGTGAGTGTCAGTCATATATACACTATGTACAAACACTGCCAACTGCTCACTGGCCTCCAAGATGCTGGGGAAAACAAGTGTCCTTGCAGTAGTTCACTTGGCACACATCACAGCCATACGAACTTTCAATGGTTCGTCCTGCAGGGGTACGACGTTTGGCGTGACTGCACGCCACACAGGCTTGTTTCCTGCCCTCAAACCTCATGAGCTTGTGGTTGTGGACACTTTCTGGAGCTACTGCTTGGCCTTTCCTCTTTGCTGCAGCCCTCTTCCTGCTGGAGAATCCTGCGATTAGTTGCTTACATAAATCCAGATGGAAGTCCAGAAGGGCGTAGCGTTTGCTGGGCTTTGCTGTGGACTGCTCGAACAGGATGAATGCATTGTTTATGCATGAATCGAAGACAAAACTGAGGAGGTAGCGCCAGTATTTTCTGCACTTCTTCAGTGTAGAGTAATACCCCCTCATTTGATCTGCCTTGTCCACCCTCCCATGCATTGGTTGTAGAGTTTGATGACAGCAGGGCAGGACACAGGCTTTCTGGTGCGAGTGTGCCGGTCCCATCGCTCAACAGTGGTCAATGTGTGTGAGGTATTGTTGGAGAGCATGAAGACGTCCCTTTTATCATGCCACACAGTAGCAAGCAGATCCTCTTTCTGGAAGACTTGATGGTCCCCTTGCGTCATTTTTCTTTTTTCTCTGAATGCCAGAGGCAGATCTTTCCGGTTCTTTCTTACTGTTGCTGCCGCATAAGTTTTCTCTTGGAGAAGGTTAGTAAAAAGCGCAACTGACGAAAAAAAAGTTATCAAAATAGAGGTGATGATACTTCCCCAAAAAGGGGGCAGCAAGCTGCATCACTGCATCATGGCCCAGTCCATGCTGAATGGCACCATCTATTTTGCCACGGTAAACAGAAAACTGGAGGAGGTAACCAGTTGCTGACTCGCAAGCACACCATACTTTCATTCCCCATTTTGTTGGCTTGGCTGGTAGATACTGTTTTAGTGCATTCCTGCCTTTGAATGGCACCATTGCCTCATCAATGGAAATTTCCTTCTTAGGTTTGTAATGTTGTAAGAAAGTCCTATTAGCCATGTCAATGAGAGGCCGAATTTTGTGGAGGCGGTCACTGCCGTCAGCTGTGTTGTTGTCAGTCACATGTAAATACTGCTCCAGCTTCTTGAATCTCTTGAGCGGCATCACATTCTTCACACCTGGCACTCCCAACATATCATCTGTAGACCAGTACAATTCCAAACGAGGAGGTTTGTAGATCCCCAATAAAATGAGCAGACCAAAATAGGCCTGTATTTCGGTTGCATTGGTTGGAACCCAGCCTCGATCACCTACTCGCTCGATCTTTCGCCTAGCATACGTATTTGTTTGATCGGCAATCATTTGAAACGTTTGTTCCTCGAAGAGTTGAAGAAAGAATGCACGCTGAGAACGATCGTCAGTTGTTATTGATAAGTTGACGCCAGTTTCTTCACTAAATTCTTCGATATTCAGTGTTGTTGTTGTGTTGCTCCAACCGTTTGCGTCGCGAGACGGCCCCGCCCGACTTTCTTCAGCGACATTTTCTGAATCAGATTCACTTTCTTCAAAGTCCAAAAGATCTGAAGTGTGCACGCTACACACGCTGATATCACTGAGATCAAACTCCGATTCATCGTCACTTTCGTGCGTTTCAGTGTCACTTAAATTGAACCCTTCGAACTCGCCGCTATCGCTTGAAGAATTGAGGAAATCCATTTTCATTAACAACGCACAAAAATCCCGAAAACTAATGAACAATCTGATCAAATTTAATGAAAACACTTGCAAACGTTACCCACGCTTTCACTCTATCAGCAAGACTGGTAGAAAGGAACAGGTAGTCTCGGAAATTCGCGAGATCACATTTTTAAAATGACTAGTATTCAAAGCCGGAATCGAACGCTATGAGCGTTTTATCGCATCGGCCGGAATCTGACGCTACGCCTTGTAAAGGGTTAAAAAAAAATGCCTCAACCTGGGAAGGATTTGATCCCGGCATCATCTCTTGGCAACGAAATACTTGACACTTGTGGAGAAAGTGTGACCAGCCTGGGCCTAATCCCTGCCAGTCTGTATGTTCCTGACCTGGTTACAGCCTAATGTGCCTCTCAGCAGAAATGAAGATGCAGTGCCTGTCCTCCACACCCTGTAGATGTTTGGACATAGTCTGTGTGGAGAGAATTCTTTGGTGCTGGTTTGGAAGGAAAGTCTTTACACCATCCTAGGAGCTCAGTACTTGCCAGACATTATCAAAGCTGAAATGAATGTCTGTCAGAGTTTGAACTGTCTTTCAGGGGATTTAGCAATAAGACAGAAAGTAGACCCACAAAGATAGAGCAAATAATCAACATAACGCCAACACAATCATCGTTTTTTTTTTTTTGTGAGGGGGGGGGGGGGGGGTCACATTATGACAAGAGATTGGCTGTTGAATATGATGACTGCTAGAAAAGATTGAAGATTTAGAGATTGGACTAGAAACATGACAATTAGAAAGATTGAAGTTTTAGAGATTAGACAAGAAACATGACAATTAGAAAGTTTGAAGTTGTGGAGATAGAACAAGAAACATTGTGGTAACTAGAAAGTTTTAGAGATTAGACAAGAAACATGACAATTAGAAAGATTGAAGTTTTAGAGATCAGACAAGAAACATGACAATTAGAAAGATGGAAGTTTTGGAGCTGCATGTGATAGCAAGAGATAGGAGGGCTTGGGGTGAGTTGGTTAAGAGAGGATTATAGGGTGAAAGAAGAAAGAATTTTAATAGATTTCACCCTTTCACTTTTGAAAACAATGATACATCTTTCTGGTGTACGTCACTTGTGGTGTGGCCATTTTGATACTTCTGCTGTGAGATCATGTGGTTTGCCTGCGGTTTAATACCATTTTGATACTTCTGCTGTGAGATCATGTGGTTTGCCTGCGGTTTAATACCATTTTGATACTTCTGCTGTGAGATCATGTGGTTTGCCTGCGGTTTAATACCATTTTGATACTTCTGCTGTGAGATCATGTGGTTTGCCTGCGGTTTAATACCATTTTGATACTTCTGCTGTGAGATCATGTGGTTTGCCTGCGGTTTAATACCATTTTGATACTTCTGCTGTGAGATCATGTGGTTTGCCTGCGGTTTAATACCATTTTGATACTTCTGCTGTGAGATCATGTGGTTTGCCTGCGGTTTAATACCATTTGCAGGATACTCTTTGATATCCTTGAAACAGTACTGTCTCCCATCCTACATGGCCTTGGCATGGCTTTGTGAATGTCTGTCCCAAATTAAGGTTTTCATTTGAGTCTGTCTTGTACATTATGTCTGTCTGTTTATGTTGTTCTGGTGTGGATATTTGCTGGGTTCTGTGTTATAAGCCACACAGCTTGATGATTGATTATTATATCACTTTTTTCATTGACAGTAAGTTTGCTTCTAGTGTCAGTTTTGCTGGTTTCCTTACAGTAATTTTGCTTCTTTTGTCAATTTTACTGTTTTCCTTGACAACAATTTTGCTTCTTCTGTCAGTTTTGCTGTTTTCCTTGATAGTAATTTTGCTTCCTATCTCATTTTGCTGTTTTCCTTGACATTAATTTAAGTGATTATGAAAGCTCTATGGCTACTACATTGCATACGAGGGGGCTTCAAATGAAAACTTTACAAGTGTGATAGAAATTACAATAACCATGCCATTGTCTTATGACCTGTCAATATTTTCATTAAGGATAGCAAAAGTGTTCAGCACATGGCATCATGATGCAAACAAACACTGTGACTTCATAAGGATAGTTTAAAGATGGCCGCCTCATTTTTGACATGCACCAAAGAGGAGCAGCTTTCTGTTATCTTGTTTTATGTTTTGTTTTCATCAGTGAAGGGGTGAAACTTATAGAAATTCATCGGCGAATGATGGTCCAGTATGGTGATGCATGCCTGTCAGTTCAGCAAGTCCAGGAAGGTTAACCCGGTCAACAAATGCCAGCCGAAGTCGGGTGTGTTGGCCTAAAGCTCTGCTGTAAACAGGCACAACGCAATCATGTCCAAAGAAGAAGAAGTCCAGCAAGTGTATGAGTGGAGTAGGAAGTTTCAAAATGGCGTGACTTCTGTGACAGACTGTTCACGGCAGAGTCAGGCACACCGAGTAGTGACCAAGAGAATTTTTTTCTATAGGAATCCAAGCACTTTATCGGCGCTGGAATACTTGCATTGAACGCAATGGTGACTACAATGAAAAATTATACATTTGTTCTTTACTTTTTCAGAATACATTCACCAAAAATATTTAAGGTTTTCATTTGAAGCATGTCACTGCTGTATGCAGACATAATAAACAAGATAAGTAAGTGTAGCAGTGGTTCCATGGAGTGTCCTCCTCTTCTTCTAAGACTAATGTAGCAACGTTTCAAGCCTGACCACCAAACATGTTGAAGCATGGCTACATTCACATATTTCATTGTCAATGTACAGACAGCATTGAATGAGTCTCTGTGGCCGAGTGGTTACACTGCCTGCCTCACGCTTCAAAGGTTGTGGGTTTGATTCTGGGCTACTTTAGTCCGTTCATAAGCGCAATTTTCTTGGAGACTCCTGGGGGGTCATCGCTGGAGCTATGTGTGATCCTTTTGGCAGGCCAGCCTGCAGAAGGAGACCAAGCCATATGGGATAAAAAAACCTTTTTTTTTAGACAGAATTGTTCTTATGTAATTTTAAGTGGCATGTTATTTTAAGATGCTGTTGTTGCTGACACATGTAGCTTCTCTTTGACCATTTCAGCAAAATGATGAGTTGAAACGACAGTGTACAGCTCAAAATAAGCTTCTGGAAAAGCACAAAGAAAACCTGCAGAAATGCCTGGATGTCAATAAGTCACTGCTTATTGAAAAGGCAAGTTGCATGTCTTTGGAAATAGCTCAGTGTAACGACTTGTGAAGAACACTCAGTGACTCGTGTTTTCAGAAGAATTGTAATCATTCAGCACTGTTAAACACTTAAAATACAAGAACATTCTTCCAATATACAGGATTGTGACATCACGAGGAGGGAGATGTTGATGAGAGTTTTTGGTGCCTGCTTAAGGCTTAGTTCCCCTATTGTCTTTCAGCATGGGACCAGCAATTAAACAAAAAACGATATTAAACACCACCGTGAGATATGGGGAAAAAAAACAGAAAGCCTCGTATGTAAATTTAACAGCTGTTAAAAGCAGCTCCCCTGGTAAATTTGTTAAGAGTGGGGAAAACTAATCCACAGATAGATAGGGCCGGTTACTTCAGGGGGGATGTGTCCAGAGGAAGTAAACCTTGCACAAATGCATCCCTGTGATGGACACACGGGCTCAATGAATTACACAACTGTAGGAGGCATATTTCTGTAATGGTTAGGACATTACGCTGACAATGGCTTGAGCAGAGTCGGGTGAGGGTGGGATGTCAACTCTTGACTTTCTATTATGGGAGTGAAGGGCGGGCAACCTACTCGTCCGCACACTCAGGCCTGCAGATATTCTTCAGTGTTCACATCTGGCTGTATGTGACTGTTTTTGTTCTTGATTCGTGGTGATCTGAGAGTGTATCTAGCTAGTTCACAAGCCTTCATTGTCTGTCTCTACTTGATTGTCTGTCTCTGATTGTCTGTCTCTGCTTGATTATCTGTCTTTACAAGATTGTCTCTGATTGTCTGTTTCCACAAGAATGTCTGTCTCTGCTTGATTGTCTGTCTCTACAAGAATGTCTGTCTCTACTTGATTGTCTGTCTCTCCTTGATTGTCTGTCTCTACAAGATTGTCTCTACTTAATTGTTTGTCTCTCCTTGATTGTTTGTCTCTACTTGATTGTCTGTCTCTGCATGATTGTCTGTCTCTGCATGATTGTCTCTGCATGATTGTCTGTCTCTGCTTGATTGTCTTGTCTCTGCTTGATTGTCTGTCTCTGCTTGATTGTATGTCTCTGCTTGATTGTCTGTCTCTACTTGAATGTCTGTTTGTCTCTGCTTGATTGTGTGTCTCTACATAATTGTCTGTCTCTACATGATTGTCTGTCTCTACATGATTGTCTGTCTCTACTTGAATGTCTGTCTCTGCTTGATTGTCTGCCACTTCTTGATTGTCTGTCTCTACTTGATTGCTCTACATGATTGTCTGTCTCTACTTGATTGTTTGTCTCTACTTAATTGTCTGTCTCTACTTGATTGTCTGTCTCTACTTGATTGTCTGTCATTACTTGGTTGTCTTTACTACTTGACTGTCTGTTTTTGTTTGATTGTCTGTCTCCACAAGATTGTCTGTCTCTACTTGTTTCTGCCTACTTGTTTGTCTGTCTGTGTGTCTGTGTGCGGGTGGGTGTGTGTGTGTCGGTTATAGGATGGGTGGGGGATATATGTGTGGGTGGCGAAATGTCAAGTAGTAAAGACAACCAAGTAATGACAGACAATCAAGTAGAGACAAACAAGTAGAGACAGACAATCATGTAGAGACACACAATCATGTAGAGACACATAATCAAGTAGAGACAGACAATCAAGAAGTGGCTGAGGGATGTGTGGGTGGCTGCGGGGTGTGAGGGTGGATGGGGGATGTGTCTCACAACATTGCAATATGCACTGTTTATGTTTACAACTTTCATTTGACAATATTTTTTTTTCCCATGTGAATGTACCTTGCGTAATATGCATTGTTTATGCTTACAAAATCCATTTGACAATGTTTTTCCCCCCTATGTAAATGTAACATGCACATTTGATGAATGAAAGATGAGTGATTGAAAGGGCCGAATGTAAGACGGGCCTGCGTGCCCAATTTGTTACCCTTTTAAAATAAAGTTTGTTCGTTCGTTTGTTTGTTCGTTCGTTAGTTCTGTCTGTCTGTCTCTACTTGATTGTCTGTCTCTACTTTTCTGTCACTTCTTGATTGTCTGTCACTACTTGATTGTCTGTCTCTGCTTGATTGTCTGTCTCTGATTGTCTTTCTCTACATGATGTTCTGTCTGTCTCTACATGATTGTCTGTCTCTACATGATTGTCTCTACTTGATTGTCTGTCTCTCCTTGATTGTCTGTCTCTACATGATTATTTGTCTCTTAAAGATTGTCTGTCCCTACATGATTGTCTGTCTCTACATGATTGTCTGTCCCTACATGAGTGTCTGTCTCTACATGATTGTTTCTCTACAAGATTGTCTGTCCCTACATGACTGTCTGTCCCTACATTATTGTCTCTGTCTACTTGATTGTATTGTATAAATGTTGTGTTGCTTATTCCATTCTTGAACGAATTATCTTGCGATCTTTTGTGGAGGATTCACTGTGATATCATTTGTCATCTATTTCATGGTCTTCCGTTTGATCTGTAACCATATCCATGTTTGTTTATTTTTTTCACTGGTGTTGGTTGGAACAATGTATACATTTTACAAATGTCATTGTTTCTTCAATGGTGATGGTTGGAATGATGTATATTGTTTGTTTTATTTCTTTGTTTGTGACAGTTGGAATGATTTATATGTTTTTAACAATGTCTTTGTTGGTGTTGGTTCTAGTGATTTATGTTTTTAAAAATTTCTTCGTTGGTAATGGTTGGAATGATTTATATGTTTTCTTTCTCTGAAATAATTGGTTCATCATTTGATTCCATCCCATGTCATATGTGAGAATTAATTCATCAATTATTATGGATTCAGTGTTAACTTAGAATGGAAAAGCTGCTTCTCTTATTGTGTTGAGCAGTGAAATGTATGAACCCTATAATAAAAAGAAACATCTTCACATTGACGACTGTATGTTTGTGTTCATACATGAATTATGTTTGATATATTTAAACAGAGCACGTTAGAGAAGAAAACCACGCGGCAGAAGTGTATGGAAAACAGACTGCGGCTAGGGCAGTTTGTCACGCAGAGGCAGGGAGCAACGTTTGTAGAAAACTGGGTAGACGGTTGGGCATTTCAAGACCTCATGAAGTGAGTCAGGGAGTTATTGTTGTGACATACAGTAAATAGCAATTTTAGTTGTCATGTGTGGATGTTACGTTTAACTTATTTGTGGTTGTAGTTTGTCACCATAGTACTGCTACATTTTGTCTTCATTTTGGTAATATCTTAGAGATATTGGTTAAAAGGAAACACTGTATGACACTGAAATAATGTTTGATAGTACAGATGGTTCAGGGCTTGAAAATAGTGGTAACTACTGTGAGCTGATCTGAAAACTAATGAATACAAAATATGACTGGGAAATAGAAGGCACATACAGGAATAAAGGCCAGCGAAATTTGGCTTGTACCTGTGTGTCTTTCTTGTGTCCAGCTTGCCAGTCATATACATATATTTTGTTAAACCAGTTTCATGTCATTGATGATTTTGTGTGTGAAATCAAAGTAGTTTCTGGCATTTGTATGTGACATCAGATCAGTGTTACCTGAAAACAGATGGATGAAAGCATAGTTGAAAACAGGTTGATTAGGTGCAGTGTAATAAAACAGTATAGAGGTGATGTATTGGTTAGGTGTAGTGTAATAAAACAGTATAGAGGTGATGTGTTTGTCAGATGTAGTGTAATAAAACAGTATAGAGGTGATGTGTTTGTTAGGTGTAGTGTAATAAAACAGTATAGAGGTGATGTGTTTGTTAGGTGTAGTGTAATAAAACAGTATAGAGGTGATGTGTTTGTTAGGTGTAGTGTAATAAAACAGTATAGAGGTGATGTGTTTGTCAGATGTAGTGTAATAAAACAGTATAGAGGTGATGTGTTTGTTAGGTGTAGTGTAATAAAACAGTATAGAGGTGATGTGTTTGTTAGGTGTAGTGTAATAAAACAGTATAGAGGTGATGTGTTTGTTAGGTTTAGTGTAATAAAACAGTATAGAGGTGATGTGTTTGTTAGGTGTAGTGTAATAAAATAGTATAGAGGTGATGTGTTTGTTAGGTGTAGTGTAATAAAATAGTATAGAGGTGATGTGTTTGTCAGATGTAATGTAATAAAATAGTATAGAGGTGATGTGTTTGTCAGATGTAGTGTAATAAAATAGTATAGAGGTGATGTGTTTGTTAGGTCTAGTGTAATAAAATAGTATAGAGGTGATGTATTTGTTAGGTGTAGTGTAATAAAACAGTATAGAGGTGATGTGTTTGTTAGGTGTAGTGTAATAAAACAGTATAGAGGTGATGTGTTTGTTAGGTTTAGTGTAATAAAATAGTATAGAGGTGATGTGTTTGTTAGGTCTAGTGTAATAAAATAGTATAGAGGTGATGTGTTTGTTAGGTCTAGTGTAATAAAATAGTATAGAGGTGATGTGTTTGTTAGGTGTAGTGTAATAAAATAGTATAGAGGTGATGTGTTTGTTAGGTCTAGTGTAATAAAATAGTATAGAGGTGATGTATTTGTTAGGTGTAGTGTAATAAAACAGTATAGAGGTGATGTGTTTGTTAGGTGTAGTGTAATAAAACAGTATAGAGGTGATGTGTTTGTTAAGTTTAGTGTAATAAAACAGTATAGAGGTGATGTGTTTGTCAGATGTAATGTAATAAAACAGTATAGAGGTGATGTATTGGTTAGGTGTAGTGTAATAAAACAGTATAGAGGTGATGTGTTTGTTAGGTCTAGTGTAATAAAATAGTATAGAGGTGATGTATTTGTTAGGTGTAGTGTAATAAAACAGTATAGAGGTGATGTGTTTGTTAGGTCTAGTGTAATAAAATAGTATAGAGATGATGTGTTTGTTAGGTGTAGTGTAATAAAACAGTATAGAGGTGATGTGTTTGTTAGGTGTAGTGTAATAAAACAGTATAGAGGTGATGTGTTTGTCAGATGTAATGTAATAAAACAGTATAGAGGTGATGTGTTTGTCAGATGCAGTGTAATAAAACAGTATAGAGGTGATGTGTTGGTTAGGTGTAGTGTAATAAAACAGTATAGAGGTGATGTGTTTGTCAGATGTAGTGTAATAAAATAGTATAGAGGTGATGTGTTTATTAGGTGTAGTGTAATAAAATAGTATAGAGGTGATGTGTTTGTCAGATGTAGTGTAATAAAACAGTATAGAGGTGATGTGTTGGTTAGGTGTAGTGTAATAAAATAGTATAGAGGTGATGTATTGGTTAGGTGCAGTGTAATAAAACAGTATAGAGGTGATGTATTTGTTAGGTGTAGTGTAATAAAACAGTATAGAGATGATGTATTTGTTAGGTGCAGTGTAATAAAATAGTATAGAGGTGATGTATTGGTTAGGTGCAGTGTAATAAAATAGTATAGAGGTGATGTATTTGTTAGGTGTAGTGTAATAAAACAGTATAGAGGTGATGTATTGGTTAGGTGTAGTGTAATAAAATAGTATAGAGGTGATGTATTGGTTAGGTGCAGTGTAATAAAATAGTATAGAGGTGATGTATTGGTTAGGTGCAGTGTAATAAAATAGTATAGAGGTGATGTATTGGTTAGGTGTAGTGTAATAAAACAGTATAGAGGTGATGTATTGGTTAGGTGTAGTGTAATAAAACAGTATAGAGGTGATGTATTGGTTAGGTGTAGTGTAATAAAATAGTATAGAGGTGATGTATTGGTTAGGTGTAGTGTAATAAAATAGTATAGAAGTGATTTGTTTGTTAGGTGTAGTGTAATAAAATAGTATAGAGGTGATGTATTGGTTAGGTGTAGTGTAATAAAACAGTATAGAGGTGATGTATTGGTTAGGTGTAGTGTAATAAAACAGTATAGAGGTGATGTGTTTGTTAGGTCTAGTGTAATAAAATAGTATAGAGGTGATGTATTTGTTAGGTGTAGTGTAATAAAACAGTATAGAGGTGATGTGTTTGTTAGGTCTAGTGTAATAAAATAGTATAGAGATGATGTGTTTGTTAGGTCTAGTGTAATAAAATAGTATAGAGATGATGTATTTGTTAGGTCTAGTGTAATAAAATAGTATAAAGGTGATGTATTTGTTAGGTCTAGTGTAATAAAATAGTATAGAGGTGATGTGTTTGTTAGGTGTAGTGTAATAAAATAGTATAGAGGTGATGTATTTGTTAGGTCTAGTGTAATAAAATAGTATAGAGATGATGTATTGGTTAGGTGTAGTGTAATAAAATAGTATAGAGATGATGTATTTGTTAGGTGTAGTGTAATAAAATAGTATAGAGGTGATGTATTTGTTAGGTCTAGTGTAATAAAATAATATAGAGGTGATGTGTTTGTTAGGTCTAGTGTAATAAAATAGTATAGAGGTGATGTATTTGTTAGGTCTAGTGTAATAAAATAGTATAGAGGTGATGTGTTTGTTAGGTGCAGTGAAAGGTGGTGGAAAATGGTATTTTCTGTTACAGGCAGCAGGAAAGGATCACGGCAGACAAAGAAGATATTGATAAACAGAGGCGCTTGTTGCTGAAACGTAAACAGCCAACAGCAATTGGAAAAAATGCCAAACATGACAACTTTCTCAAGCCAGGAGAAAAATTGTAAGTGGCCTAATATTAGGCTTGATTTCTTTATTAGTTTTTTACTGTTCTGTTTCAAATCGTTTTGTCACTCTTTGGTACTCACACAACAGGGGAATGTCCTGTTTAAAGTCTACATTTGTATTCTTTCATTTAATCAAAATACTGTTTGTCCATCCATGTGGTCCAAGTAAACACTTGGTCACATGTGAAAAATTAGCTCTTGATCTGTATGCTAAAAACAACCAATTATTCCACATTATCAGAGATATCAAAGCACTATTTTGGAAATTCATGCAGTTTATTGCCTTGTTCAGAATAATTTTCTTTGATTTTATATAAAAAAATAAACATGTCAACATGATGAAGATACTTGCAGATTTACAAATTGATGCAAAAGATCTCAGACTTGTTTTAAAAAAAAACATATACTAGAAACATCAAACTGCCATAAAGATTGATAATGAAGTAGGTCAATATTAATCTATTAAGAGAGCTGTGTGACGGATGTGTAATGTCTCCAGATATTGTTTTCCTATACAGTGAAAATATTTTTAGAAATTTAGAAAATATGAGAGGAATCACCATTGGGGGACATAACATTAGATAGGCAGATGATACGGTATTAATTGTAGACAATGAACAGGATCTGCAACATTTAGTAAGTAGATACATTTATTCTACACAATGAAAAACTGGGGTTAAAATAAAATTGACAGAGATTATTGTCACTAGGAAGAAAGAAATACCTCATGTGTGATATACGGGTAAATGGTAATATTCTTTAGTGAATCGGTACAACTATCTCGGAACAGTCATAACATCTGATGGAAGGTGCCTTCAAGAGATGATATCAAGAATTGCTATGACAATGGTAGCCTTTTGCAAGATGGAAAACATACTGACCAATAAAAAGATGTCAACTGTGATGAGTGAGAGTGTGTGGAAGTGCTACATAGAACCTGTACTTTCGTATGGATGCGAAGCGTGGACAATGTGCAAATAAGCTGAACAACATCTAAAGGCAGGGGAAATGTGGTTTCTGAGGAAAATGCAAAAAATACCACGGACAGACAGAAAAACCCATGAGCAAGTCCTACAAGAAGCAAATGAAAACCGTAAACTGATAGGAGAAATTTGACACAGACAATCACAGTTTTGTGGGCACTTTATGAGAAGTAGTAAATTAGAGAATTTAGTAACAACTGGCAATATTAAGTAAAAGAACAAAGGGAAGGCAGAGAAGTAAATATCTGGATAGTTTAGCTACATGGCATGGTCGAGAGGAGAACACAGATCTGATCCACGACTGGCAATCATGTAAGATGGCAAAACGTGACCATCCAAGTTTATCAGCATGGCACATGATGATGATGACAGGTAAAAAATAACCAGCCATACGCCATTTGTTAAAAATAATCACTTTGCTTGCATGTAAACAAGTTCTCAATTTATTTACAGCTTATAATCTCTTTGTAGAAAAATACCACATATAATAATTTAATTAATAGTATAATTTCTCATAAGGTGTTTTAATTCCTTGCATCCTTGACCATTTCTGCATACATACCAAATTCTTAAGCCTTGCTTTTTCCTACCCAGATATGTATCGTCTTCCTAATGTTTCATATGTGTGTGTGGCTTTCAGTTTAACACTGGCAGAGTTTTACGAGCAGGACGAAATCTTGAAGCTTCGGGCAGCAGCCTTGAAAAAGGAGGATGCTGACCTTCAGTTAGAGATGGAGAAGTTGGACAGGGAGAGGAACTTACATATACGAGAACTAAAGCGCATTCACAATGAAGACAATTCAAGGTACTTACAGATTATATACACTAGCGGTTGGGGGGGAGGGGGGATGATAACCCGCAATTTTATACTTCAGCCTTATAGCGCAATTAAAAAAAAGAAATTGCAGCCTTATAGTTCTGTCTTATACGGAGCAGTGACAAAAAGAGAACTTGCAGTCTTATAGTTCTGTCTTACGGTGCAATGACAAAAAGAGAAACTGCAGCCTTATAGTTCTGTCTTACAGTGCAATGACAAAAAGAGAAATTGCAGCCTTATAGTTCTGTCTTACAGTGCAATGACAAAAAGAGAATTTGCAGCCTTATAGTTCTGTCTTACAGTGCAATGACAAAAAGAGACATTGCAGCCTTATAGTTCTGTCTTACAGTGCAATGACAAAACGAGAACTTGCAGCCTTATCGTTCTGGCTTATGGTGCAATGACAAAAAAGAGAACTTGTAGCCTTATAATTCTGTCTTATGGTGTAAAGCACATATACCCTAAAAACTGGAGGACTGGAGAAAACCAAATGATTACAGATCTGTGAATGGTGGCATCAACGAGCCAGGCAGACGAGCAGACTAGGAGGGCTCTTGAACATGTTGGCTCTTTACATGAGCAGAACAATGTAGACTCAGAGATGCGGAGCTCGATTAAATCTCAAGAGACTGCCACTTGCAACTAAGGAGCACTGAAGCAAAACCAGAGGGCATCCTACTAGACAACCAATAATTTGCCAGATGGGAGCCCACAGCAGCCAACCCTAAAAGATAAGCATTGAAGAATAATGAAGACTTCAGATGCACGGTCTTGCTCATGACCTGTGAACAAATGATGAACAGACAAAAACATGTTTATTAAACGAGCCCTTCTGTAAGTAGCATGGCTTAAGATAACAGCTGTTGAATAATGCATTATTATGTAACATATAAAATGCAGTAAGTGACACTGCAGCACAGGAATACTCTTGTGTTAAACACGATTATGTTCATGACTCATTAAACAAATCCCTCTGTCAGTAGTGTGGCTTAAGTTGATAACAGTTGTTAAATGACGATAGCATTCTTATGTTACATATAAAATACAGTAAGTGACATTGCAACACAAACATTATCTTGTGTTATGCACCATCTGGTTCATGACCCATGAACAAATGAGGACAGACAAAAACATGTTTATTAAACGAGTCCCTCTGTCAGTAGTGTGGCTTAACAGTTGTTAAATGACTGTACCATTGTTATGTAACATATAAAGTTCAGTGAGTGACATTGCAACTCAGGTACACTCTGTTTCAGATTTAAAGATCATCCGACATTAAACGACCGGTATCTCTTGCTGTGTTTGCTTGGTAAAGGTGGCTTTAGTGAAGTACATAAGGTCAGTTTAATTGTGGTGCCCAGTATCTTTCCACCTCATGGTCCAAATACTACTAAAATATATAGATGAGTTTATGATTTTGTTTAGTTTATGGATAATTGATACTTGTCCTTCCATTGCACGTGTGTGTAGAGAAGATGAAAAGTGAAACATGGATAAAAATGACACAGTATATCTTCTTTTTCTTCTTCAAATACCTAGTCTGAAGCAGCAAAAATCAGTGATCATCTGTCTCCAATACATTCTGTCATTTAGTATTTTCTAGAACTTGTTGTGTATGTTGTTATTTGTTGTCCAGATATTTAAGCTTTCCACATATATCTGTTTCTGTCTTACTTGTTTTCTGTTGACTAGTATTTCCCCACACAAGGCTAATTTCTCTACCCCACCTTTTCTTTATTTTCCCACACAAGGCTAATTTCTCTATTCCCCTCTTTTGTTATTTGCTCATATGAAGCTAATTTCTCTATCCCACTTCTTCTGTTACGTCCAAACATAAGGCTAATTTCTCTATTCCATTTCTTCTATTATGTCCCCATGCAAGGTTAATATCTCTATTCCACATAAGGCTAATTTTTCTATTCATCTTTTGTTAGTCCCCACATAAGGCCTATTTCTCTATTTCAAATCATCTATGTCCCCACACAAGGCTAATTTCTCTATTCCACATCTTCTGTTATGTCCCCACACAAGGCTAATTTCTCTATTCCACATCTTCTGTTACGTCCCCACACAAGGCTAATTTCTCTATTCCACATCTTCTGTTACGTCCCCACACAAGGCTAATTTCTCTATTCCACATCTTCTGTTACGTCCCCACACAAGGCTAATTTCTCTATTCCACATCTTCTGTTACGTCCCCACACAAATAAGTGCTTCACGAAGTGTGGCAACTCCACGAGAAACTCTATTTTCCACAATGGAATTCTAGGTTCTAGCTGCACGGGAAGTTGGTGCTGTGCTACACAAGCCTGGTCGTCAAAATCCAGGTGTTTCTCGAACCTTCCAGATGGAAAATTCCTGCTGGGCTATCCCCGATCTATTTATAGCCGGGAAAGTCCCTGATGATGCCGAATAAAGTGTACTTTCGCCCGACGAGGCACAAATGAATTGCCGTTCCGTCACACCATTATCAACTAGTGCAGGAAGTGACGAGAGGTCTGCTGTCTGTGACCTCTGAACTGTGAGTCTGTGACCTCTGAACTGTGAAGTGCTGTGACTTGTGCAGGCAGTGTGACCTCTAAACTGTGAAGTGCTGTGACTAGTGCAGGCAGTAATGACCTCTAAACTGTGAATTGTTGTGACTAGTGCAGACAGTGTGACCTCTAAACTATAGAGTGCTGTGACTAGTGCAGGCAGTGTGACCTCTAAACTATAGAGTGCTGTGACTAGTGCAGACAGTGTGACCTCTAGACTATAGAGTGCTGTGACTAGTGCAGACAGTGTGACCTCTAGACTATAGAGTGCTGTGACTAGTGCAGGCAGTGTGACCTCTAGACTATAGAGTGCTGTGACTAGTGCAGGCAGTGTGACCTCTAAACTATAGAGTACTGTGACTAGTGCAGACAGTGTGACCTCTAGACTATAGAGTACTGTGACTAGTGCAGACAGTGTGACCTCTAGACTATGGAGTACTGTGACTAGTGCAGACAGTGTGACCTCTAGACTATGGAGTACTGTGACTAGTGCAGACAGTGTGACCTCTAGACTATAGAGTACTGTGACTAGTGCAGGCAGTGTGACCTCTAGACTATGGAGTACTGTGACTAGTGCAGACAGTGTGACCTCTAGACTATAGAGTACTGTGACTAGTGCAGGCAGTGTGACCTCTAGACTATGGAGTGTTGTGGGCAACAGTTGTAATGTGTGAGGCAACAATGTTCATTGGTCGTGTTGTGAGAAGAGAAGCATAGGAAAATGTGATGACTTGAATGACCAGCAGAAGAAGCAGCTGACAGAAATTATGCTGGATTGCTGAAGACTAGCAGTAAGAAATAACTTCAATAGAATAGATCCAGAATAGCAGGGGCATTGATCTATGGCGGTACATGAATGTCTGCAACACTTGACAAGGCCCATGATGATGTTGAAGTCACATTCTGATTTTTAAAGTTATTGATGCTGTTTTTGTTGCAGATTTGCACATAATATGTTAAATTGTAAGTTAAAATATTCTATGAATATATATACAGACTAATGAAACTTGTTTTCATGTCTTTAACTTCTTTACTTTAAAAAAGAAAGTGAACATTCAAAAGAAATAATTCAGCTGTATCTTTCAGAAATGTTCACAAAACCTATTTTAATTCGTGATGTATCTCACATCTCATTGATTAGAAATATGTCACTTTAATAAAAAGAACTTCTTCTTTTCTTTTCTGTTTTCCATAAAATGTAAATGTTGTTGATATTAATATTATTTCCAGTACTTGCATGCTTTTGAATCTCAGGAAATTCTCCACTGTATCAAGTTGACTTGTAAGGGACAGTTTGAAGGCTTGAACATCTGCCAGGACAGTTGGAGTACATTATATTTATTATAACAAGCGAGACTGCACGCGTCTGAGTTTGCTTCAGAGTGTAGTGTCACTTCTGTTAACAAGACACAGATACAACAGTAGGGAGAAGGCCATGATTGTATCACTTCTGTTAACAAGACACAGATACAACAGTAGGGAGAAGGCCATGATTGTATCACGTGTGTTAACAAGACACATACAACAGTAGGGAGGAGGCCATGATTGTATCACTTGTGTTAACAAGACACATACAACAGTAGGGAGGAGGCCATGATTGTATCACTTGTGTTAACAAGACACATACAACAGTAGGGAGGAGGCCATGATTGTATCACTTGTGTTAACAAGACACATACAACAGTAGGGAGGAGGCCATGATTGTATCACTTGTGTTAACAAGACACAGGTACTACAGTGGGGAGACAGCCTTGATTGTAAACTTGTTCTCATTCACTGGCAGGGTTTTGATCTGAAGGAGCAGAGATATGTGGCCTGTAAGATCCACCAGCTGAACAGGGAATGGAAGGAGGACAAGAAAGCCAACTATATCAAGTAAGTTAGATCATCATTGGGTCAACTATATCAGGTAAATTAGACAGACAGTCAATTATATCAGGTAAGTTGGACAAATAGTCAGTCAACTATACCAAGCAAGTTGGACAAATAGTCAGTCAACTACAAGGGTAAGTTAATAAGTAAGTCACAAATGGCTGTAGAAAAATCACTAATTATATGATAATTGCTTGAAACCAGTTTATTTTTATACATACATTGTCCCTTTATTTCTCAACATAATTTTCCAGCAACATTGATGCACTTATCCCATCGTTTTATCAGTCCTCCCAACCCCGCTGCATAGAATTGCGTATCTGGTGATCAAGTGAAATGGCGAGTCATGACCGCGCACGCTTTCCGGCATGGCACATGATTGATTGATTGAGTTGAATCATCATTAAACTATTAGCTCAATGAGTTGAATTATCATTAGACTATTAGTTTGGTCAGTCTAGTTATAAAAGGGTCAAACATATATTTAGTTCACGAAACTTATTAATTTTCAAACAGTAATTGACCCTTCCTACCGTATTACAGTAGACGGCACTATCTGCTTTCTGTTAGCGCTGAATATTGGGCGACGCTCACCAAACCCAACAACCCACATTGTGCCAACGTCTTCAGACGAAGGAGTGCAATTAGGAGCATACAAGCCTTACCATAGTGTGAGGAAATGCAACATAAAGACTAAATATCATGGCAGGGCATTGGTCGGCAGCTGGTCTAGAATCAAAGTTCCACAGGTGGACAGTTAGAGCATTGCTGATTCAGCAACTTCTGCAGCTTGTCTTGTTCCAGGCGTATTGGTGTTATCTTTCCCCTGGAGTAAACTAGCCAGGCTGAGAGAGGGGACCATGCTGCATGAGCAACACATGGTCTCTAAATTCATCCCTGGCATTGTGCTGTGGAGAGGTATACTCCATTGTACAAACTATCGTCTGTTAAGATGGTAAGGTGCCAGTCAATTGATCCTTCATACATATATATATATAGTTAGCAGCACTTTATGACTTTGACACATTACCAGCAATTGTGTGAAATGTCTGGAGGGGTTTGAGATGTGATATCATTGAATTTAAATAATAAACTGCACTGAAAATAGATAAAAGATGATTATTTTAAAGGAAAGAAATGACCATAGACAATTGCTGAAAGTAAAATAGATGAGATGGCTGTTTTGGCTTGGACATAACTAATAACATGAAGGTCTGTGGAGAATTCTGGAAGACAAAACCTTGACAAGTGAGGAGATCAACCAAGGGACATTTTTTGTTTACCACTTGTACAGCTGCCATATGTTATTAAGAGAAGATGACAGAAACCATTCACGTAGCATAGAAAGGAAGCTACTAATTCAAGAGCTAGTAAACAGATGATGAATTAAGTTCTTAATATTGATTTGCACTTGAAGAAACGAACGAACAGACTTTATTTTCAAAGGGTAACAAATTGGGCACACAGGCCCGTCTTACATTCGGCCCTTCCGATCACTCATCTTTTGTTCATCATTAGTGCATAGGAAAAAACATTGTCAAATGAATTTTGTAAACATAAACAATGCATATTACCATGTTATGAGACACATCCACCACCCACCCACACATCCCCCATTCACCCCAACTCTCCCACCCAACCACACACACAACCCAGACACACATACATACCTCCACCCATTCACCACATCCTCGCACCTACACATCTCCCCACCCACACCTCCCACCCACGCACCACACATCCCATCCACCCACAACCCAAGCACCCATACATTCCCCAACCCACACATCCCCCACCCTCACACATCCACCCACCTACATACATCTCCCCACCCACTCACATATCCTCCACCCGTCCCATTACCCACCAACAATCACCCACCCACATATCCACCTCCACCCACACACTTCCAACAACCCAGCCAAACACAGTTTGAGAAAAGAGAAAGGAGCACTGTTTGTTAAGGGTGCCTAGGTGATTAAGCCTCAAAGTGAGGCATTGGCATCATTTGAGGGGGATAAGTTTAAGTCTAGGGCACCTGTAGTTTTCAGTTGTTCTATTGCCTCATAAGAAGACCACCTTGTGTTGATTGTTAACGATCATATGAGCGTCAGTTCAGAAAGCAAAGGCAAACTACTGAATGTGAAACTTACCTTGTAAATCACAAACAGCCAAAAATGCTGGGATTGACTGCAATGTCCTGTAAAGGATATGCAACTATGTAACTGTTTTTTAAATTGCTTAGTAAATTTGGTGAAGAAGGAGTTATGGAAGCAGTTTGAAATACGGCTGCTGGCGGTTTGGTAGCGTTGGGTATTTCATCAAATAGTATGAGTGCCGATCGTTCAGAAAGCCATGGCAAACTACTGAACACAAACTTGCCAAGAAATCACAAACAGCCAAAAAATTCTGGGGTTGAGTGCAACATCCTGTAAAGGATATGCAACTAACCTAACTAGTAGGTTCTGATCAGCGTTGTGACTTAAGGGTGGTGTGGACGTTTTTCACAATTCCCCGACATATTAAGTTGAGGGTTTGAAATCAGCTGCAGACATTTTAGAAGGTAGATCACCTTGTGCTGATTTTTTATGTTATGGGCATCGTTCAGAAAGCAATGGCAAGCTACTGAACATAAACATTTCCTAGTCAATCACAAAGAGCTAAAAAATGCTGGGATTGATTGTGACATCCTGTGAACAACATGCAACTAACTTAACTAGTAGGTTCTGTGATATCCATTTGTTTACACTTTGTAAATGCTAATCAGCACTTTTGGTAGGTTCTATATCTATTTGATTGCACTTAGTAAATGCTTATCAATACTTCAGAATGGTTTTATTTTGTTGCTTTGATGGTCTGAGGGGTTCCCCTATATCATTGTAAAATTGTGTGATTTATTTCCGCAGGCATGCTCTTCGGGAATACAATATCCACAAGTCCTTGGACCATCCGCGCATTGTGAAACTTTTTGATGTCTTTGAAATAGATAATAACTCGTGAGTATAGATAACAACTCGTGAGTATGGATAATAACTCGTGAGTATAGATAAAAACTTGTGAGTATGGATAACAACTCGTGATATGGGTAACAACTCGTGAGCATGGATAACAACTCGTAAGAATAGATGGCAATTCCTCAACATGAATGATAAATTGATAAGTTTAGATGATAGCATGTGACCACAGGGGAGCCGCAATAGCTCAGTGGCTAGCAGGCTGGCCTGTCAGCCTGATGGTCGTGTGTTCGAATCCCCTTCAGAGCCAGGATGTGTTTTCAGTGACCTAGTCTCCCAGACTGAGCCTGCCTAGAATGGCCGCCAGGGCATTTCCTGGGAATTCAAGGTGGCAGACGTGATATAAACCACCTCACCCATTTGGTGCTGATTGTTCTAACAATATGGAGCTGGAACCATATACCCATTACAGCTCATGGTGGGGAAGCGGGTCACTTGCTTGATCATAGATAACTCCCCAACATAGTGTCATGGGCCTGCTAGTGACCCGCAAGAACCCAGGTAACAGCTGTGAGCCCCGCAAGCCGAGACAGATGTATAATTACTTTCACTGACACAAGATACTCCAAAATCACCGGATAAAATTCATGTTTGTTTACTCTTAAATATAATCTCTCCATAACCCCTCTCAACATGCTAGACTAGTACGCACTAGTACATTCACTTCCAGTTGATCAACGTTTACACCGCAATTAGTACCACTTAAGCACTGTCTTCGCTGAAATACAGTTTTGTCAACTTAATTCACTGCATCCTAACCCTAGACTATTCACTACAATATCCTTGATCACGTTTCTAATCAACTAACTAACTTTTAATAAACTATCACTCGCTAACATAACTTTGTCCCTATCACACGTTACAGTCTAACTCTCTCGCTCTATCACAGTCTTAACGTCCTAGCTCAATCTCCGTCCCTGTCCAATGTCCAACTAACTTCTCACATTTTCCTCAGTTCCACTTTTCCTACCGTCATGCGCATGGGCACCTCACATTAATCGCATTCACCTAACCATGTTGTCATCTATCTTGAGTTGTCATTGACTATATATACTCGTCTCTGTCCTTGTATTTTGTTAACCCTTTGTTTTATCTGAGCTGTCATCACTATATGTAATATAGGACTGACAATGGCTAACTGTCACATCTGCCATATGATTACCTAGCGGGATGGTGACACTAGACAGTGGTTATTCTAGGCTTGTCAAAGGCTCCCCAGGATGTGCTACGTAACCGTTGTAGATCAACAATTTGCTTCAGGCTTCAGTATTTTATGTGCACAATAATGCAGATGGTGAGGAAGAGTCGAGTGCACATGTGTGTTTGTCCTTCCAATGAATGAATATTGTCTCTCTGCCTGTCCCATCTTGTCGTGCGCATTCAGTTGCTAGAAAACACTAAAAGTCCTAACATTGTCAATCCATGAACAAATGGCTTTTAATGATTTATATTTCTTCATTGTGATGATTATAATTAACTTTGATTTTGTGATCCTTATCATACGCCTGTTAGGCACACCTTAAGAATTTGACTCAATTTGATCCCATTTTTGTATGTTCCTTTGCTAGCTTTGGACTCCTGCGGCTGCGTAGTCAATACATGTGCTTCTAGTGCCCTGGGCTTGTTTTTGCTTGTGGATTAGCTTTCCCTATTAGTGTCCCTCGTCATCAGGTGAACCCACTCCAACTTCAGAGGTACTTGTAATTTACGTCCAAATTCAACATTTCAGCCCAGCTGACCTGTGTAGGAGTTGAACCCACTACCTCGGCATCAGCACCCGGGTTGTTTTGAACACTGTTATCCATTCAGCCGTGCTGATCCCCATATGATCCCATGTCTTCCTCATTCGGTACAAGTATACGTACTGACCATACCTTTCTCCTTCTGCTGAAGCAGATGTCACCTGCCGAATCAGTCTGTAATGCCCAGTAGCAGCTACTCAACCAGGTCACCAGCTCATGACATACATAAACTCCTTACCCAAGCAGGGCTCATGTAGAATCTGTTGGCTAACTGTAACCAAAACTTGTCGCACCATAATTCGACGTCATGGGTGCTAAGTCTGTCTACAATTTGTGTTATATTCTGCTGCCAAATCTTCAAGGTCAACGTCTGCCTTTCATTTCCCAATGGAGGATTGGTCCTTAACTCAAACAAGTCCTTTGTGAACATGTTCATGATTGGTTGGATTTTGGCGCTAAAGTTTTCTGTTGGATAAGTTGTCAGTCTCACACGAACCTTCCTTGGTTGCCTTTAATGTCATGCTTGGTAGTTTACAGTGTTCCCATTGATTGCTTCCATTATGGGCGTTGGTAGCCCACAGTTGATTCCCTGAAGGTATTCAATAATAAATATAGACAGGAACATGTAACCATAGATAACAAACAACTCATACGGATAGGTAGCAACTCATCAATCAATCAAGTGCTATCTCCACAATAATGGTTGATGATTGACTGTAGTGGATCTCCAGCACTGGTCCTCTCACATGTAGCAAACTTAACTCCCAACACCTCCAGAACCTCTCTATTTGTGTATTATATGATATTATTATGTGAGGCAACCAGGACTGCAAGAGCTGTGAAGAAAAGGCAGGACAGAAAAACCACTGCAGGAAATCCTCCTCCAGAAACGTCAAGCATTCTTTGCCCACATTGTCAAAGAACATTTCGAGCCAAAATAGGCCTTATCAGCCATCTTAGAACCCACGGCTCCATACCTTCAACCCCTCTGGATGAAATGAATGGTCATCATCATTCTTGATGGACAAACAACAACATATTTGTTTACATGAAATACAGCCTATTTTTGTGTTCATCCACATCTCCATGGCTCAACTCACAGGATAAGATAACAACATTTGATTGTATATAACAGCACCTCTTATGTGTGACTGACTGTTCATAAGTATTTTCTTGTAATAGCAGGAGGATTATATTAGACATGGGTTTTCAAACCTGATATTGGCTGGGGTTTGTATTTTTCTTTGATTGGCCACTGTGGTGGAAAGACTAAGTCCAGGTCTGTCACCAGATGGCTCTAGACCTTGGAGCACCTCCAGCCATTGTTGGAAGCATTCTTTGGGAATGGAGTTCAGCATGGCTGTCATGTCACACAACATGTTTTCTTGTAGCTCAAACCTGGCCCTTTCAATGGTATTTTCAGCTTGGGCAACAGTCACAAATCATGAGCAGCCATGTCAGGAGAGAAAGTAGCCTGTCAAACCTGCAGAATATTGTATTTGGCCAAGAAAGTCTGAATCAGACATGAAGAATGAGATTGCACGGACCTGTGGGTAACAGGAACTTGACACCTCCATCATGACGACACACCCACTCATTCTTCTCATCTGACTCTTGGCCAAATACAATACTCCTCAGGTTCTTCGGGCTCCTTATTCTCCCAACATGGCACCTTGCAATTTTGGCTGCTCTCCAAGCCGGAAATGCCTCTGAAAGATGCGTGATTTGAGTCATGCGAAGACTTTATGCCTAACATGACGACCTCACTGTTCTCCATTCCCAAAGAGGCCATCGAGAAATGCTTCCAACAGTGGCAGGACCCCTGGGAGAAGTCTGTAGTCACAGGGGAGTTCTTTTAAGTAGATTTTGGTTTCAGATCTCCACATGAGTAATTATATTGTTTCTAATCAAAGGTCCAATACTTGTTGAACAGACCTCGTATGTCAGAAAGAAATGTTTTATTGTATGTAATCTTAGACCACCAGACAGATCACCTGTATTTCCTTGTTCATCAGGTTTTGTACAGTCTTAGAGTATCAGAAAGGCAATGATCTGGACTTTTACCTGAAACAAAACAAGAGCATTCCCGAGAAGGAAGCGCGTTCCATCATTAGTCAAACTGTCAGCGCTCTCCGCTATCTCAATGAAATCAAACCACCTGTGATACACTATGACCTCAAGCCAGGTATGTCCCACATCGTGCTGTTTACGTTGGTTTTGAAAACAATTGGTTGTTTCTGCAGGTGTCACATCCCAAGGAGCATATGGGAATGTCTTTCTCTGACTGCTGTGCAGTTGGCCTGGATCCTATTTGGTCCTAAAGAAGATCACCATGCTTGGGGATTTGGGTGGCAATCCTGTATTCTATGTTTTCAAGTATTTACTCACCAATCAATCAACTGATGAAATGTTGGACACGGTCCAGTGGTCATTTAAATGTCAAGTTACATGGTATCCTCACTATAGCAGGGCTGTTGGACATGGTCCAGATGCCACTCATGTTTGGAGTCTCTGCTGAGTATGACTATGCCTTTTAGGGGTCTTAATGACACATTAAAGAAAGTTGAGGAAGAGTGGTACTTGAGTTGCATTCAACCCTTGATTGAGGTTTCAGTTCATGCCAGCCAGAGTGTATTCCACTTTGTAGGTAAGGAGTGGTTATGTTAAGGGCACAACAGACTGTTCCCAACCCAGATATACCGCTGAGCATATGGACTCCCTCCAAAGGTCACAGTGGAAAGTCAACACAAGAAGGTGTTGCACTAGAGGGGTCAAATGCTAGAAGCTTGCTATCAAAGGCAAACATCAGCTTCCATGATCTTCATTGAAACTTGGATGTAAGGGGCTGTGTGTGTATCACTGCCCATTTGGAGAGGTATAACTGCAGGGTTTAGGCTCAACAACATAGATCCGCCATCCACTAAAGAGGCGGAATAGGAGCTTGCTTTACTGGTTGGGCAAATATATTATAGACATGTTCTTGCTCTACCAACTATGCCTTAGTATTATTATAACGAAGTGATATGCCATACTGGTTGTACAGTAAATTATTACAACCATGTGATTTGCTATGATAAATTATTATAACCATGTGATTTGCTATGCCAGGTATATAGTAAATTATGACAGCCGTGAGATTTGCTATGCTAGGTAGATAATAAATTATTACAGTCATGTGATTTACTAATCTAGGTATACATTAAATTATTAAAGCCATGTGATTTGTTATGCTAAATATATAGTAAATTATTACAATCATGTGATTTTCTATACTAAGTATATAGTAAATTAATGCATCCATATTATTTGAGATGGACAGATGGGTAGAGCACTATTTGGAGCTTTACTCAAGTGAGACCAAACTAGCGGATAATGCCCTCAACGCCATAGAGGCTCTACCAACTCTTGACCACCTGGACACACTTCCCACCATAACAGAAGTTAAGTGTGCTATAAATGAACTTGCATCTGGCAAGGCTCCAGGTAAGGATGGGATTCCAATTGAGGTTATCAGGAGTGGGCAAGACACACTCACTATACAGATCCACCAGCTAATAGAGCTATGCTGGCGTGAAGGACAAGTCCCACAGGATTTCAAAGATTCAAGCATCATAACACTGTACAAGAACAAGGGCGATCGGAGCGACTGCAACAACTATAGGGGTATCTCACTTCTGTGTATTGTTGGAAAAGTATTTGCCAGAATTGTTCTGCGCAGACTTCAAGTCCTAGGAGATCAAGTCTACCCCGAATCACAGTGTGGCTTTCGACAGAACCGGTCTACTACTGATATGATATTCTCATTGCGACAAATGCAAGAAAAATGCCGTGAACAGAATCAACCACTGTTTATTGCCTTCATCGACCTCACAAAGGCATTTGATTTGGTCAGTCGTGAGGGTCTGTTCAAGGCACTAAAGAAGATTGGCTGCCCACCAACTCTTCTGTCCATTGTGGAATCGTTCCACACAGGCATGAAGGGTATAATCAAGTTTGATGGTGCAACTTCTGAAGAATTTGAAATCAAGAGTGGAGTTAAGCAAGGTTGTGTACTAGCTCCCACCCTCTTTGGAATATACTTTTCACTTCTACTGAAATATGCATTTCGTGATCAGGATGGTGGTATATACATTCACTCACGCTCAGATGGCGGCCTCTACAATGCTCAGAGATTGAAGGCTAAGACCAAAATTAGGAGGGTACTGATCAGAGAGTTGCTTTTTGCAGATGATGCTGCAGTTACGACCCACTCTGAGGAAGAATTGCAATGTCTACTATCTGCATTCTCCAATGCTTGTTCTGAATTTGGTTTAACAATTAGCAAAAAGAAGACACAGATTATGTCACAAGGTGCACATGGGGTACCATCAATCTTTATTGACGACGCCGAACTAGAGATAGTAGACCATTTTACATATCTAGGATCAGTGGTAAATAGCAAATTATCCCTAGATCAGGAAATCAACATCCGGATTGGTAAGGCAGCAACAACAATGAACAGGTTAAGAAAAAGAGTCTGGGAGAACAGGAAGCTTACTGCCAAAACAAAAGTCCTTGTCTATCAAGCCTGTGTCCTTAGTACTCTTCTCTATGGCAGTGAAACCTGGACAACTTACTCACACCAAGAGAACAATTTAAACAGATTTTCATATGCGGTGTCTGCGAAGAATTCTTGGTATTAAGTGGCAAGACAAAATCACAAATACTGAAGTATTGGAAAGATCAGGTTGTGTGACAGTTTATTCCATGCTCAGTCTTCGTAGACTTAGATGGATAGGACATCTTAGGAGGGTGGATGATGGTAGAATACCAAAGGATATCTTTTTTGGTGAATTACAGATGGGTAAGAGATCTCAGGGTCGGCCTCTACTACAATACAAAGATGTGTGTAAGCGGAACATGATTGATACAGGCATTGATAATGCACATTGGGAGCAAGTCGCCGCTGAACGTGTTGCATGGAGGGCAAATATCAGAAATGGAATAAAGTCAAAGGAGAAAATTATTGCAGAAAAGTCACACACCAAGCGTTTGAGACGTAAGATGGTGCATGATGGTGGAAATGACCACGTGTTCACATGCACCCACTGTGAACGGACATTTACAGCGCAAATTGGCCTTATCAGTCACACTCGCTACCGCCATAGTTAAAAGTTATTATGCCTTTTTAAAGCACAAACTATCGTCTGTCAAGACGGCAAGGTGCCAATGATATTATTTGCAATATTGGTTGTTCAGTAAACTATTATTATGATCATGTGATTTCTCCATAGTAGGTGTACAGTAAATTAATATTATAACCATGTGGTTAGCTGTACCAGTATTATTACAACCACCTGCTTGCTGCCCTGGTCATCGTATTATTACAACCATCTGCTTGCTGCCCTGGTCATCATATTATTACAACCATCTGCTTGCTGCCCTGGTCATCGTATTATTACAACCATCTGCTTGCTGCCCTGGTCATCGTATTATTACAACCACCTGCTTGCTGCCCTGGTCATCGTATTATTACAACCATCTGCTTGCTGCCCTGGTCATACAGAAACATTGTTATTGAATGTCTTCATCTCTTGACCACAGGCAACATACTGCTGGGCAGTGGGTCCGTCAGCGGGGAGATCAAAATTACCGACTTTGGTCTGAGTAAAGTGATGGATGAGAGCAACTTTCATCCTGAGGTAGGCATGGACCTCACGTCCCAGGGGGCAGGCACATACTGGTATGTATTTGTTGTTGATTGTGGTGTTTCCATACTGCTGGTATAAAACCATGTTATGTGCACTACTGGTGTTCTTCTTCTCCTTTCGTTTGCTTGAAATATGTCAATAACTGCAATGTTGTCTCTTGTATGAATAACAGTCTTTTTTAGTTCACTCAGCGGTCCATAGAGTTTATCTTCCACTGGTGTCTCTCTAGGCCAGAAGGTTCGCCTGGATATGTTGTAGCTTGGGCAGTCCTGGAGTAAGTGCTCTGCTGTCTGCGACGCCAAACCACATGTGCACATGGCTGAGTCACCAATCTTGAATTTTGTATACATGTGGTTGCGTAATCTATTGTGTCCTGTTCTGAGGCGCAGAATAATGACCTGTTCTGGTCTGTCCATAACGTAGTAGTCGTCTTGAGTAGGGTTTGGTGGCCTTCTGACTGATTTGATCATTCTTTTCTTTTGGTGGAATGTAATGGGCACATCAGGCTGTTCTTCTTTTGCTCCTTCCTTAACCACTCGATCAGCTCTGTCATTTCTGGGTACTCCACAGTGGGATGGTATCCACTATGGTGAGCTTATGCTGACTGCTAAGTTCAGAAAGTAGTGTCCTTAAAACTGGTAATTTCCCAGACAGAAGTGCCTCTATTACTGATTCTGCGTCTGTCAATATCACCACAGGTTGTCTACCATGGCTGGTATTTTGTAATTTCTCTATTGCTATCTTGATTGCCTCAATTTCCATCCATCATGTGCCATGCCGGTAAGCGTGGGCGATCATGTTTTGCCATCTCACTCGATCACCAGAGTTGTGGATCAACTTCGTGTTTCTGTCTCGACCATGCCATGAGGCCTAGCCATCCAGGTATTTGCTTCTAGGTCTTCCTCTTGGTCTGTTCCCTTCGATCTTACCAGTTGTCACCAAGTTCTCCAATTCATTTCTTCTCATAACATGCCCAAAACATTTTGACTGTCTGCGTCTAATGTCTCTAATCAGTTTACGATCTTCGTTTGTTTCTTGAAGGACCTGTTCATTGGTCTTTCTGGCTGTCCATGGTATTCTTTGCATTTTCTCTCTCCCAAACCATGGTTGCCTACACTGCATCCATCGCCTTGCTTTCCTATTTTTGCGTTGAAATAATCCATTATGATATTTATTTCTGATTTTTTGCAGTTCTTCAAAGCAGACTCCATGTCGTTATAAAATTCCTCTATACTTTTCTTCACTGCATTCACTTGTTGGGGCATATACTTGAATGATATTTATTTTAAAAGGTCTTCCTTTTAATTTTACTAATAGAACTCTCTCTGAGACAGCTCGATATCCTTTGACAGAATTTGATGTTTGTTTAATATAATGGCTACACCTCTTTGCTGTTTTTCTCCCCCAGGTAAATAATCTTATAATCCTCTTATAAGCCTCAATTTCAGCATCATAGTTATGGCAGTACTTTCCTGTTGGAACTCAGGCTGTGTCCCTAGTATTATTTGGGTATTCTGTATACACTTCTGCTCCTCCATTTCGAACAGCATTTTGCGCTGACCCATCTGTGTAGACTCGGATCCAGAAATCCTGTGGGTATTCGTCATCAAGGAAGCTGAGAGTGGCTGTTCTGCACTGTACACTGTTCTGTTCTTCCTTGTCAAATATTCCTCTCACTTTTGTCTGGATTAGTAGCGATAGGCTATGTTCATCTTTCCATGGAGTTCACTCTGGAATAGTTGTCAGTGGGATACCAACTGTGGGAAGATCGGTGGTTTCTCTGCAGAGTCGTTTGGCCAGGTGGATAAAATTACTTCTTTTGAACCGTCCCATAGCTAAGTTTTCAAATCGGTTCTTCATAGGGTGGCCTGTCAAGCTGAGGAACTTGTCTGCTTGTATTAGTGTTTTTGTATCTCTGCGTTCTCTCAGTGCTTGTGTCCTCCCCATTTTCTCCATTGCTACTATAGGGGTTGATCTCATCCCTCCTGTGATGACTCTAAGAGCTTGATTTTGCACCTTGTCCAGCTCTTGTAGTGTGGCTTTTTATGCTGAACACCACGCAGTTGACCCGTATTCCAGGTGTGGTGGTATGCTCTGTTGATAAACTTTGCTAAGTATTTTCCCACTGGCACCCCATGTGGTTCCACTTAGCTTTCTCAGGATGGCTATTTTTCTTCTGGCTTTTGCTATAGCTTTTTTGATATGTTTTCTCCATGTCAGCCTGTCATCAAATGTTACACCAAGGTATGTTGGTTCTTTATCTTCTCTTAGGGGTGTTCCATTTATCTGGATGATCCCTGCCTTTTGTTTTGGAGAGAGGGTAAATAGGGTGGTGCTGCACTTGTCAGTGTTTATGCTGACACACCATCTATCTGCCCATGCAACAAATGTATCTACAGCTTTCTGTAGCAATATGGTGGCTACTGATGCATGTTCATTTGTGCTCCACAAAACCAGGTCATCAGTGTACATTGCCGCTTTAATTCCATCTGGTAGATTAGCAACAAGATCATTGATGAAGATTAGAATAAGTGTGGAGGAAAAGACTCCACCCTGCGGAACACTGTGACGCAATAGTACTTTCTTGCTCTTGAGACCGTCTATCTGTACTCGGGCTCTTCTGTTGTGCAAGTATGCTTTCACCCATTTGTACATTCTTCCATTGACTTTACAGTTTCTCAGTTTCTTCATAAGACCTTCTTTCCAGACTTTGTCATAGGCTTTCTTCAGATCTATCCATGCCGCAAGTACCAGCTTCTTCTCTTGGAATGCATCCTCAACTTCTTGAGAGAGATAGGATGTCTGATCTTCCGTAGAGTAGCACTGCCTAAAGCCAGCCTGTTGTGGCACAAGGATGTTTTCACTTTCAATGTACCACTGTAGTCTGTGATTGATGATGAGTTCCAGTTTTTTGCAGAGACAGCTGGTGAGGCTAATTGGTCTGTAGCTGGAGGCAATGGAACTATCTTTCCCAGATTTTAGGAGGGGTATCATGATTGCTTCTCTCCAGACTTTTGGAACACTGCCTAACTTCCAGGAGTTATTGAAGATCTGTAACAGCTTTGCTTTGGCCTCTGTTCCTAGGTTTCTGATCATTTCATTGGAGATACCATCAGCTCCTGGTGACTTTCTCATTTTCAGTTTTTATATTGCTAACTCCAGTTCGCTGATTGTGATAGGTGCCTCCATAACCTCCTTCTGTCTTGCATGTTGCCATTTCTCTCGAATCTCCTGTTGTTTCTCTGGAATAATTTCTATATTATCTTGTGCGAATGAGTCCGCAAAATGGTCAGCTGCTTGCTTTCCTGTTAAGATGTTTCCGTCTTTATGTAGTGCAATTTTTGAGTTTCTCCCTGAACCTTCATCATTAAGCTGTTTTATTAGCTTCCACAACTTTCAAAGTTCAGTGACTCTGTTTTATCCTGCCAGCTTTTCCGTCTAGCCTGCAGCTTGGCCCTTTGAAATTTGGCTTTTGCGTGCTGGTATTTATTGTGGTGCTCTTGGCAGGGATTGGCTTCTGCTTGCCTTCTACACACTTCCACATCATTATGCAACTGTTCCAGTTCACTACTCCAGTAGGTTTTATAATGTTTACGGGCTCCTCTTGGTACTGTTTCTTGTGCTGCCTGTAGTATGCATTTCCCAAACTCTTCAACTACTTTATTTATGTCTTTCTCAGTGTTCAGGTTTCTAACCAGTATGCTGGTGCGAAGATTGTACATTGCCCAGTCTGCTTTCTTGTAGTTCCACCTCGAGAGGGTGCTGCTTTCACTTACAAGCTCATTTTCTACAGTTAGAAAGACTGGTCGATGGTCACTGCCACCTAGTTGTTTCCCAACAATTCGTGTAATATTCCACTCCAGGTCTGGTGAATGAAAAGCCAGGTCAGGTGTAGTTGTAGTGTGCCATGATCTCGAGTAGAAAGTATGTGGGTCGGACGGCTTGTTAATCAAGATGAATCTATTCTCATCCTGCCAGTCTTCCAGTCTCTCTCCTCTCTGGTCCATGTGATCATAGTCCCAACTCTGTGACTGGCTGTTAAAATCACCACACACAATCGTTTTTCCTTTTAATGGTAGTGTGTCTATTGCCTGTGGGCGGTCATTTGGACAGTAGTAATTGATCAGGTGAATGTCTGTATTGTCTGTTTTAAGTTTAAGTGCCTGATACTCAGCCCCTTCCATGTAAATACATACTGGTATGTATTTGTTGTTGATTGTGGCGTTTCCATACTGTTAAAGTAGTTGCCATGGTTGAGGGCAAGAGGTAGACAATGATACAAGTGGGAAGATAACATCAAGGGATGGACAAACATCGGCCTGACAGAATTTACAGTCAAGGCGAGAGACAGACAGTGTTGGAGATCCATTGCAGCCAACCTTCATTGTGCAGACGGCACCTGATTGATTGATTGACATCAGTACAGGTACAAGACGCCCCTCCACACCATGAGGGGTGTCTGGAACATGATGCTAGCTCCATGTTATTAGACCAGTCAACCCTTCATTTGGTCAGTATCACGCTGGCCACCTATAGTGTCCAGGTCATTTACCGTTGCCCATTTTAGGTTGAGTCAATGAAAAAATGCCAGAGCAACAAGATCCCTGCGCTTGACAACATAGAGGGGCCACATGCCATCACCCACATGCCGTCACCCACATGTCATCACCCACATGCCGTCACCCCCCACATGTCATCACCCACATGTCATCACCCACATGCCGTCACCCCCCCCACATGCCGTCACCCATATGCCATCACACCCCACATGCCGTCACCCACATGTTGTCACCCACATGCTGTCACCCCCCACATGCCGTCACCCACATGTCACCCCCCCCCCCCACGTGCCGTCGTCGCCCACATGCCGTCACCCCCACATGCCGTCACCCATATGTCGTCACCCACATGCCGTTGCCCACATGGGGCTAGATGATACTTGAACCTGGTCTTGTCTTCATTAGTTCTTTCTGTTTTGTTCCAGGTATTTGCCACCTGAGTGTTTTGTGGTGGGGAAAACACCACCTAAGATCTCTTCCAAGGTGGACGTATGGTCTGTGGGCGTCATCTTCTACCAGTGCTTATATGGCAAGAAGGTCAGTGGATGCCTGGTCATTGTGTTTGAAGTGGGTTGTGGCTTGTGCAGTGCTTTTGATGTTCGTGAAGTCAGTTGCGTGAAGTGGCATATGGTTTGTAATTTGTTTGGATTTTGAGTTGGTGCTGGTCTGATTCATGCAGATGATGGCTTGTGGTTACCACATAAGTATCAACAGATACAGTGGCATTAGTCTCAACACATAAGAGCAGAGATAGTGCACAACTCTTGGGAAGGTAACCCGGCCAACAAATACCTGAAGAAGTTGGATATGTCAGCCAACAGATGCAAATATCGCAGCTCTGCTGTAAACAGGCACAACGCATATACAACTACAACAACATTCCGGACGAACACAGAAGAAGAAGAAGTGGACGACTGAATTAGGATAGAAACATACCTGACAGTAAAGAGAATGACAAATCGACAAATAAAGCAGGAAAACAACCTCAGTCTGATAAGACATAACCTGTGATGAGATCAGAAAGATTTACAAGAAGCATTCACAGAACCAAGTGGGGGATAGAGCATGCAGACTGTCAGAAAGATGCTGCATATTACCATGTGTATAGAAGTGAACAAGTAGCAATCTGCACACTTCACATAGAACATAACAATGATACCATTTGTTAAACAAACTAAGGGTGGGAACTTATGATGTATGTAGCTGGAGTTGGCAAAAGTAAAGCTAGACATTTACTGCATGTGTGTCCAGTATACAGGCGGGCACATTGATGTAAGTGTTACGGTGTTGTGCTGACAATCACGTGAGCATTTTTGGGATAAGTGTTTGCCAGATCTTGCATGTCATTTGCTATGAGAGGGAAAGACTGGCACATTATTCCTCCATGCACTCTGCACAACTGTGATGGCCGTAACACTTCACATTCCAACAGTGGGTTTCTGCTTTTTGTTTGTTTGTTTGTTTGTTTTTTGTCCAGTATAAGCCAAGAAAATCATGTTTCGACAATTCATAGAAAATCTGAGAAATAGTGTAAACAGGTTTTCCATAGGAGCAGCCATGCGCGGTGAGGTTAGTCATGTATAATAAGAAATAAACTAGAACTTGGTAACAACTGGCTTTTTTTATATATATAGATTTCCACAGCTTAGCCACAGCTGTAATTCTTAAAGTAAAAAAAAAACACTTATGAAAAAAAAACAATTAAGAAAACGTGTTTAAAACATAAATATTCTTTTATGGCTGGGTTTTTACATTTATGTTTGACATGGCAGCTACCTGTATGGCGTACTGTTAATGATTTTCATGTATTTAGCAGCTTGATTACTTTGATTGTGTTGGTATTCATTTCATTTGTTAATGTTCCATTTCCAGCCATTTGGGCACAACTTGTCTCAGGCGGCCATTTTAGAAGAGAACACAATATTGAAGGCTACAGAGGTGGAGTTTGCATCCAAGCCCCCGGTAACGCAGGAGGCTAAGGTCAGCAAGTAACTGTTGCTGTGTGTGTTTAGCCGACAGTGCTAGTGTCAGTGTGCTCATAGTGTCCTGGAGACTATGGTCTGGTTGGCTCAGGGGCTAAGAGGGTTGATTTCCTGGACTAGTGGGGCTGGTTCGGAGCTTGGTAATGCCGTCAATCTCACAAACAAAGTCAAATATGTGCTAGACTTTTTTGTGGCCTGCAGAAGGTAAAGATGATTAAAAAGGGAACTGAACTCCTCACACCTGGTCCCTAGGAGATTTGATTGTTTCCAAATTGCAAATCCCTTCTGAAGTTTGATGTATTGGCATCCAGGCTGTCTTGACCTTGGAGAGGGCTGGCATGTATCAGAGTTGATGTATTGGCCTCTCTAGACCCTGGAGAGGGCTTTCATGTATCAGAGTTGATTTATTGGCCTGTCTAGACCCTGGAGAGGGCTTTCATGTATCAGAGTTGATGTATTGGCATCCAGGCTGTCCAGACCCTGGAGAGAGCTGTCATATATCAGAGTTGATGTATTGGCATCCAGGCTGTCTAGACCCTGGAGAAAGCTGTCATATATCAGAGTTGATGTATTGGTGTCCAGACCCTGTAGAGGGCTGTCATGTATCAGAGTTGATTTATTGGCCTGTCTTGACCCTGGAGAGGGCTTTCATGTATCAGAGTTGATTTATTGGCCTGTCTAGACCCTGGAGAGGGCTTTCATGTATCAGAGTTGATGTATTGGCATCCAGGCTGTCCAGACCCTGGAGAGAGCTGTCATATATCAGAGTTGATGTATTGGCATCCAGGCTGTCCAGACCCTGGAGAGAGCTGTCATATATCAGAGTTGATGTATTGGCATCCAGGCTGTCTAGACCCTGGAGAAAGCTGTCATATATCAGAGTTGATGTATTGGTGTCCAGATCCTGGAGAGGGCTTTCATGTATCAGAGTTGATGTATTGGCCTGTCTAGACCCTGGAGAGGACTTTCATGTATCAGAGTTGATGTATTGGCATCCAGGCTGTCCAGACCCTGGAGAGAGCTGTCATATATCAGAGTTGATGTATTGGCATCCAGGCTGTCTTGACTCTGGAGAGAGCTGTCATATATCAGAGTTGATGTATTGGCATCCAGGCTGTCTAGACCCTGGAGAGAGCTTTCATGTATCAGAGTTGATGTATTGGTGTCCAGACCCTGGAGAGGGCTTTCATGTATCAGAGTTGATGTATTGGCATCCAGGCTGTCTAGACCCTGGAGAGAGCTGTCATATATCAGAGTTGATGTATTGGCATCCATGCTGTCTAGACCCTGGAGAGAGCTGTCATATATCAGAGTTGATGTATTGGCATCCAGGCTGTCTAGACCCTGGAGAGAGCTGTCATATATCAGAGTTGATGTATTGGCATCCAGGCTGTCTAGACCCTGGAGAGAGCTGTCATATATCAGAGTTGATGTATTGGCATCCAGGCTGTCTAGACCCTGGAGAGAGCTGTCATATATCAGAGTTGATGTATTGGCATCCAGGCTGTCTAGACCCTGGAGAGAGCTGTCATATATCAGAGTTGATGTATTGGCATCCAGGCTGTCCAGACCCTGGAGAGGGCTTTCATGTATCAGAGTTGATGTATTGGCCAGTCTAGACCCTGGAGAGAGCTTTCATGTATCAGAGTTGATGTATTGGCCTGTCCAGACCCTGTAGAGGGCTGTCATGTATCAGAGTTGATGTATTGGCCAGTCTAGACCCTGGAGAGAGCTTTCATGTATCAGAGTTGATGTATTGGCCTGTCCAGACCCTGTAGAGGGCTGTCATGTATCAGAGTTGATGTATTGGCATCCAGGCTGTTCAGACCCTGGAGAGAGCTGTCATATATCAGAGTTGATGTATTGGCCTGTCTAGACCCTGGAGAGGGCTTTCATGTATCAGAGTTGATGTATTGGCCTGTCTAGACCCTGTAGAGGGCTGTCATGTATCAGAGTTGATGTATTGGCATCCAGGCTGTCCAGACCCTGGAGAGAGCTGTCATATATCAGAGTTGATGTATTGGCCTGTCTAGACCCTGGAGAGGGCTTTCATGTATCAGAGTTGATGTATTGGCCTGTCCAGACCCTGTAGAGGGCTGTCATGTATCAGAGTTGATGTATTGGCCTGTCCAGACCCTGGAGAGGGCTTTCATGTATCAGAGTTGATGTATTGGCATCCAGGCTGTCCAGACCCTGGAGAGGGCTTTCATGTATCAGAGTTGATGTATTGGCCTGTCTAGACCCTGGAGAGGGCTGTCATGCATCAGAGGGCTTTCATGTATGGGTTATTCCTCCCTATTTGCTTCTATTTTCTTCGAATGCACTGAATGCGGGGTGTCTCGCATCCTGTGTTGTCTTCATCCAGTAGTTGCACACTAGTTTCTCAGCTACCTAGCGCGACTACCTCCATGGCTTCCTTAGATGTTTGTTTGCCTGTTCCTAGTATGATGCCTAGCACTTGGTTCTGAATTGTATCCAGTTTTTGTTTGTTGTATTGTATGCGTCGTATACTATGTTTCCATACTCTATTCTCCCCCTGATTAGCGATTTATATAACATTAACATTGTTTTTGTGTGGGCTCCCCATCCATTTTTAATTACTCTTAGCATGTTTGTTGTCTTTTTTCCCTTCTCGATTGTCTGGGCTGTGTTTTTTTTTTCCAGTTTAGTTGTTCATCTAGTGTCATTCCCAGGAAACGTGTGCTGTTTGTTCTTGTTATAGTCTTCCCGTGGATTCTTATGTTCCTGTCTGTGTATTCCTGTTATTTCTTTGCATTAAAAATCATGCTGACGGTTTTGTCTTTGTTGATCTGGAATTCACATTTCTGCATTCATTCAGCTATTCTGTTTTTTGCCTTTGTAGTCAGTCTCTTACTGGTATCCGTGGCGAAGGAGTTGCGTACACAATTCGTAATCCCGTATACCCAGGTTCGAAACAAGCGGTGCTGGCTTATTCAAGAAACGTATAGGTGCCGATCGTTCAGAAAGCAATAGCAAACTACTGAACATAAAACTTACCCAGGAATCACGAACAGCCAAAATGCTGGGGTTGACTGCTTTGTCCTGTGAAGGACATGCAACTAATTTTTTTTTTGGTCTCTTGTAGTTTTTGTGTGTGTTCCACTTCTCCATATTGCACAGTCATTGGCGATCTGCGATATCCCTATCGGGTCTTCCAGTTTTTCTTCCTCTAGGCCATTTATTAGTATTGCATATATTGTTGGTGATATTACCGATCCCTGTGGTATTCAGTGTTCTTGTTCATAAGTGCTGGATTCCTCATGTTGTATATGTACCGTGAAGCTTCTATTCTGTAGAAAGTTTTTGATATATCTGTATGTCCTGCCTGCTATCCCTATTTTGTTGATGTTGATCAGGGCTGCTTGTCTCCAGCATTCCTCATGCTTTAGCTAGGTCTAGAAATACTGCTATTGTTTTCTCCCCCTTTTTGAATGCTTTTTTCACATAGATTTCTAATTTGATTATTTGGTCTACTGTGCTTCGGTTAATTCTGAATCCTGATTTTTTTTTTTTTTTTTTTTTTTTTTTTTTTTAATGCCAAGATTACGATCAGTAGTTTGGAATCCTGATTACATGTAGCTAATTAGTCCATTTTTTTCCAGGTGATGTGTGATTCTTTTAGTGATGATTGTTTATATGATTTTCCAGAGGTGTGATGTCAGGGAGATTGGTCTGTATGAGTCGATTCTTTGAGGGTTCTTGAACTGTATTTTTTGTATTGGTATAACTGTCACCTTCTTCCACTGTGCTGGTATCTGTCCCTTGTGCCATATTTTATTGAATAACGCTGTTATTGTTTTTGCTGTTTTCATTGGTATCCTCCCGAACCCCAACTACAAACAGGTGTATAGAGAAATAACCTTTCAGGCTAATATATGAGGATTTTGGGGTTAAAGGGCAAGTCTTTGAGTCACTCAGGACCACAGCAGTTGCCTGGAAGGGTAGTCGCAAGTGTCTGACATTTGTTTGGGTCAGATATATCAACCTTGTTGCTTTCCTCCGAAGTCGGAGAGTATCTGCCTGCACAGCGAGGAACCACCAGTCTGCACACCAATAAGCCAGACATGGGACAACGGATACTCACGCAAACCTCAGTCCGGTATGACATCACACTGATGTTGGACAACAGGATGTCTCCATCCGACATACAGGACTTCACGCTGGAGTTCACAGCCAGCGAACGCAAGCAAGCCAGCAATCTTGTTGCAACAAATGAAATACATCATCAACCTAGTTACAAGTCAAATATATCATCAACCTTGTTACAAGTCAAATACATAAACAACATTGTTACAACAAGTCAAATACATCATCAACCTTGTTACAACAAGTCAAATACATCATCAACCTTGTTACAAGTCAAATACATCATCAACCTTGTTACAACAAGTCAAATACATCATCAACCTTGTTACAACAAGTCATACATCATCAACCTTGTTACAACAAGTCATACATCATCAACCTTGTTACAACAAGTCAAATACATCATCAACCTTGTTACAACAAGTCAAATACATCATCAACCTTGTTACAACAAGTCAAATACATCATCAACCTTGTTACAACAAGTCAAATACATCATCAACCTTGTTACAACAAGTCAAATACATCATCAACCTTGTTACAACAAGTCAAATACATCATCAACCTTGTTACAACAAGTCAAATACATAAACAACATTGTTACAAAAGTCAAATACATCATCAACCTTGTTACAACAAGTCAAATACATCATCAACCTTGTTACAACAAGTCAAATACATCATCAACCTTGTTACAACAAGTCAAATACATCATCAACCTTGTTACAACAAGTCATACATCATCAACCTTGTTACAACAAGTCAAATATATCATCAACCTTGTTACAACAAGTCATACATCATCAACCTTGTTACAACAAGTCAAATACATCATCAACCTTGTTACAACAAGTCAAATACATCATCAACCTTGTTACAACAAGTCAAATACATCATCAACCTTGTTACAACAAGTCAAATACATCATCAACCTTGTTACAAGTCAAATACATCATCAGCCTTGTTACAACAAGTCAAATACATCATCAACCTTCTTACAACAAGTCAAATACATCATCAACCTTGTTACAACAAGTCAAATACATCATCAACCTTGTTACAAGTCAAATACATCATCAGCCTTGTTACAACAAGTCAAATACATCATCAACCTTGTTACAACAAGTCAAATACATCATCAACCTGGTTACAACAAGTCAAATACATCATCAACCTTGTTACAACAAGTCATACATCATCAACCTTGTTACAACAAGTCAAATATATCATCAACCTTGTTACAACAAGTCATACATCATCAACCTTGTTACAACAAGTCAAATACATCATCAACCTTGTTACAACAAGTCAAATACATCATCAACCTTGTTACAACAAGTCAAATACATCATCAACCTTGTTACAACAAGTCAAATACATCATCAACCTTGGTACAACAAGTCAAATACATCATCAACCTTGGTACAACAAGTCAAATACATCATCAACCTTGTTACAACAAGTCAAATACATCATCAACCTTGTTACAACAAGTCAAATACATCATCAACCTTGTTACAACAAGTCAAATACATCATCAACCTTGTTACAAGTCAAATACATAATCAACAATGTTACAGCAAGCTAGCTAGTGCCTGAGGGTAGTGAACAGTCTCACAATCCCAACATACCAGGTTTTTAAGTCAGCCGCATGCGATTTAGGGGCAGATCACTTTGCGTTGATTTTCTCAATGGTATGGGTGTCAATCAATCTGCACACAATAGCAAACTACTGAATGTAGAATTGCTGAGAAAATCACAAACAGTGGATAAATACTGGAGTAGTTCTTCTCTTCTTTCGTTCACTGAAATTGACTGTCTATATCTGCAGAATTACTGGGGTAATTATGGAGTCCTGTAAAGTACGTGCTGTTTACTGTAAATCTAATACATAATCAGATTTCTTTTGTATACTTTGACCAAACATAAAAAGTACAGTCGTGCATGACATATTGATTGGTACACATGAAGAATAGCCCATCACACATGTTGCTCGTCTTAAGACTTGCGGATGTTGTTGAGTTGAGTCAAGAACCGATCTCAAGCACTCGGACATTTCCATGCGTGCTCTGACCACATCCGCCCGCAACAGCCAGTGAAGAGTACCAATACTAATAGTACCAGTAGTAGGCATCTGATTATGTGTTCTTTGAGTCCCAAGCATGAGCCAGATCCTGTAGCGACTTTGTCTTAAGACAAAAAGAGCTAACACTGTAAAGTACTCACATATGGAATCAGCTGAGAAGGGGAACATTCAAAGATTTCACATTGTGTTAGAATTGGTATGAGGATAAGAAGGTACAGACAGCATTCTTTGGTCTTGTAATGAGAAGCATGACATAGTACATAACATGACATCTTAAGAGATCAATGGTTAAATAGTCAAGGGCAGCCAAGAGAAATATTGCTGAATGTAGTGAGACAGCGGCATGGAGAACTTGTCCATTACACCAGAGACCAAGATGTGTGGAGATACAACAACACCATGGACCAAGATGTGTGGAGATACAACACCACCAGAGACCAAGATGTGTGGAGATACAACAACACCAGAGACCAAGATGTGTGGAGATACAACAACACCAGAGACCAAGATGTGGAGATACAACACCACCAGAGACCAAGATGTGTGGAGATACAACAACACCAGAGACCAAGATGTGTGGAGATACAACAACACCAGAGACCAAGATGTGTGGAGATACAACAACACCAGAGAGCAAGATGTGTGGAGATACAACAACACCAGAGACCAAGATGTGTGGAGATACAACAACACCAGAGACCAAGATGTGTGGAGATACAACAACACCAGAGACCAAGATATGTGGAGATACAACAACACCAGAGACCAAGATGTGTGGAGATACAACAACACCAGAGACCAAGATGTGTGGAGATACAATAACACCAGAGACCAAGATGTGTGGAGATACAACAACACCAGAGACCAAGATGTGTGGAGATACAAAACACCAGAGACCAAGATGTGTGGAGATACAACAACACCTGAGACCAAGATGTGTGGAGATACAACAACACCAGAGACCAAGATGTGTGGAGATACAACAACACCATAGATCAAAATGTGGGGAGATACAATAACACCAAGAGACCAGGATGTGTGGAGATACAACAACACCAAGAGACCAGGATATGTGGAGATACAATAACACCAAGAGACCAGGATATGTGGAGATACAATAACACCAAGAGACCAGGATATGTGGAGATACAACATTGCCCGTGCCCATTACAGCGCGCATGGTGATGATGATGTTAGTTGGATTTCCTTTACAGAACATCGCAGTCAACTCCAGAATGTTTTTTGGCTGTCGGTAATTTCTGGGCAAGTTTACGTTCAGAAGTTTGCCATTGCTATCCTAACGACCGACACTCATACCATTGTATGTACACCAACACAAGGCGATCTGCTTCCAAATCGCCTGCAGCTGCCTTTCAAACACGGTGTGCAGGATTATGTGCCACAGAGCCAGCACAGATGATGCTGAGGTGATGCTAAAAGAAACCACCTGAAATGGTGTTAGCAAAGTCAAGATGCATATATAGTTTGAATATTCAAGAAACAGCAGAAGATTGGAAGCTGTCGTTAATGATGGTTGTGTTTATTTGGTTCTGTTCTTGTTTAGATTTACAATAGTGGTTTCATCAGTGGCAACATTAACAATGCTCTGACACTGTTTGCGGTTCTCAGAATTTCATCAGGCGGTGTCTACAGTACAAGAAGGAGATGAGGCCGGACGTGCTGCAACTTGCTGCTGATGACTATCTGAAACCAGCTCAGCTGAAGTCAAAGTCAGTCTGCTGCTGTTGTCTTTGTCTTCTTTGTGTCACTGCTTTCACTGCTTGTCTTTATGTCACTGCTTGTCTTTATGTCACTGCTGGTCTTTATGTCACTGCTTGTCTTTATGTCACTGCTTGTCTTTATGTCACTGCTGGTCTTTATGTCACTGCTTGTCTTTATGTCACTGCTTGTCTTTATGTCACTGCTGGTCTTTATGTCACTGCTGGTCTTTATTTCACTGCTTGTCTTTATGTCACTTCTTTATGTCACTGCTTGTCTTTATGTCACTGCTGGTCTTTATGTCACTTCTTTATGTCACTGCTTGTCTTTATGTCACTTCTTTATGTCACTGCTTGTCTTTATGTCACTGCTGGTCTTTACATCACTGCTGGTCTTTATGTCACTTCTTTATGTCACTGCTTTTCTTTATGTCACTTCTTTATGTCACTGCTTGTCTTTATGTCACTGCTGGTCTTTATGTCACTGCTGGTCTTTGTGTCACTGCTGGTCTTTGTGTCACTGCTGGTCTTTATGTCACTGCTGGTCTTTATGAAACTTCTTTCTGTCACTGCTTGTCTTTATGTCACTGCTTCTCTTTATGTCACTTCTTTATGTCACTGCTTGTCTTTATGTCACTTCTTTATGTCACTGCTGATCTTTATGTCACTGCTTGTCTTTATGTCACTGCTGGTCTTTATGTCACTGCTGGTCTTTATGTCACTTCTTTATGTCACTGCTTCTCTTTATGTCACTTCTTTATGTCACTGCTTGTCTTTATGTCACTGCTTGTCTTTATGTCACTGCTGATCTTTATGTCACTTCTTTATGTCACTGCTTGTCTTTATGTCACTGCTGGTCTTTATGTCACTGCTGGTCTTTATGTCACTGCTGGTCTTTATGTCACTTCTTTATGTCACTGCTTGTCTCAATGTCACTTCTTTATGTCACTGCTTGTCTTTATGTCACTGCTGGTCTTTATGTCACTGCTTGTCTTTATGTCACTGCTTGTCTTTATGTCACTTCTTTATGTCACTGCTTGTCTTTATGTCACTTCTTTATGTCACTGCTTGTCTTTATGTCATTTCTTTATGTTACTTCTTTATGTCACTGCTGGTCTTTATGTCACTGCTGGTCTTTATGTCACTTCTTTATGTCATGGCTTGTCTTTATGTCACTTCTTTATGTCATGGCTTGTCTTTATGTCACTTCTTTATGTCACTGCAGGTCTTTATGTCACTGCTGGTCTTTATGTCACTGCTGGTCTTTATGTCACTTCTTTATGTCACTGCTTGTCTTTATGTCAGTGCTTGTCTTTATGTCACTTCTTTATGTCACTGCTTGTCTTTATGTCACTTCTTTATGTCGCTGCTTGTCTTTATGTCACTGCTTGTCTTTATGTCACTGCTTGTCTTTATGTCACTGCTTGTCTTTATGTCACTTCTTTATGTCACTGCTTGTCTTTATGTCTGCTGGTCTTTATTTCACCTCTCTCTCTCTTCTCTCTCTCTCTCTCTCTCTCTCTCTCTCTCTCTCGCTCTCTCTCTCTCTCTCTCTCTCTCTCTCTCTCTCTCTCTCTCTCTCTCTCTCTGCTTGTCTTTATGTTGTAGCTCTCTCAGCTTGTCTTTGTGTGTTAATTTCAAGATAATTTTGAAATAAAACACGTAAATAACTGACCATTGATCTTCAGGCATGAACAATCTAGATCCTAGCGAAGAGAAAATGTGTACAGAAGAATTCTGGGCTGTTCAATCACAATGAAAGAAATAAGTGACATATAAGGGAAATTGGTTGTTTTATTTGAGATAAAACAACCAAAGGCATTTCATCTCTGTTTCCATTTGAACAATTCAATGATGGCAATAGATGAAAGCAAATGGTGTGCATTTTGTTGTTTCATAACCAACTGAAAAATACTGTTTGTTATTATGTTATCTCTGTATGAATCCTGGCGGAGTGTCTCTGATATGTGGTTAACCATGTATTTTATTCCATTATAATAGAATCGATGAGGAATCTCATAAATATAAAGGAACTTTCTTGCTCTAGACAGATTCCACCCATGGGACCAGGCTCTGTCAACCTGTGGCTAGCTTTTCTTTCCTAAGAATTTTGCCAGAGCAGTAGCCTTAATGCCTGCTTTGTGTTTTTAACTGCCATGGAAATTTTAACATGCACAACTTGCACACGGAGCTGCTCATTTTTTGTCCTTATCTGAGAAGGTTAAACAATGGAAAGCTCATTGGGTATTTTGTAAGCATTTGTGGGAAATCTGGCGTTATTTAACAGCTTATATTACTGTTATATAACACATATGTTGTTTCATCACTGCTTACATGAATCCTGTAAATTGTGTTTCTTTTTTTCTTATGTCCAGAAATATGACAGACGGCAACACTTACTCCAGTCTGGTGTCTCAGAACACCAGCAGTAGTGGAATCGGAAGTAGCGGCTCTGGAATCATGCTGTCGAACAATCCGGCGTCTGTAACTAACAACTCCCACAGTGCGTCCTAGCCATCTTCTTGCCGACATATGAGACATGACACCGGTTGCTCACTGTTTCCAGGACGTGTTTATTAATTATGATCAGTGTCTCCGGCGGGGGCAGGAGGGGCACAGCTGTGGCCAGGTGCTTTCTGTTGTTTGCTGTTATTGTTGATTACTTTCTTGACGACCAACCAAAGCTGCATTCTGCAATGGAAGTTAATCAGTCGCAAGTGAACTGCACCTGAAACCTTGGACCAGCTTTCCAGAATTCTTAATCACTTCATAAAAGGATTTGTCTACCGGTCGCTAACAAAGTGGTGGTTGTGTGGTGTTTGATTCGAACGAGGACAGGCAGTAGGCAACTAACATACTATATAATACCAACAGTAGTGATTGTGTAAATTTGGAAGGCAGTTGTATTTCATGACGCAGGCATTTAGAAAGTTGTACATTCTTCCATCGTGTGCTGCTACGTGACTGCACATATTTTGTTTATCAGACATTCAGGCTGGGTCGTTCTAACATTTGTGGTTTCATCATTGGGTGAACAAGGTGATCGTTTTGTAATTTTAATATGCGTTTTCTTTTCTCAACATTAGAAGTTTTTTGGTTATACTTCCTTTCCTTGGTGCTGTTATTATGAATTCTAGCACTTATGGATTCAAGAATCAAACTGCTCATTCATCTGGCGTACATGAATCCTACCGCTGATGAATCCTAGCACTTAGGGGTCCTACCATTCAGGCATCAAACTGCTCATTAATCTAGCACACATTAATCCCACCACTAATGATTCTGGCACATATTAATCTTACTGCTCAGGATTCCTAGCACTCATGAATCTTATATGCTCATGAATCATACCACTTATGGATCATACCACTCATTAATCCTACTGCTCTTGAATCCTAGCATACATGAGTCCTACTGCTCAGGAATCCTAGCCTCATGATCTTAGATACTCATGGATCACAGCGTTCACTTATGCTTGCTCTAGTGGGTCATTCTGCCGTTTATTCCAACAACTCATAAATCCTGTAAGGTATTAATAATTCTACACCACATTGATCCTATAAGTTAATAATCCTTTAAGTCTTGAATCCTACAGCTCATGAATTATTTAAGTCATGAATTCTACATCACATTAATCTTGTAAGTTATGAATCCTACCATTTGGAGAGGTCAATGGGTTAATTTCCTTGGCTAGGCCAGTGACAATAAATTAGAGCCTAGATTTTCTCTGAGATAAGAATTAAAGGGCAGGTAGCAAGGAAGAGAACTACATATGTCACCATGTAATACTGTGACCTTGCACGATAGCGAGTCAATAAGTAAGTCACACAGTTCTGTGGGATGGCAGGTAAATGTAGTTGGTGTTTTCTACAGGTTTCATTAGGTGACAGCAACATTGAACTTTATATTCCTGTTTGTCAGGTGGCACTAGGTGTCTCATGCTCATCCACAGCGCATAAACAAAATGGCAACTACTTACGCAGTGTATAACCAAAGAGCAACGTTTTTTGTGGGCAAAAGGAAGGTGGGAAGTTCTGGAACATCCACCTTACAGCCCTGACTTAGCCCTTGACAATTTCCACCTTTTTGGTCTACTGAAAACCCACCTTGGCAGGAGATATTTCACGAATGACGCTGAAGTTGAATCTGAAGTGAAAATATTGTTTAGAAAACAGAGCACGCAATTCTATGGGAGGACTGATAAAACGATGGGATAAGTGCATCAATGTTGGTGGAAATATGTTGAGAAATAAAGGGACAATGTATGTATAAAAATAAACTGGTTTCAAGTTGTTATCATATGTAGTTATTTTTCGACAGCCATGTGTGACTTACTTATTGACTTCCTCTCGTATATGTGATTTACTTGGTTTTTCTGACCTGTATGGCAGTTTTTGCTGGGAAGGTACGTTTAGCTGTTACTTGTGCTTCCTAACATGAACGAACTTTGTGGGTCAGTGGCATACACGACCTTGAGAAGAAGAGAGGAGGGGGATGTTGGAATCAAATTTGACCCAGGCACTTTCGATTCTTTGGCATTTTTGTAGTAATACATTCTGGGCTTATGCCCCTTTCCAGGACCTTTCGTCACTGTTCTCGCTAATCTCCTGCGATGTTTGATATGGCCAAAATATTTCAATTGTCAAGACATCAGGCTGTTTATGAGTCAGTTGTCTGCAATGTTCAGGTCTGATATAGTGTCAGTGTTTTATTTTACTTCGTGATCTGCAGCATTCTAAGAATTTGTTTGTAACATTTAATTTCAAAAGCCTCAAAGTTTATTCTAACTTTGGCAACCACAATGTCATTAAAATTAATTATTACATTTCCGTGAAATTTCTGACATCTTCATGTAAAGTTCAGCTTTAACCAATGTGTTACTGCTGTGGCCAGATTTCAACTGACATCAAGAAAGCCAATCACCATAAACATACAGGACTGTCCAGTTATGGTGTCATTCAACGCAACATCGCAAAACCCCCATACTGTCACCAAAACTATGGCAGTTATTGACCAATTGCTTTGGGAGGTAATGCCACACCTGACTTAGTTCTGGGGTGGCGTCAGGTGATTTTTATTTTTTTGGCTTTCTAAAACAGCATGTCAGAGGACAAAAGTTTGACACGGATGACAAAGTGTGACAGGTGGTCCTCCAATGACAGCCACAGAATATTACGGAATATAGATGTATGTAGCCTGATGAGGGGAAATGTATTGCAGAGACAGAGGACTACATTGAAAAATAGTAATAGTACAGTTAATTTCATTTCAGTTACCTAGAGATTACTTGTGGATCAGTGAGGCTGAGTAATCCAGTTCTGTCTATACCGGGTACCTATAACTAACCATCACCTGGTGTGGGGCAAGGGGGGAGCAGACAGTGTTGAATAAACTGGAGAAACCATGGCATGTCTGAATTCATAAACTGAAGGCAACAAACTGGCACAGAATATATGGTGAAGGGTGGGGGGATGAATGCCATGGTGTTTTGGCATTTATATTGTCCACTAAATTTGTTTTTTTTTTGTGGTTAGCTTTTGATTAGTATTTTTCTGAAAATGGGATGTGCCTAAATTTGGCCAGTCTCGTAGGGTGTTTAATTTTCAGTGAAAATGTATGTTTAAAGTTTGTTGTTTTTGACACAACAGTGAAACATTGTTTTCTTATTGTGAATTTGAACATGAAGACACATGCAATCTCTGAATAAGTTGCATCCTGTATGGTTAAACCATTGTTGTGTAAACAAAATGTCATGCTGGTAGGTTTAAAATTACCGTGATGAACAGTGTAAATTACAGTGGAAATACGTGTGTTGTATATTTGAGCTTGAATTCTTTGTTTTGTTTCATGTTGAGTGACTTCTGCGGTATGCACCTGATGAGATGCAGCGAAATATGCCAGGCAATAATTTGTGCAACCTGTTGTCTGTGTCTCCATTATTCAAACTTGACTTTGACTTATGCTGAACTCAAATGTGACATCTGGCATTCCAAGAAATCTGTGCAATAACAGCAAACTGAATGGTTGTGTGGTTGAGATCCCCCATTGTAAGAGGTTCACTCGTGTATGAGCGGATGTCATTGGGGACTGTATGTAACTTAATTCTTTCTGAAGTAAAAGTGCAAGACAAGGTCACTTGTCATTGACTATCATCATGGGGAATTACTGGGACTGTCTTGTAATCTGCAGGGTGCAAAGTGTCTAGCACGTCTCCACAGCACAGATGGTGATTGATTGTCCACTCATCAGGTAGACTTTTGTTTCTCTGTCCACTCATCAAGCAGACTTTTATTTCCCTGTCCACTCTTCAGGCAGACTTTTGTTTCCCTGTCCACTCATCAGGCAGACTTTTGTTTCCCTGTCCACTCATCAGGCAGACTTTTGTTTCCCTGTCCACTCATCAGGCAGACTTTTTTCCCTGTCCACTCATCAGGCAGACTTTTGTTTCCCTGTCCACTCATCAAGCAGACTTTTATTTCCCTGTCCACTCTTCAGGCAGACTTTTATTTCCCTGTCCACTCATCAAGCAGACTTTTGTTTCCCTGTCCACTCTTCAGGCAGACTTTTATTTCCCTGTCCTCTCTTCAGGCAGACTTTTGTTTCCCTGTCCACTCATCAGGCAGACTTTTGTTTCCCTGTCCACTCATCAAGCAGACTTTTATTTCCCTGTCCACTCTTCAGGCAGACTTTTGTTTCCCTGTCCACTCATCAGGCAGACTTTTGTTTCCCTGTCCACTCATCAGGCAGACTTTTGTTTCCCTGTCCACTCATCAGGCAGACATTTGTTTCCCAATCTTGTACAGAGAAAAGAAAGGAGGCTGTGGACTGTATGCTGACTGATGCGTCTGCTAGTTGGTGCTGATACATCAATGTGTCTGCTGATACATCAATGTGTCTGCTGATACATCAATGTGTCTGCTGATACATCAATGTGTCTGCTGATACATCAATGTGTCTGCTGATACATCAATGTGTCTGCTGATACATCAATGTGTCTGCTGATACATCAATGTGTCTGCATCAAAAGCAAAACGGATAAGGAAAGTAATTTTCTATTTGTCTGACATTTATTCGTTTCTCCGGGGATTTGTGGTGCAAAGAGTGTCCCTGAAGTTCTTCTGCAGTTTTACAATTGGACTTTGGATATGCACATTTTAGGTGGTGACAGTGGTGTGTTTTTTTTTATCCCTCAGCGGTTATTTTGTACAGATAAGACATCACATTTTGTAGTAGGCATTACAAATGCAGATGTTACATTTTGTGGTAGGCATTACAAACACACGTTACATTTCATGTAGATATTTCAAACACAGACATTACATCTTATGTAGATGTTAGAAGCACGTATTACATTTTATGTAGATATTACAAACACAGACATTACATTTTATGTAGATGTTTAGACACACATATTACATTTTTTGTGGATATTACAAACACAGACGTGACATTTTATGTAAATGTTGCAAACACACACATTATGTATTATGTAGGCATTAAAAAAAAACAGACATAACTTTTTGTATAAACATTGCAAACACAGACATGACACTGTGGCTATGGGTGGATGTGTCAGTGTCACACTGGCTACCTCTGCTGTCCAGCACATTTCTGGTAGCCATGTTAGGCTTGTCAACCTGAGATCCTGCGTTAGTTTTTAAATAATCCCCATCTCAATGAAGATTTGAATACATGACGACCAAAAAGGCAGGTCATTACACCAACACGGCTCCTGTAATGTGTACACATTCACATTTGTTACGTGTTAAACCCACATGAGGACTTTGTGGACATCCTGTAACATATACACATGTAACATTGTTTAAAGTGTAACTCTGCACCAGGACTGTTGGATACAGTGGATTGTCATCTGTGTTGTTGTTCTCCATCCCTGTTTTTGCTCTTCAATGTCCAGGTTTAGAAGAGCTTACGGCTGAAAGCTCTGGGGTGTGCTTCACACGTGGTGGTGTTCACAGTTCTGTTGTTGCATGCACAAATAATCTCACATCATTTCTTAACAGTTGTTTATTTTATTACCATAATGCAAATTCTTGGCATGTACAAAAGTTTTTCAGTATGGTTTAGGGATGTGGAATTTGCCATTAATTTGATAAGTGCTGACTTTGAATAAATTGGACGATGTTGAAAGAATTCATTTTGCACAGGAAGCCTGCATTTTTCAGGGAAATATGATGATGATATAAGTTAGTCCTAATCTCTGTAGGCACCAATTAATGTTTGTAGCTTTTGTTTGCTACTAAGTTTAATTTATTTTGACTTCCACATAGTTCCGAATGTGATGAAGGCTCCTTGTTTTTTGTAGTCTTATTTTAATATATGCATCAGTTCCTGTAACATTGGGCCTTTAAATACTACCCCACATGTGCCATTAAGACATGGCAAATATTAGCCAACAGACATACTGTTTATCTATCCATATATCTGGAAGCATCCAGAAACTCTGAAACATTGCACGTAATGGCATGTTTAAAATGGCCATCATATTCTTGTAGTGTCACAATCCTGAATTGTTTGTGAATTTATCCCACCTTCCCTGCCCACACACCACACCGATGTTAATTTTGACACACACGAGTGTCAGTTGGTTCCTGAAACCATTTGGGAAGCACTACTAGATGCTAGCGCTCAAATAATTAGATGGTATCTGATTTAATAACCATTGTGAATGCTGACATTAATGACCATCGTGAATGCTGACATTAATGACCGTCGTGATTGCCGACATTAATGACCGTCGTGATTGCCGACATTAATGACTGTCGTGATTGTCGACATTAATGACCATAGTGAATGCTGACATTAATGACTGTAGTGAATGCTGACATTAATGACCATTGTGAATGCTGACATTAATGACCATAGTGAATGCTGAGATTAATGACCATAGTGAATGCTGACAGTAATGACCATAGTGAATGCTGACATTAATGACCATAGTGAATGCTGACATTAATGACCATAGTGAATGCTGACATTAATGACCATTGTGAATGCTGATATTAATGACCATAGTGAATGCTGACATTAATGACCATTGTGAATGCTGACATTAATGACCATCGCGGATGCTGACATTAATGGCCATCGCGGATGCTGACATTAATGGCCATCGCGGATGCTGACATTAATGGCCATCGTGAATGCTGACATTAATTATCATTGTGAATGCTGACATTAATGACTGTCGTGAATGCTGACATTAATGACTCTCGTGAATGCTGACATTAATGACTGTCGTGAATGCTGATATTAATGACCATCGTGAACACTATCATTACCGTTGTGAACACTGACATGACAGTTATGAACATTGACATTAATTATCGCAGTGAATGCTGACATTAATTACCGCCGTGAATGCTGTCAAGACAGTAATTAACACTGACATTAATTACCGCCGTGAATGCTGTTAAGACAGTAATTAACACTGACATTAATGACCGCCGTGAATGCTGACAAGACAGTAATTAACATTGCCATTAATGACTGTCGTGAATGCTGACAAGACAGTAATTAACTGACATTAATTACCGCCGTGAATGCTGTTAAGACAGTAATTAACACTGACATTAATGACCGCCGTGAATGCTGACAAGACAGTAATTAACATTGCCATTAATGACTGTCGTGAATGCTGACAAGACAGTAATTAACACTGACATTAATTACCGCCGTGAATGCTGTTAAGACAGTAATTAACACTGACATTAATGACCGTCGTGAATGCTGACAAGACAGTAATTAACATTGCCATTAATGACTGTCGTGAATGCTGACAAGACAGTAATTAACACTGACATTAATTACCGCCGTGAATGCTGTTAAGACAGTAATTAACACTGACATTAATGACCGTCGTGAATGCTGACATTAATAACCATAGTGAACGCTGAACATTGACATTAATTATCGCAGTGAATGCTGACATTAATTACCGCCGTGAATGCTGTCAAGACAGTAATTAACACTGACATTAATTACCGCCGTGAATGCTGTTAAGACAGTAATTAACACTGACATTAATGACCGCCGTGAATGCTGACAAGACAGTAATTAACATTGCCATTAATGACTGTCGTGAATGCTGACAAGACAGTAATTAACACTGACATTAATTACCGCCGTGAATGCTGTTAAGACAGTAATTAACACTGACATTAATGACCGTCGTGAATGCTGACATTAATAACCATAGTGAACGCTGACAAGACAGTCGTGAACACTGACATTAATGACCATTGTAAACATTGACAAACAAATGTGTTGGTTGATAAATTCATGTTATTTATTACATCTGACATTTGTTGCGTACATCATACTGAAACATATGTCATTTATCGTTGGTCTTGTTGAGCTTTTTTTTTTTTTCATCAGTATTTCTCTGGCTGGTGTTTACTGATGTCACTGTAAGTGAATCAGTCACTTCACATCTGTAACAGATGTTGTTTATATTTGATTGTTGCTTACTTTCTCATGTCAAATGCACATCTCACAAACAGGACCGGTGTGGACGAAGCATTGTTTGGGGATTGACCAGCTCTTGTTTGTTTGTTCTGTGTTTGTGTGCATGTGTACACATGTGCGTATGTATGTATGTACAGTTTGTCTGTGGTGAATGATTCTTAGTCATCTAGTTTTGTGGGGAGTTGGTTTAACTGTGAGTTTGGTTACACAGGTTGTCTGCTCAAAATTGTCTAAAGTTCCATGGTTGTTTGATGAAAGTTATCTGACGTTTTCTTGTCCACAGCTGTTTGGTCAAAGTTGTCTGAAGTTTTCTTGTCCTTATTTTGTCTGTCTAGAGGTAGTTTGTCTGAAGTTGTTTCATTCTATGTATAATGTCTGATTGTTTGCATGAAGTTCTTTGGCCTAAGATGTTTCCTTTGATCCTAATTGGTCAGAATTGCCTCAGAGTCAAATACATAGGAAAACTTGTGTAATACATAGGAAAATGGCACGCAAGCAGCACTTGAAACCCATTTGTTTTACAGATGGATCAGTAACAGATGCAACAGAAGATGGAAGTGGAAAAATCCTTCTAAATCTAACGAGTGGAGGAGAAATAAGAAACCAATAGCATCTTGAAAATACTCTGGTAATTATAGAGTGCCACATAAATGTTGACTGAGGAAAATACTGAGAAAGATAACTCTATTCACTCATTTAGCAGTGTTGATCGACTCAACACTGAAGAGTAAAAACTGTCAGAAGCTTTGTCCAAAACCCAGGACTGTAATACAGTGCATCTCATCTCATTACAGTAGAGCTGAAAATTTATTAGCCAACATTTTAGCAAATGGAAATAGAAGACCAGCTGAGTCTAATATTGACATAATGTATGATGAAGTATTGGGATTTATCAGACGAAAGATTCCTAACAAATGGGAAGCACTGCAGTCAGGTCATCAGAAAGATCATGGATATGACCAACTGCTCAGAAGTGGACAAGTAGTCGTCTGTAGACTGTGTGCTGGAAATAAGAGGCTGAGATATCACTTCTCAACAAGCTAGAGGTCGGAGTTAGTGATACCAACGACTACTTGCCCTCGTCTGGGGAGTTTGTCAATTCCACATTTATCACTGGACATAACAGGCTGAGATATCACTTCTCAACAAGCTAGAGGTTGGAGTTAGTGATACCAACGACTACTTGCCCTCGTCTGGGGAGTTTGTCAATTCCACATTTATCACTGGACATAACAGGCTGAGATATCACTTCTCAACAAGCTAGAGGTCGGAGTTAGTGATACCGACGACTACTTGCCCTCGTCTGGGGAGTTTGTCAATTCCACGTTTATCACTGGAAATAAGAGGCTGAGATATCACTTCTCAAGAAGCTAGACGTCGGAGTTAGTGATACCGACGACTACTTGCCCTCGTCTGGGGAATTTGTCAATTCCACGTTTATCACTGGACATAACAGGCTGAGATATCACTTCTCACAAGCTAGAGGTGGAAAGAGGTAAATGTAATTGTGGAATTGACAAGATAATGGGTCATCATTGGCCGCAGCAGCGTTTAGCATACAACAGAGAAGGCACTTTTGGCCTAAGCCTGCCCACTTTTTAAATGGCAAAGTCGATGTTATCAACCTGCAGTAAACTGCTGCTTTCCTTAAACATATTACGGTTGCTAGGTGACAGTGTGTGAGGCATGGCCAAATGGTTTGTCTGACAGTGCTTAGGTATGTTGTTTAAAGTAGGCGTGTCAGATATGTGAATCCGTTTCCAGCTGTTTTTCTTTGAAATGTATTTGAAACACTGCTTCAATTTGAAGCCCCATCTTGAGGTATTTATTTCCTCACAATGTTATTTTTGCTGTTTTATCTGAAGCTGTGTTGAATTCTTGTTGATAATTTGCTTGGATGAAAGTGTGTCAGAGTTTTTTGCTGTTTTGTCTGAAGTTGTATGTTGGAATTCTTGTTGATAATTTGCTTGGATGAAAGTGTTTCATTTTGCTGTTTTGTCTGAAGTTGTATGTTGGAATTCTTGTTAATAATTTACTTGGATGAAAGTGTGTCAGTATTTTTGTTGTTTTGTCTGAAACTGTATGTTGGAATTCTTGTTAATATTTTGCTTGGATGAAAGTGTGTCAGTATTTTTGCTGACAACCTTGCAAAGTAGACATGCTCTGCCAGATTTTGCTAGTGGGTGTCTGCTGAGTCAGATGTGGCATTTCCTGCATTGTTCTTGTTGTGTTGTGTTGACTACTACAAAGCCATGGAGGGTATGTACATTTGTTATGCAGACTGTGTATAGAATTGCAGAAAACTGAAATAATTTTTGGCGTAACTGGTCACAAGAATCGAGCTGAAGTGTTCGTAGTCTCATGTGGTTGCTCGTTCGTTGTCTTTCCTGTTTGTTTCTTGATACTGGACGTGGGTAGATGTTTTGATGAATGATGTTCTTACTGCTGCGGTGTCACTGGACATTAAGATGTTCTGCTGCATGATGTGTCTCAGTGAGCATGTGGTCAGCTTTCTAGATCCTTCTCTGAGTGCTGTAGAGAGCTTTGTGTAGTAAAGCTGCTGTATTTGTTATTTTTCCTTATTCACTCCAGACTTGATGTAAGGTTTTGGTTTCCTTGTCTGTACTGTAAACAGTGGCCTAACGTACATCAAATTAATTATAAACAATATTGCAACTCCTTTGCAGGACATGGCAGTCAACCCCAGGTTGATTTTCTCAGCAATTTTACATTCAGTAGTTTGCTATTGGTTTGTGATGGAGAATTCGTTTGAGTCCAGGTTACTGCCACTATAGGGAATGAAGCCCACCATCGGTGCGCCAGAATTTTCAGTCATCATTCTTATCCTTCAGCCATGCAGACTTCTCTAATATGGAAGTTTAATAGAAATTGTGGATATGTCCGGGGAGCCTCCGTGATTAAGTAGTCAGGTCGTCTGCCTCACGCTGTGAATGTTGTGGGTTTATTTTAAGACTCATTCAGTTAATAAATGCAATTTTGTGTGAGACCCCTGGGAGTCGTTGCGGTAGTTGTGCTGCATGTGACGTGTTCGGCAGCTGGTTGACCAAGTTGTTGATGTGCTAATGGGCAGTTGGCTTACCAGTGCTGTGCAGTTGATGATCTGTTGGTCAGTTGGCTGGTGTTTAAACATTTGTATTGCTACCACAGTGATAGCTTCTGTATCATTTAGGCTGGACATGATGTTTCCAGCAGCGCCATCAACCAGGGATGTCCTTTATAGGGGGCAGAGTGGCTAGTGGGCCCACTGGTCTTCTGGTAGTTCTGGATTTAAACCCCCTAGATGTGCACTTTCTTTAATGACTGCATGGTTCCAGGGTTGGTCCAGCCTCATGAACCAAGTCGATTTTCTGGAAGTTAGGACAGTGATCATCTGACTATATTGTCCAGCAAGTGCCATGTTCTCAGGAGACTTTGAGCCTTGCAACATGTGTCCAGTCAGCTTGCATGACATGGAAATATTGTCCTTGACATGTGTATAAATCATTTTGTATATTATATAAATAGGATAGCACAGTTGGTGGTGAGTTAATTGCAGGAAATAAAACGAGTCAAGGATCCTTTAATACTCCCCATGGTGCTTGGGACATATGATGCTGGAGCTATATTTGTCATAGACCAGTCAACACTCATTAGGTCATGTGATCAGTATCATGTCATAGACCAGTCAACACTCATTAGGTCATGTGATCAGTATCATGTTATAGACCAGTCAACACTCATTAGGTCATGTGATCAGTGTCATGTCATAGACCAGTCAACACTCATTGGGTCATGTGATCAGTATCATGTTATAGACCAGTCAACACTCATTAGGTCATGTGATCAGTGTCATGTCATAGACCAGTCAACACTCATTAGGTCATGTGATCAGTGTCATGTCATAGACCAGTCAACACTCATTGGGTCATGTGATCAGTGTCATGTCATAGACCAGTCAACATTCATTGGGTCGTGTGATCAGTGTCATGTCATAGACCAGTCAACACTCATTGGGTCATGTGATCAGTATCATGTTATAGACCAGTCAACACTCATTGGGTCATGTGATCAGTGTCATGTCATAGACCAGTCAACACTCATTGGGTCATGTGATCAGTGTCATGTCATAGACCAGTCAACACTCATTAGGTCATGTGATCAGTGTCATGTTATAGACCAGTCAACACTCATTGGGTCATGTGATCAGTGTCATGTCATAGACCAGTCAACACTCATTAGGTCATGTGATCAGTGTCATGTCATAGACCAGTCAACACTCATTGGGTCATGTGATCAGTATCATGTCATAGACCAGTCAGCACTCATTAGGTCATGTGATCAGTATCATGTCATAGACCAGTCAACACTCATTAGGTCATGTGATCAGTATCATGTCATAGACCAGTCAACACTCATTGGGTCATGTGATCAGTATCATGTCATAGACCAGTCAACACTCATTGGGTCATGTGATCAGTGTCATGTTATAGACCAGTCAACACTCATTAGGTCATGTGATCAGTGTCATGTTATAGACCAGTCAACACTCATTAGGTCATGTGATCAGTGTCATGTCATAGACCAGTCAACACTCATTGGGTCATGTGATCAGTATCATGTTATAGACCAGTCAACACTCATTGGGTCATGTGATCAGTATCATGTCATAGACCAGTCAGCACTCATTAGGTCATGTGATCAGTATCATGGCATAGACCAGTCAGCACACATTGGGTCATGTGATCAGTATCATGTCATAGACCAGTCAACACTCATTAGGTCATGTGATCAGTATCATGTCATAGACCAGTCAACACTCATTGGGTCATGTGATCAGTATCATGTCATAGACCAGTCAACACTCATTGGGTCATGTGATCAGTATCATGTCATAGACCAGTCAACACTCATTGGGTCATGTGATCAGTATCATGTCATAGACCAGTCAACACTCATTGGGTCATGTGATCAGTATCATGTCATAGACCAGTCAACACTCATTAGGTCATGTGATCAGTGTCATGTCATAGACCAGTCAACACTCATTAGGTCATGTGATCAGTGTCATGTCATAGACCAGTCAACACTCATTAGGTCATGTGATCAGTGTCATGTCATAGACCAGTCAGCACTCATTGGGTCATGTGATCAGTGTCATGTCATAGACCAGTCAACACTCATTAGGTCATGTGATCAGTATCATGTCATAGACCAGTCAACACTCATTGGGTCATGTGATCAGTGTCATTTCATAGACCAGTCAACACTCATTGGGTCATGTGATCAGTGTCATTTCATAGACCAGTCAACACTCAATAGGTCATGTGATCAGTGTTATGTTATAGACCAGTCAACACTCATTGGGTCATGTGATCAGTGTCATGTCATAGACCAGTCAACACTCATTAGGTCATGTGATCAGTGTCATGTCATAGACCAGTCAACACTCATTGGGTCATGTGATCAGTATCATGTTATAGACCAGTCAACACTCATTGGGTCATGTGATCAGTATCATGTCATAGACCAGTCAGCACTCATTAGGTCATGTGATCAGTATCATGTCATAGACCAGTCAACACTCATTAGGTCATGTGATCAGTATCATGTTATAGACCAGTCAACACTCATTGGGTCATGTGATCAGTGTCATGTTATAGACCAGTCAACACTCATTAGGTCATGTGGTCAGTGTCATGTCATAGACCAGTCAACACTCATTAGGTCATGTGATCAGTGTCATGTCATAGACCAGTCAACACTCATTAGGTCATGTGATCAGTGTCATGTCATAGACCAGTCAGCACTCATTGGGTCGTGTGATCAGTGTCATGTCATAGACCAGTCAACACTCATTGGGTCATGTGATCAGTATCATGTCATAGACCAGTCAGCACTCATTAGGTCATGTGATCAGTATCATGTCATAGACCAGTCAACACTCATTAGGTCATGTGATCAGTGTCATGTCATAGACCAGTCAACACTCATTGGGTCATGTGATCAGTGTCATGTCATAGACCAGTCAACACTCATTAGGTCATGTGATCAGTATCATGTCATAGACCAGTCAACACTCATTAGGTCATGTGATCAGTATCATGTCATAGACCAGTCAACACTCATTGGGTCATGTGATCAGTATCATGTCATAGACCAGTCAGCACTCATTAGGTCATGTGATCAGTATCATGTCATAGACCAGTCAGCACACATTGGGTCATGTGATCAGTATCATGTCATAGACCAGTCAACACTCATTGGGTCATGTGATCAGTGTCATGTCATAGACCAGTCAACACTCATTAGGTCATGTGATCAGTATCATGTCATAGACCAGTCAACACTCATTAGGTCATGTGATCAGTGTCATGTCATAGACCAGTCAACACTCATTGGGTCATGTGATCAGTATCATGTCATAGACCAGTCAGCACTCATTAGGTCATGTGATCAGTATCATGTCATAGACCAGTCAGCACACATTGGGTCATGTGATCAGTATCATGTCATAGACCAGTCAACACTCATTGGGTCATGTGATCAGTGTCATGTCATAGACCAGTCAACACTCATTAGGTCATGTGATCAGTGTCATGTCACAGACCAGTCAACACTCATTAGGTCATGTGATCAGTGTCATGTCATAGACCAGTCAACACTCATTAGGTCATGTGATCAGTATCATGTCATAGACCAGTCAACACTCATTGGGTCATGTGATCAGTGTCATGTCATAGACCAGTCAACACTCATTAGGTCATGTGATCAGTATCATGTCATAGACCAGTCAACACTCATTGGGTCATGTGATCAGTATCATGCCAGCGCCCTTGACTTTCCACGATATTTCTGGTACCCATTTAAGGATGAAACGACCTGGGAGCCGAGGTCGGTGTTACAAATCTACCCTGATGTAGATTCAAACCCATGAGCACCGGACTAACAGGCAAGTGTTTAGTCACCACACCACTGTGACTCCCACAGTTGCTGGTGCACAAGCCTACACTTGTTACTGTGACTCCCACAGTTGCTGGTGTACAAGCCTACACTTGTTACTGTGACTCCCACAGTTGCTGGTGCACAAGCCTACACTTGTTACTGTGACTCCCACAGTTGCTGGTGCACAAGCCTACACTTGTTACTGTGACTCCCACAGTTGCTGGTGCACAAGCCTACACTTGTTACTGTGACTCCCACAGTTGCTGGTGCACAAGCCTACACTTGTTACTGTGACTCCCACAGTTGCTGGTGCACAAGCCTACACTTGTGACTGTGACTCCCACAGTTGCTGGTGCACAAGCCTACACTTGTTAATGTGACTCCCACAGTTGCTGGTGCACAAGCCTACACATGTAGCGGATCGTTTTTGTGAACATCCATAGGCCTCTGTTCAAAAACATTGCAGGCTGCTTGGCAATCATTGAAGGGGATCACAGTTCAGAAAAGGTTGGGAAACACTGCTCCAGAGAATGTGTCTGCCATTGATGTTCTAGAGCAGGGATTCTCAAACTCTTACTCAGACAGTATTTTTTTGTCCCCTTTATTAAAATCAGTAGACAATAAGAATGTCCCTAGTATAATTAAACATTTACAATTAGCAAATATATTTGTTTGCAACATCACAATTATGTTCATACACCCTTTGTTTAGGGAAGTCCTGTTGTAAAGAATACAGAACACTATCTTGAAAATTAATTTTCATTTTGATTAGCTTTACATTCACTATGGATGGACTCTGAAGACAGACTGAACCGCGTAAGAGAATGAGTGAGTGAGTTAAACCTGTCACCCATAGTTATCTTTTGGTTTAAGGTGTGGTCTTGGATGTTCTTGCCAGGAGTTTGTCACATTGGGTGTGTTTGTTGATGTGTCATGCTGTTTGTACGTACAGATTGTTTGTGTTTACTCTCACCATTTCTAATGCTGGTTGGTTCTGAAGTTGTATGTTATAGGTTAATGTATGGTTTAACATAAATGTTGACACGTTGGTTACATGGGGTAGATTCTAGAGGAAATGTTGTATGCTTGTTGTTGCTCATGATGATATTGATGAAATGTTTGTGTATAGACAACAATATGAAATGTATTGTTATGATGAAGACATGTCATTCACAAAGAACATCATGATGTGTTGTTTCAATTATTGAAGTGTTTTGTTACTGTGTTGTTATTTTTTTTGTAGTTTTCACTTTAAAATTTTATAGTGTTTCCTCTTCTACCCTGAAGTATATAGAGATATTAGTCTTGTTTAGTACTTGTACGTCTTTACCCTGAAGTATAGAGAGACCTTATGGTCATGTTTAGTCTTTTCTCTTTTGCCCTGAAATATAGAGTGTGTGTGCAGGCCTGTCTGGATCATGACTCCCAGACGACATTTTTCTCCTGTCGTGCGTATTTGTCTAAACGTTTCCTATCGACATCACTGTGTCTGCCCAGAAGCCATACTACCCTTGGGAAGGGAGGGGGGCATTGGACACCCGGTGCATCTACCAGCTTTGACACTGCACCGCGACTGACCATGGGAAATGGGAAAGCCAGCTTCTTCCCTCGGCAGTTGGCCAGTTTTTACCTCTGCTTTGGTGGCTAGCTACACCCAGTCAATAGACGTTGTTGCTGCAATGTTACCTTCTTCTTACCCCGTTCATGGCTTGCGAACCACTCCCAGCCAAAGCCAGCTGTTCCTCTGGGCTAATTCTAGTCAGGCTTTGGCCTGCCCTCTGTAAACAGTTGTGGCTTGCGCTGGTCCATTCGGTTGTTGTCTGCGTTTGGCTGCAGAGGTTTGACTTCGGAGGACATTTCCGGTCCGAGTGATCGCTACATTGTGGTGTTTCCACCCCTCTGTAGCGCCCCAGCTTGGGTGTCCTGTTCTTTCCTGGTGGAGTGGCTCCCAAGTTGGCACGGGACCATAGCTGTTGTTTCAGTCTCATTGTGAGGTTGCGATCTTATGGACAGGTTTGTGCTACTGGAGTTATTTGTTCTTCTTGAGAGACGGTGACTCACATTGCAGGCAAATTTGAACCATTTACTGCTTGTCCTTGTCCCACCACGCATTATGCTTGCTCAATAGCCAACTCTCGACATCTCCGCTGCTGCTGTTTTTCCATTGCCTCTACCTCGTTCAGCCTTAGAAGTTATAATTAGGGCCCATCCCAGCCTCAAATTAATAATCTCTTATGACTGAATCGGTCACATTTTGGATATTAATGTGAAAGGGATTATTATATCAGCACGCCGTATGCGGAGATGATAACAAGGCCTCTTGCGCCTATCTCAGCGGCGAATAGCCTGACGGTATATCCTTCTTGTCTCAGCGACCATGTCATTGTATTTCGCCATCTTTCAGGCATGCTGCTCCTTGACTCATGATTCGAACAGAACGGTCAGCTTATTTTACCATATAGTAGTTTGCTATTAATTTCTGAATGGCTGAAGCCTTGAAATCAATACAACACAGTCTGCTCACAAATCACCAATGGCTAATTTCAAAGCCTCAACCCGGGGAATTGTGACACTACGTTCACTAAACCCGAAGCCACAGATTCCGACCCGAAAAGCCCATGGGCACTATATTTCCCTATTGCGACCCAGAAGTGATTGAACAGGACATAACCTTCAAAATTTATTTACTAGAGTAATGTTACTTGCATATCCTTTACAGGACATCGCAGTCAAGTCCCCTCAATAATAGGGGTTGTGCTTATTTTTATAAGATCTCAAATAACACAGTTTAAATATAACAGAAACAGTGGTCCTTTTTTAATGCATGTATTATTATCTAACAAAATGTTTACAAAACTCAGGTAAATAATTGTTTATGAAGTATTTTTAAAATGTGACACCTGTGATTGCATTCAGAGAATGTACTCATGTTGAACACATAAAATGAAAGGTAAACTCTACGGATCCCTAAGTGAATTAAAAAAGTGAAGTTTATGCAGGAGAGGACATTTCAGATATAAACAATAAATTCCAAGCGAATGAAAGAAGAAGAAGAAATGAAATATGTTTATTTTAACAAATGGAAAACTATTGTGTTAAATGAGTTTCCAGTGATGGGAGTCACAAGAGATGCAGAGAATTGCAATAGGGGTTAAGAACAATGTCATTTTTATAAAATATAGAAAGAGCATCAAATGGTTTGATTATCTGGCATGAAATCTCTCCAAATCTCACAGCCGAAATGGGAGTTTGAATGCAATGGAAAAGTCAGAAAAATCTGGATTTGCTGCCTTAATGACACGCTATACAAACATTTCCTCATATGTAGTCAGTCCAAGAAAGAAAACTTCCACTGCCCACAACTTCTAGCCACAGGTGGAAGAATTCCAGCTACATGATGCTTCCGCTCAAGGACATCAACAGATCTATAGAAAGCTTGCCCACGAATTCCAACTTGGCATATCAACATGTGACATTCTCTAAGACGTGTAACATCACTGCTCCTAGCGTTGTACAAGACAGTGTTATGGGTGATTATAGTAACTGTCTGATGATAGCATTTAGACAGTCTAGCAGGACAGTCTGAAGTAGCAGCGAAAGGACGCTTCAGATGCCTTTACAGCACCACAAGGAAATTGGTAGGAAATCAACCCAGTGGATTGGCAAAAATAGTAAAGTTCTTACCAGCAATAAAGACTAAATGATAGGCCAAATGCTTCAATGAGCATCTAAACACAGACTTCCAAAATAATCCCCTAAATATGCAGCCTGCAGAAGTTCTGTTGGATGTCAATTGAGAGAAACCATCTGAAGAAGAAATTAGAAATGCTATCAAACTACTGAAGGGTAAGAAAGCTGTTGGTCCAGATGGTATCCCAGCAGAAGCTACTAAATCTAATATAAACAAACTGAATTTCTGCATACTTTATTTAGAAGAGTGTTGGATACTAAAACAATAACAGCAAACTGGAGAGAAGAATCGCTGGTGAAGTTGCCTAAGAAAGAAGACCTGTAGGAGTGCAAACATTATAAACGAATAATGTTATGTTTAGTTCCTGGGCAAATATTAAGCAGAATCCTTTTAAAGAGATTTCTGGACAAACAACAGGGCTAAACAGGTAGATCTTCATCCAAACAGATCTTTCCCTGACCAGGTAGCCAGATTTCTTGAGCTGGTTGAGGGCTTATTGGAGAATAAAAAGCAGAAGAAGAAGGCAACAACAAATTAATCATCTTTCACTCAACTTTATGTGGTCAATATTATTAATTTGTTTATTGTTTTGTGTATGAAATCTGGCCTATTTAGTCATAATGACACCAATCAATCATTCGTTCTATTTGTAATAAGGACAATCACAGTGTCTCCAACACCTTCTGTCCTGTCTTCACGCTGCACTCATACAGGCTTTTTCCAGTCCATCTCTTGACATTGTCTTCTAACACGTAACATTGTCTTCCTCTTGCACGCTTCCCCTGCAGCGCATCATTTACAAGGTGAATTCCTGTTGTACAGCCTAATAACCTTTTTTGTCTGACCTTATTCTCATTCAGTCATGTTTTCTGTAATCCCAATTTCTGGTAAAATTAATGTTTTCTTTTCCCCTGCTGTGATATTGCTCTTATAATAAAATCTTCCTGTAGTCCATGCCAGGCGTTGGTGACCATGTCTGTCTGCAACTTTTTGTCTCTGTGCTTTCCATCATTTCTGATACCGACGTTCCTCCATGCCATTATGTCAATCCAACAACTTCTCTCTTGCTCTTCCCTGACCATTCCTCCCCTTCAGCTTGTCCCTTCTCATGACATACCCAAAAATGTCCTCCTTCTGATGTGAGTAACCAGTTCTCTTTCTGTATAATAAAGTCCAGTGTTAATATTATGCCAGTCCCATACAATTCCAATCTTCTTGATTTATTGGCACATAAACACAGTTAGTGGCCTGAACCTGGCATTATTGTCTGTATATTCAGTACATTTACAGTAACCTGTTGTTTATCACTGAAAGTTGTATGTATTCTTGGTATTACCTGTATTCTTGCCAGTTCCATACCATATTCTGTCAAAGATTCAGTTACGTCCATCTTCAAGATTTCTGGAACCCACATTGAACTGACTAGTATTTCCATCGCTGGTGTCTCTTGAATCTTTCTCTTGTACATCTTCATCTTTTAGATATTTTGCACAATATTTGCATGTTTTCAAAATTCCCTGTGCATAAAGTGGTGCTGGCAAAGCAATGATTAGGTCCAGCACTTCTTTCAGGCATCTACATTTTGTAAGCGGGAATTTGTGCTCTGTCTTGTTTTCAGTAAGAAATAAAAACAGTAAGGTGTGAGTAACTCCTGCGAAGAAGTGAGAGATACTAAAGACAGACACAATGTACATACCTTACAAGGAACTACACTACAGTAAACGTAAATCATGGGTGAGGGGGGGGGGGGGGGGATTTTTTAAAATTCCCCAAAAATAATAAAAATAAGTAAACTACGACACAACGAACGACGTTTCGATTATACTAATCTTCATCAGTTTGTGTTGGTCTTGATGAAGTATAATTGAGACCTTGTTCGTTGTTTCATAGTATACTTAATTTTAGGTTATTTTTAAAAAGTTTCCCATGTGATTTATGTTTACTGTAGTGGAGTTTGTTGTAAGGTCTGTACACTGTCCGTGTTTAATATATCTCACTTTTTCACAGGAGTTACATACACCTGTTGTTATTTCTTATTGTTATATCCTGCTGCAGCTGTTACTTCTCTTGTTTTCAACTTCTATTGTTGACTAATATCATCAATATATCTTATTACTTAGTTTTGTATTATTTCATTAGAAGTAAACAGGCCAGATTTTCCTAGACATGCAACTTAAATTTGTTTTAATCAACAGTCAAGTATACTGTCTTTGTAAAAGTAATGTGATGTTTACAATTAATTATATATTTTACGATAATATAAATTCTACTTCAGACTAGGAGAAATTGTGAATCTTGTTCAGTATTCCTCTTCGCCTTCTTCGTGTTCAACTTCAGCGGAATCTACTCCAACTTCCTCATAATCCTTTTCCAGCGCAGCCAAGTCCTCTCGGGCCTCGGAGAACTCGCCTTCTTCCATGCCCTCCCCCACATACCTGGTGACAGAAAAATGAAGAAAGTTAGCACATGTAGGTCAGGACAGTTTCACTGGGCATGTATAAAACTCATTTAATTAGCTACTACTGACAACTGGGAGTTTGTTACATTATGCTTCATAGCACAAAGCCAGGGCTGGATTTTAGAGACCATGTGTTGCCCTGCAGCATGATCCCTATCTTCACCTGCCTAATTTACTATAGGGGAAAATTAACTCCAATACATCTGGAACAAGACAAGCTGCAGAAGTTGTTGGATTAGAAAAGCAATGCTCTAACTGTCCGCCTGTCAGGGCTTCCATTCTAGACCAGTTATTGACTAAGGTTTGTGCCCTCCCAATTGTGATCCTCTGCCTGAAGCTGTTGGCACAGTGTGGGATGTTGGATTTGGTATACTCTGAGCTAACTGAAATTTGGTAGTACCGTCTACTGTCATACGGTACCTCAGTCATATCTGACTAAGACCTGACTACTAAAGTTACAGAATAGATGACTGAGAAAAACAGAAGTCACAGTATGCAAAATCTCACCAGTGAACAAAGGCTCTCTTGGCATACATCAAATCAAATTTATGGTCCAGACGAGCCCAGGCTTCTGCAATGGCTGTAGTGTTACTTAACATGCAGACGGCCCGCTGGACTTTGGCTAGGTCACCTCCAGGTACCACAGTTGGTGGCTGGTAGTTGATTCCCACCTGTTGGACATGAGAGGGTGCATTTGTTGATGTGGAACAGTTCATTTACAAACACAAAGAAGAGCTCATCACAACATGAATGTTTGAAAGAGGCTGAGAAATAAAGACATCGTAAATAACCTCTGACCCTCTGGGACATTGGGTGGTGTGTGTTGACAATGAAATACCTGACACTCATGAAGGAATGGAGGTCAGCGTGGCTGAGTGGATAAGACCGCTTGCTCTTAAGCTTCCGGTGTGCTGATGCCGAGGTAGCGAGTTCTACCCCTACACCCGTCAGTTGAACTAAAATGTTGACTTCTCATCCTTGACTTGGGGACGTACATTACAAATACATCAGAAGTCAGAGTGAGTTCGCCTGATGGTGAGGGACACTAGGTTGGAAAGCTAATCCACACGCAAACATCAGTTCAGTGGACTAGAAATAGTAGTACGTGTATGGATTACGCTTCAGTTCAAAGTAAGCAAATGCAAAAATGAAGGAAAATTACCAACATAGATTTAATTCTATCTTCTTAAAGTGAGATGTATTGGGCGAAAGGTGAAAATATAGTCACTTCATTTTCAACTTTTTGAAGGTGGGTGTAATGGGTGAAAGATGTACAGGTGAAAGGTGCAAATATCGTCACTTCACTTCCATCTTCTTGTAGTGAGATGAACATGGTCACTTCACTTCCAGCTTTTTGAAGTTTGGTGCACAGTGTAAAAAGTACCACCAATATAACAACTTTGCTCCCATCTTCTTGAAGTGGGATGTGCCGTCTGAAAAATGCAAATAATGCAACCTTAATTCCATCGTCTTCAGGACAAATAAGGAAGAAGAAGACAACATATGTCACCTTAGTAGGGACTATAACTCATATCTTCAGTTGTGACAGGCCAGTATCCTAGCAACAAGACACCCCAATCCTCAAATAACAAACAAAAATGCAAAGCAGATAACATGACATGATTATAGAATGATTGTAAAGGAAACAATGTTATAATATAGAGAAAGAGATCTGAGACATCAGGTCAAAAAGAAAAATGTAACATACATATTTAAACATTGCACACAAATGTGAGGTACTTCTGAACTCCTTTGTAGAGGAGGAAACAAGGGCATAAAAATGAAAGAAAGAAAGTATCTACATCATTGAGAATCATGGACAAAGAAACCCTATAACCTCTTGCTAAAAAATGTTGACGTTTCGACCAGCTCTTGCTCTCTCTCTCTCTCTCTCTCACTCTCTATCTCCCTCTCTCACTCTCTATCTCCCTTTCTCTCTCTCTATCTCCCTCTCTCTCTCTCTCTCTCTCTCTCTCTCTCTCTCTCTCTCTCTCTCTCTCTCTCTCACTCTCTATCTCCCTCTCTAATTTTTTTTTTACAACAGAAGAGCTAATAATCTAGTTTACACTGGATACGCAACATCAACATTCCAGAACATTCTGGCTTTACCTTGAAGCCAGTTGGGCACCAGTCCACAAACTGAATGGTTCTCTTGGTTTTGATTGTAGCAATGGCTGCGTTGACGTCTTTGGGCACAACGTCCCCTCTAAAGAGCAGACAACAAGCCATGTACTTGCCGTGACGAGGGTCGCATTTGACCATCTGATTGCACGGCTCGAAGCAGGCATTGGTGATCTCCGCCACGGACAACTGCTCATGGTACGCCTGAAACACAAGGTACACGTGAGGATAGTGTCGAATATCTCTGCATCTATTTCTTCACAACCTTTCATATTCTACCCTGAGATGCTGTTCTATCAATTACCCTATTTGTGTTTAAAATTATGTTGGCAGGTAGCATGTACCTTGTCAAATTTATCAACATCATGAGCCATGACGATAAACGTGGGGGGGTCAGTTTTGCCATCTCACACAATCACCAGAGTTGTGTATCTATTCCATGTTCTTGACTCGACCATATCACGTGGCCAAGCCATCCAGATATTTACTTCTCTGCCTTCCCCTGGTTCTTTTCCCCTCAATCTCGCCAGTTGTCACCAAGTTCTCCAATTTATTTCTTCTCATAATGAGTCAAAACAATTGTTACTGTCTTATGTCTAATTTCTCTAATTAGTTTACGGTCTTGTCAAATTATTATACCCAAATGCTGGTAGACAATTTTTTTTAAATGCTAGTTCATGATTAACCTGGCTTTGTGACTGTCCGAAAATATGTTCCTAACATGGAAGAAATCTGGCTCGTGAACAGCAGCATCATGTCCGGAAACTGCAATACTCCGGCCGTAGTAAAGGTCACTGTGGCTTGGAGAGTACAGTGATGGAAAGCGTGGTTTCTGGTAGAAGAGGATGTGGTTGAGCAGCATGGTGATGGACACAGGACCAGGCAGACATATGGGCATCAACTGGTGAAGGACTGAACCACTTTTTGGCAGGCAGCAATGAGAGTGATGTTCTACAAAGGGCAAGCTACACGGTGATGAAGACTGGGTTTCTTCCTTCCTCTCCTGTCTTGTATTCCTTCTAATGGAGTTTAGGTGTACAGGTACCACAACATAACAACTTTACTCCCATCTTCTTGAAGTGGGATGTACCAGCTGAAAGGTGCAAATATAGCAACTTCAATTCCATCTTCTTCAGGACAAATAAGGAGGAAGAAGGAAAAAATATGTTGCCTTAGTAGGAATTAGAACTTGTATCTTTATTTGCCATCAACCTCGTACTTTTTGGCATGTGATGCAGCTCCTTCCATGTCCTGCCTCATGTTACTCATCTTACTCAAATTCTCATCATCTTTTGTAGACCAGAGAACAAGGAGGGTTAGATGGCCAATCTTGTTCTCACTTTTGTAGACCAGAGAACAAGGAGGGTTAGATGGCCAATCTTGTTCTCACTTTTGTAGACCAGAGAACAAGGAGGGTTAGATGGCCAATCTTGTTCTCACTTTTGTAGACCAGAGAACAAGGAAGGTTAGATGGCCAATCTTGTTCTCACTTTTGTAGACCAGAGAACAAGGAGGGTTAGATGGCCAATCTTGTTCTCACTTTTGTAGACCAGAGAACAAGGAAGGTTAGATGGCCAATCTTGTTCTCACTTTTGTAGACCAGAGAACAAGGAGGGTTAGATGGCCAATCTTGTTCTCACTTTTGTAGACCAGAGAACAAGGAGGGTTAGATGGCCAATCTTGTTCTCACTTTTGTAGACCAGAGAACAAGGAGGGTTAGATGGCCAATCTTGTTCTCACTTTTGTAGACCAGAGAACAAGGAAGGTTAGATGGCCAATCTTGTTCTCACTTTTGTAGACCAGAGAACAAGGAGAGTTAGATGGCCAATCTTGTTCTCACTTTTGTAGACCAGAGAACAATGAGGGTTAGATGGCCAATCTTGTTCTCACTTTTGTAGACCAGAGAACAAGGAGGGTTAGATGGCCAATCTTGTTCTCACTTTTGTAGACCAGAGAACAAGGAGGGTTAGATGGCCAATCTTGTTCTCACTTTTGTAGACCAGAGAACAAGAAGGGTTAGATGGCCAATCTTGTTCTCACTTTTGTAGACCAGAGAACAAGGAGAGTTAGATGGCCAATCTTGTTCTCACTTTTGTAGACCAGAGAACAAGGAGAGTTAGATGGCCAATCTTGTTCTCACTTTTGTAGACCAGAGAACAAGGAGAGTTAGATGGCCAATCTTGTTCTCACTTTTGTAGACCAGAGAACAAGGAGAGTTAGATGGCCAATCTTGTTCTCACTTTTGTAGACCAGAGAACAAGGAGAGTTAGATGGCCAATCTTGTTCTCACTTTTGTAGACCAGAGAACAAGGAGGGTTAGATGGCCAATCTTGTTCTCACTTTTGTAGACCAGAGAACAAGGAGGGTTAGATGGCCAATCTTGTTCTCACTTTTGTAGACCAGAGAACAAGGAGGGTTAGATGGCCAATCTTGTTCTCACTTTTGTAGACCAGAGAACAAGGAGGGTTAGATGGCCAATCTTGTTCTCACTTTTGTAGACCAGAGAACAAGGAGAGTTAGATGGCCAATCTTGTTCTCACTTTTGTAGACCAGAGAACAAGGAGAGTTAGATGGCCACTCTTGTTCTCACTTTTGTAGACCAGAGAACAAGGAGGGTTAGATGGCCAATCTTGTTCTCACTTTTGTAGACCAGAGAACAAGGAGAGTTAGATGGCCAATCTTGTTCTCACTTTTGTAGACCAGAGAACAAGGAGAGTTAGATGGCCAATCTTGTTCTCACTTTTGTAGACCAGAGAACAAGGAGGGTTAGATGGCCAATCTTGTTCTCACTTTTGTAGACCAGAGAACAAGGAGGGTTAGATGGCCAATCTTGTTCTCACTTTTGTAGACCAGAGAACAAGGAGGGTTAGATGGCCAATCTTGTTCTCACTTTTGTAGACCAGAGAACAAGGAGGGTTAGATGGCCAATCTTGTTCTCACTTTTGTAGACCAGAGAACAAGGAGGGTTAGATGGCCAATCTTGTTCTCACTTTTGTAGACCAGAGAACAAGGAGGGTTAGATGGCCAATCTTGTTCTCACTTTTGTAGACCAGAGAACAAGGAGAGTTAGATGGCCAATCTTCTTCTCACTTTTGTAGACCAGAGAACAAGGAGGGTTAGATGGCCAATCTTGTTCTCACTTTTGTAGACCAGAGAACAAGGAGAGTTAGATGGCCAATCTTGTTCTCACTTTTGTAGACCAGAGAACAAGGAGAGTTAGATGGCCAATCTTGTTCTCACTTTTGTAGACCAGAGAACAAGGAGAGTTAGATGGCCAATCTTGTTCTCACTTTTGTAGACCAGAGAACAAGGAGAGTTAGATGGCCAATCTTGTTCTCACTTTTGTAGACCAGAGAACAAGGAGAGTTAGATGGCCAATCTTGTTCTCACTTTTGTAGACCAGAGAACAAGGAGGGTTAGATGGCCAATCTTGTTCTCACTTTTGTAGACCAGAGAACAAGGAGGGTTAGATGGCCAATCTTGTTCTCACTTTTGTAGACCAGAGAACAAGGAGAGTTAGATGGCCAATCTTGTTCTCACTTTTGTAGACCAGAGAACAAGGAGAGTTAGATGGCCAATCTTGTTCTCACTTTTGTAGACCAGAGAACAAGGAGGGTTAGATGGCCAATCTTGTTCTCACTTTTGTAGACCAGAGAACAAGGAGGGTTAGATGGCCAATCTTGTTCTCACTTTTGTAGACCAGAGAACAAGGAGGGTTAGATGGCCAATCTTGTTCTCACTTTTGTAGACCAGAGAACAAGGAGGGTTAGATGGCCAATCTTGTTCTCACTTTTGTAGACCAGAGAACAAGGAGGGTTAGATGGCCAATCTTGTTCTCACTTTTGTAGACCAGAGAACAAGGAGGGTTAGATGGCCAATCTTGTTCTCACTTTTGTAGACCAGAGAACAAGGAGGGTTAGATGGCCAATCTTGTTCTCACTTTTGTAGACCAGAGAACAAGGAGGGTTAGATGGCCAATCTTGTTCTCACTTTTGTAGACCAGAGAACAAGGAGGGTTAGATGGCCAATCTTGTTCTCACTTTTGTAGACCAGAGAACAAGGAGAGTTAGATGGCCAATCTTGTTCTCACTTTTGTAGACCAGAGAACAAGGAGGGTTAGATGGCCAATCTTGTTCTCACTTTTGTAGACCAGAGAACAAGGAGGGTTAGATGGCCAATCTTGTTCTCACTTTTGTAGACCAGAGAACAAGGAGGGTTAGATGGCCAATCTTGTTCTCACTTTTGTAGACCAGAGAACAAGGAGAGTTAGATGGCCAATCTTGTTCTCACTTTTGTAGACCAGAGAACAAGGAGAGTTAGATGGCCAATCTTGTTCTCACTTTTGTAGACCAGAGAACAAGGAGAGTTAGATGGCCAATCTTGTTCTCACTTTTGTAGACCAGAGAACAAGGAGGGTTAGATGGCCAATCTTGTTCTCACTTTTGTAGACCAGAGAACAAGGAGAGTTAGATGGCCAATCTTGTTCTCACTTTTGTAGACCAGAAAACAAGGAGGGTTAGATGGCCAATCTTGTTCTCACTTTTGTAGACCAGAGAACAAGGAGGGTTAGATGGCCAATCTTGTTCTCACTTTTGTAGACCAGAGAACAAGGAGGGTTAGATGGCCAATCTTGTTCTCACTTTTGTAGACCAGAGAACAAGGAGGGTTAGATGGCCAATCTTGTTCTCACTTTTGTAGACCAGAGAACAAGGAGAGTTAGATGGCCAATCTTGTTCTCACTTTTGTAGACCAGAGAACAAGGAGAGTTAGATGGCCAATCTTGTTCTCACTTTTGTAGACCAGAGAACAAGGAGGGTTAGATGGCCAATCTTGTTCTCACTTTTGTAGACCAGAGAACAAGGAGGGTTAGATGGCCAATCTTGTTCTCACTTTTGTAGACCAGAGAACAAGGAGAGTTAGATGGCCAATCTTGTTCTCACTTTTGTAGACCAGAGAACAAGGAGAGTTAGATGGCCAATCTTGTTCTCACTTTTGTAGACCAGAGAACAAGGAGGGTTAGATGGCCAATCTTGTTCTCACTTTTGTAGACCAGAGAACAAGGAGGGTTAGATGGCCAATCTTGTTCTCACTTTTGTAGACCAGAGAACAAGGAGGGTTAGATGGCCAATCTTGTTCTCACTTTTGTAGACCAGAGAACAAGGAGGGTTAGATGGCCAATCTTGTTCTCACTTTTGTAGACCAGAGAACAAGGAGGGTTAGATGGCCAATCTTGTTCTCACTTTTGTAGACCAGAGAACAAGGAGGGTTAGATGGCCAATCTTGTTCTCACTTTTGTAGACCAGAGAACAAGGAGAGTTAGATGGCCAATCTTGTTCTCACTTTTGTAGACCAGAGAACAAGGAGGGTAAGATGGCCAATCTTGTTCTCACTTTTGTAGACCAGAGAACAAGGAGGGTTAGATGGCCAATCTTATTCTCACTTTTGTAGACCAGAGAACAAGGAGAGTTAGATGGCCAATCTTGTTCTCACTTTTGTAGACCAGAGAACAAGGAGGGTTAGATGGCCAATCTTGTTCTCACTTTTGTAGACCAGAGAACAAGGAGAGTTAGATGGCCAATCTTGTTCTCACTTTTGTAGACCAGAGAACAAGGAGGGTTAGATGGCCAATCTTGTTCTCACTTTTGTAGACCAGAGAACAAGGAGGGTTAGATGGCCAATCTTGTTCTCACTTTTGTAGACCAGAGAACAAGGAGAGTTAGATGGCCAATCTTGTTCTCACTTTTGTAGACCAGAGAACAAGGAGAGTTAGATGGCCAATCTTGTTCTCACTTTTGTAGACCAGAGAACAAGGAGGGTTAGATGGCCAATCTTGTTCTCACTTTTGTAGACCAGAGAACAAGGAGAGTTAGATGGCCAATCTTGTTCTCACTTTTGTAGACCAGAGAACAAGGAGGGTTAGATGGCCAATCTTGTTCTCACTTTTGTAGACCAGAGAACAAGGAGAGTTAGATGGCCAATCTTGTTCTCACTTTTGTAGACCAGAGAACAAGGAGAGTAAGATGGCCAATCTTGTTCTCACTTTTGTAGACCAGAGAACAAGGAGGGTTAGATGGCCAATCTTGTTCTCACTTTTGTAGACCAGAGAACAAGGAGGGTTAGATGGCCAATCTTGTTCTCACTTTTGTAGACCAGAGAACAAGGAGAGTTAGATGGCCAATCTTGTTCTCACTTTTGTAGACCAGAGAACAAGGAGAGTTAGATGGCCAATCTTGTTCTCACTTTTGTAGACCAGAGAACAAGGAGGGTTAGATGGCCAATCTTGTTCTCACTTTTGTAGACCAGAGAACAAGGAGAGTTAGATGGCCAATCTTGTTCTCACTTTTGTAGACCAGAGAACAAGGAGGGTTAGATGGCCAATCTTTTTCTCACTTTTGTAGACCAGAGAACAAGGAGAGTTAGATGGCCAATCTTGTTCTCACTTTTGTAGACCAGAGAACAAGGAGGGTTAGATGGCCAATCTTGTTCTCACTTTTGTAGACCAGAGAACAAGGAGGGTTAGATGGCCAATCTTGTTCTCACTTTTGTAGACCAGAGAACAAGGAGGGTTAGATGGCCAATCTTGTTCTCACTTTTGTAGACCAGAGAACAAGGAGGGTTAGATGGCCAATCTTGTTCTCACTTTTGTAGACCAGAGAACAAGGAGGGTTAGATGGCCAATCTTGTTCTCACTTTTGTAGACCAGAGAACAAGGAGGGTTAGATGGCCAATCTTGTTCTCACTTTTGTAGACCAGAGAACAAGGAGGGTTAGATGGCCAATCTTGTTCTCACTTTTGTAGACCAGAGAACAAGGAGAGTTAGATGGCCAATCTTGTTCTCACTTTTGTAGACCAGAGAACAAGGAGGGTAAGATGGCCAATCTTGTTCTCACTTTTGTAGACCAGAGAACAAGGAGGGTTAGATGGCCAATCTTATTCTCACTTTTGTAGACCAGAGAACAAGGAGAGTTAGATGGCCAATCTTGTTCTCACTTTTGTAGACCAGAGAACAAGGAGGGTTAGATGGCCAATCTTGTTCTCACTTTTGTAGACCAGAGAACAAGGAGAGTTAGATGGCCAATCTTGTTCTCACTTTTGTAGACCAGAGAACAAGGAGGGTTAGATGGCCAATCTTGTTCTCACTTTTGTAGACCAGAGAACAAGGAGGGTTAGATGGCCAATCTTGTTCTCACTTTTGTAGACCAGAGAACAAGGAGAGTTAGATGGCCAATCTTGTTCTCACTTTTGTAGACCAGAGAACAAGGAGAGTTAGATGGCCAATCTTGTTCTCACTTTTGTAGACCAGAGAACAAGGAGGGTTAGATGGCCAATCTTGTTCTCACTTTTGTAGACCAGAGAACAAGGAGAGTTAGATGGCCAATCTTGTTCTCACTTTTGTAGACCAGAGAACAAGGAGGGTTAGATGGCCAATCTTGTTCTCACTTTTGTAGACCAGAGAACAAGGAGAGTTAGATGGCCAATCTTGTTCTCACTTTTGTAGACCAGAGAACAAGGAGAGTTAGATGGCCAATCTTGTTCTCACTTTTGTAGACCAGAGAACAAGGAGGGTTAGATGGCCAATCTTGTTCTCACTTTTGTAGACCAGAGAACAAGGAGGGTTAGATGGCCAATCTTGTTCTCACTTTTGTAGACCAGAGAACAAGGAGAGTTAGATGGCCAATCTTGTTCTCACTTTTGTAGACCAGAGAACAAGGAGAGTTAGATGGCCAATCTTGTTCTCACTTTTGTAGACCAGAGAACAAGGAGGGTTAGATGGCCAATCTTGTTCTCACTTTTGTAGACCAGAGAACAAGGAGAGTTAGATGGCCAATCTTGTTCTCACTTTTGTAGACCAGAGAACAAGGAGGGTTAGATGGCCAATCTTTTTCTCACTTTTGTAGACCAGAGAACAAGGAGAGTTAGATGGCCAATCTTGTTCTCACTTTTGTAGACCAGAGAACAAGGAGGGTTAGATGGCCAATCTTGTTCTCACTTTTGTAGACCAGAGAACAAGGAGGGTTAGATGGCCAATCTTGTTCTCACTTTTGTAGACCAGAGAACAAGGAGAGTTAGATGGCCAATCTTGTTCTCACTTTTGTAGACCAGAGAACAAGGAGAGTTAGATGGCCAATCTTGTTCTCACTTTTGTAGACCAGAGAACAAGGAGAGTTAGATGGCCAATCTTGTTCTCACTTTTGTAGACCAGAGAACAAGGAGAGTTAGATGGCCAATCTTGTTCTCACTTTTGTAGACCAGAGAACAAGGAGGGTTAGATGGCCAATCTTGTTCTCACTTTTGTAGACCAGAGAACAAGGAGGGTTAGATGGCCAATCTTGTTCTCACTTTTGTAGACCAGAGAACAAGGAGAGTTAGATGGCCAATCTTGTTCTCACTTTTGTAGACCAGAGAACAAGGAGAGTTAGATGGCCAATCTTGTTCTCACTTTTGTAGACCAGAGAACAAGGAGGGTTAGATGGCCAATCTTGTTCTCACTTTTGTAGACCAGAGAACAAGGAGGGTTAGATGGCCAATCTTGTTCTCACTTTTGTAGACCAGAGAACAAGGAGGGTTAGATGGCCAATCTTGTTCTCACTTTTGTAGTAGACCAGAGAACAAGGAGGGTTAGATGGCCAATCTTGTTCTCACTTTTGTAGACCAGAGAACAAGGAGGGTTAGATGGCCAATCTTGTTCTCACTTTTGTAGACCAGAGAACAAGGAGGGTTAGATGGCCAATCTTGTTCTCACTTTTGTAGACCAGAGAACAAGGAGGGTTAGATGGCCAATCTTGTTCTCACTTTTGTAGACCAGAGAACAAGGAGGGTTAGATGGCCAATCTTGTTCTCACTTTTGTAGACCAGAGAACAAGGAGGGTTAGATGGCCAATCTTGTTCTCACTTTTGTAGACCAGAGAACAAGGAGGGTTAGATGGCCAATCTTGTTCTCACTTTTGTAGACCAGAGAACAAGGAGGGTTAGATGGCCAATCTTGTTCTCACTTTTGTAGACCAGAGAACAAGGAGGGTTAGATGGCCAATCTTGTTCTCACTTTTGTAGACCAGAGAACAAGGAGGGTTAGATGGCCAATCTTGTTCTCACTTTTGTAGACCAGAGAACAAGGAGGGTTAGATGGCCAATCTTGTTCTCACTTTTGTAGACCAGAGAACAAGGAGAGTTAGATGGCCAATCTTGTTCTCACTTTTGTAGACCAGAGAACAAGGAGAGTTAGATGGCCAATCTTGTTCTCACTTTTGTAGACCAGAGAACAAGGAGGGTTAGATGGCCAATCTTGTTCTCACTTTTGTAGACCAGAGAACAAGGAGAGTTAGATGGCCAATCTTGTTCTCACTTTTGTAGACCAGAGAACAAGGAGAGTTAGATGGCCAATCTTGTTCTCACTTTTGTAGACCAGAGAACAAGGAGGGTTAGATGGCCAATCTTGTTCTCACTTTTGTAGACCAGAGAACAAGGAGGGTTAGATGGCCAATCTTGTTCTCACTTTTGTAGACCAGAGAACAAGGAGAGTTAGATGGCCAATCTTGTTCTCACTTTTGTAGACCAGAGAACAAGGAGAGTTAGATGGCCAATCTTGTTCTCACTTTTGTAGACCAGAGAACAAGGAGAGTTAGATGGCCAATCTTGTTCTCACTTTTGTAGACCAGAGAACAAGGAGGGTTAGATGGCCAATCTTGTTCTCACTTTTGTAGACCAGAGAACAAGGAGGGTTAGATGGCCAATCTTGTTCTCACTTTTGTAGACCAGAGAACAAGGAGGGTTAGATGGCCAATCTTGTTCTCACTTTTGTAGACCAGAGAACAAGGAGAGTTAGATGGCCAATCTTGTTCTCACTTTTGTAGACCAGAGAACAAGGAGAGTTAGATGGCCAATCTTGTTCTCACTTTTGTAGACCAGAGAACAAGGAGGGTTAGATGGCCAATCTTGTTCTCACTTTTGTAGACCAGAGAACAAGGAGAGTTAGATGGTCAATCTTGTTCTCACTTTTGTAGACCAGAGAACAAGGAGGGTTAGATGGCCAATCTTGTTCTCACTTTTGTAGACCAGAGAACAAGGAGGGTTAGATGGCCAATCTTGTTCTCACTTTTGTAGACCAGAGAACAAGGAGAGTTAGATGGCCAATCTTGTTCTCACTTTTGTAGACCAGAGAACAAGGAGGGTTAGATGGCCAATCTTGTTCTCACTTTTGTAGACCAGAGAACAAGGAGGGTTAGATGGCCAATCTTGTTCTCACTTTTGTAGACCAGAGAACAAGGAGGGTTAGATGGCCAATCTTGTTCTCACTTTTGTAGACCAGAGAACAAGGAGGGTTAGATGGCCAATCTTGTTCTCACTTTTGTAGACCAGAGAACAAGGAGAGTTAGATGGCCAATCTTGTTCTCACTTTTGTAGACCAGAGAACAAGGAGGGTTAGATGGCCAATCTTGTTCTCACTTTTGTAGACCAGAGAACAAGGAGGGTTAGATGGCCAATCTTGTTCTCACTTTTGTAGACCAGAGAACAAGGAGGGTTAGATGGCCAATCTTGTTCTCACTTTTGTAGACCAGAGAACAAGGAGAGTTAGATGGCCAATCTTGTTCTCACTTTTGTAGACCAGAGAACAAGGAGAGTTAGATGGCCAATCTTGTTCTCACTTTTGTAGACCAGAGAACAAGGAGGGTTAGATGGCCAATCTTGTTCTCACTTTTGTAGACCACAGAACAAGGAGAGTTAGATGGCCAATCTTGTTCTCACTTTTGTAGACCAGAGAACAAGGAGGGTTAGATGGCCAATCTTTTTCTCACTTTTGTAGACCAGAGAACAAGGAGAGTTAGATGGCCAATCTTGTTCTCACTTTTGTAGACCAGAGAACAAGGAGGGTTAGATGGCCAATCTTGTTCTCACTTTTGTAGACCAGAGAACAAGGAGGGTTAGATGGCCAATCTTGTTCTCACTTTTGTAGACCAGAGAACAAGGAGAGTTAGATGGCCAATCTTGTTCTCACTTTTGTAGACCAGAGAACAAGGAGAGTTAGATGGCCAATCTTGTTCTCACTTTTGTAGACCAGAGAACAAGGAGAGTTAGATGGCCAATCTTGTTCTCACTTTTGTAGACCAGAGAACAAGGAGAGTTAGATGGCCAATCTTGTTCTCACTTTTGTAGACCAGAGAACAAGGAGGGTTAGATGGCCAATCTTGTTCTCACTTTTGTAGACCAGAGAACAAGGAGAGTTAGATGGCCAATCTTGTTCTCACTTTTGTAGACCAGAGAACAAGGAGAGTTAGATGGCCAATCTTGTTCTCACTTTTGTAGACCAGAGAACAAGGAGGGTTAGATGGCCAATCTTGTTCTCACTTTTGTAGACCAGAGAACAAGGAGAGTTAGATGGCTAATCTTGTTCTCACTTTTGTAGACCAGAGAACAAGGAGGGTTAGATGGCCAATCTTGTTCTCACTTTTGTAGACCAGAGAACAAGGAGGGTTAGATGGCCAATCTTGTTCTCACTTTTGTAGACCAGAGAACAAGGAGGGTTAGATGGCCAATCTTGTTCTCACTTTTGTAGACCAGAGAACAAGGAGGGTTAGATGGCCAATCTTGTTCTCACTTTTGTAGACCAGAGAACAAGGAGGGTTAGATGGCCAATCTTGTTCTCACTTTTGTAGACCAGAGAACAAGGAGGGTTAGATGGCCAATCTTGTTCTCACTTTTGTAGACCAGAGAACAAGGAGGGTTAGATGGCCAATCTTGTTCTCACTTTTGTAGACCAGAGAACAAGGAGGGTTAGATGGCCAATCTTGTTCTCACTTTTGTAGACCAGAGAACAAGGAGGGTTAGATGGCCAATCTTGTTCTCACTTTTGTAGACCAGAGAACAAGGAGGGTTAGATGGCCAATCTTGTTCTCACTTTTGTAGACCAGAGAACAAGGAGAGTTAGATGGCCAATCTTGTTCTCACTTTTGTAGACCAGAGAACAAGGAGGGTTAGATGGCCAATCTTGTTCTCACTTTTGTAGACCAGAGAACAAGGAGGGTTAGATGGCCAATCTTGTTCTCACTTTTTTAGACCAGAGAACAAGGAGAGTTAGATGGCCAATCTTGTTCTCACTTTTGTAGACCAGAGAACAAGGAGGGTTAGATGGCCAATCTTGTTCTCACTTTTGTAGACCAGAGAACAAGGAGGGTTAGATGGCCAATCTTGTTCTCACTTTTGTAGACCAGAGAACAAGGAGGGTTAGATGGCCAATCTTGTTCTCACTTTTGTAGACCAGAGAACAAGGAGGGTTAGATGGCCAATCTTGTTCTCACTTTTGTAGACCAGAGAACAAGGAGGGTTAGATGGCCAATCTTGTTCTCACTTTTGTAGACCAGAGAACAAGGAGGGTTAGATGGCCAATCTTATTCTCACTTTTGTAGACCAGAGAACAAGGAGAGTTAGATGGCCAATCTTGTTCTCACTTTTGTAGACCAGAGAACAAGGAGAGTTAGATGGCCAATCTTGTTCTCACTTTGTAGACCAGAGAACAAGGAGAGTTAGATGGCCAATCTTGTTCTCACTTTTGTAGACCAGAGAACAAGGAGGGTTAGATGGCCAATCTTGTTCTCACTTTTGTAGACCAGAGAACAAGGAGGGTTAGATGGCCAATCTTGTTCTCACTTTTGTAGACCAGAGAACAAGGAGGGTTAGATGGCCAATCTTGTTCTCACTTTTGTAGACCAGAGAACAAGGAGAGTTAGATGGCCAATCTTGTTCTCACTTTTGTAGACCAGAGAACAAGGAGAGTTAGATGGCCAATCTTGTTCTCACTTTTGTAGACCAGAGAACAAGGAGGGTTAGATGGCCAATCTTGTTCTCACTTTTGTAGACCAGAGAACAAGGAGGGTTAGATGGCCAATCTTGTTCTCACTTTTGTAGACCAGAGAACAAGGAGAGTTAGATGGCCAATCTTGTTCTCACTTTTGTAGACCAGAGAACAAGGAGGGTTAGATGGCCAATCTTGTTCTCACTTTTGTAGACCAGAGAACAAGGAGGGTTAGATGGCCAATCTTGTTCTCACTTTTGTAGACCAGAGAACAAGGAGAGTTAGATGGCCAATCTTGTTCTCACTTTTGTAGACCAGAGAACAAGGAGAGTTAGATGGCCAATCTTGTTCTCACTTTTGTAGACCAGAGAACAAGGAGAGTTAGATGGCCAATCTTGTTCTCACTTTTGTAGACCAGAGAACAAGGAGGGTTAGATGGCCAATCTTGTTCTCACTTTTGTAGACCAGAGAACAAGGAGGGTTAGATGGCCAATCTTGTTCTCACTTTTGTAGACCAGAGAACAAGGAGAGTTAGATGGCCAATCTTGTTCTCACTTTTGTAGACCAGAGAACAAGGAGAGTTAGATGGCCAATCTTGTTCTCACTTTTGTAGACCAGAGAACAAGGAGAGTTAGATGGCCAATCTTGTTCTCACTTTTGTAGACCAGAGAACAAGGAGGGTTAGATGGCCAATCTTGTTCTCACTTTTGTAGACCAGAGAACAAGGAGAGTTAGATGGCCAATCTTGTTCTCACTTTTGTAGACCAGAGAACAAGGAGGGTTAGATGGCCAATCTTGTTCTCACTTTTGTAGACCAGAGAACAAGGAGGGTTAGATGGCCAATCTTGTTCTCACTTTTGTAGACCAGAGAACAAGGAGAGTTAGATGGCCAATCTTGTTCTCACTTTTGTAGACCAGAGAACAAGGAGAGTTAGATGGCCAATCTTGTTCTCACTTTTGTAGACCAGAGAACAAGGAGGGTTAGATGGCCAATCTTGTTCTCACTTTTGTAGACCAGAGAACAAGGAGGGTTAGATGGCCAATCTTGTTCTCACTTTTGTAGACCAGAGAACAAGGAGGGTTAGATGGCCAATCTTGTTCTCACTTTTGTAGACCAGAGAACAAGGAGGGTTAGATGGCCAATCTTGTTCTCACTTTTGTAGACCAGAGAACAAGGAGGGTTAGATGGCCAATCTTGTTCTCACTTTTGTAGACCAGAGAACAAGGAGGGTTAGATGGCCAATCTTGTTCTCACTTTTGTAGACCAGAGAACAAGGAGGGTTAGATGGCCAATCTTGTTCTCACTTTTGTAGACCAGAGAACAAGGAGGGTTAGATGGCCAATCTTGTTCTCACTTTTGTAGACCAGAGAACAAGGAGGGTTAGATGGCCAATCTTGTTCTCACTTTTGTAGACCAGAGAACAAGGAGGGTTAGATGGCCAATCTTGTTCTCACTTTTGTAGACCAGAGAACAAGGAGGGTTAGATGGCCAATCTTGTTCTCACTTTTGTAGACCAGAGAACAAGGAGGGTTAGATGGCCAATCTTGTTCTCACTTTTGTAGACCAGAGAACAAGGAGGGTTAGATGGCCAATCTTGTTCTCACTTTTGTAGACCAGAGAACAAGGAGGGTTAGATGGCCAATCTTGTTCTCACTTTTGTAGACCAGAGAACAAGGAGGGTTAGATGTCCAATCTTGTTCTCACTTTTGTAGACCAGAGAACAAGGAGGGTTAGATGGCCAATCTTGTTCTCACTTTTGTAGACCAGAGAACAAGGAGAGTTAGATGGCCAATCTTGTTCTCACTTTTGTAGACCAGAGAACAAGGAGAGTTAGATGGCCAATCTTGTTCTCACTTTTGTAGACCAGAGAACAAGGAGAGTTAGATGGCCAATCTTGTTCTCACTTTTGTAGACCAGAGAACAAGGAGGGTTAGATGGCCAATCTTGTTCTCACTTTTGTAGACCAGAGAACAAGGAGAGTTAGATGGCCAATCTTGTTCTCACTTTTGTAGACCAGAGAACAAGGAGGGTTAGATGGCCAATCTTGTTCTCACTTTTGTAGACCAGAGAACAAGGAGGGTTAGATGGCCAATCTTGTTCTCACTTTTGTAGACCAGAGAACAAGGAGGGTTAGATGGCCAATCTTGTTCTCACTTTTGTAGACCAGAGAACAAGGAGAGTTAGATGGCCAATCTTGTTCTCACTTTTGTAGACCAGAGAACAAGGAGAGTTAGATGGCCAATCTTGTACTCACTTTTGTAGACCAGAGAACAAGGAGAGTTACATGGCCAATCTTGTTCTCACTTTTGTAGACCAGAGAACAAGGAGGGTTAGATGGCCAATCTTGTTCTCACTTTTGTAGACCAGAGAACAAGGAGGGTTAGATGGCCAATCTTGTTCTCACTTTTGTAGACCAGAGAACAAGGAGGGTTAGATGGCCAATCTTGTTCTCACTTTTGTAGACCAGAGAACAAGGAGGGTTAGATGGCCAATCTTGTTCTCACTTTTGTAGACCAGAGAACAAGTAGGGTTAGATGGCCAATCTTGTTCTCACTTTTGTAGACCAGAGAACAAGGAGGGTTAGATGGCCAATCTTGTTCTCACTTTTGTAGACCAGAGAACAAGGAGGGTTAGATGGCCAATCTGGTTCTCACTTTTGTAGACCAGAGAACAAGGAGGGTTAGATGGCCAATCTTGTTCTCACTTTTGTAGACCAGAGAACAAGGAGGGTTAGATGGCCAATCTTGTTCTCACTTTTGTAGACCAGAGAACAAGGAGGGTTAGATGGCCAATCTTGTTCTCAATTTTGTAGACCAGAGAACAAGGAGGGTTAGATGGCCAATCTTGTTCTCACTTTTGTAGACCAGAGAACAAGGAGGGTTAGATGGCCAATCTTGTTCTCACTTTGACAAACAATGAGCCCAGGAGTCGAACCCACATGCGATTGTGCTCCTGCTGTTACCAGTGCAGGTCACTATCAGCTCCGCCCGCCCGTCACGATTATGGTGTTCAGGTGTCATTAACTGTGTGTGCTGCTGTCATCATCATCATCTTATACTTTTGCCATCAAGCATCATGGAGAGAAATAGTTGATGTTCCAGCGTCCAATGGGTGGCACCGGATAGTGTCATTCTGTGTGCTGCTGTACTGTGTACAAATCTGGAGCTCACTGATGAACATATCAGTCTGTGGCTAGATACTCCTGTGCTGGTAGTTGTAGAATTACCCCTGGAAATTGGTCTTGTCAAATTGTCCCACAGAGCTCTTTCTGACCATCAAAGCAGAAAACAGTTTATAAGAAGTTCATATTTCACAGACTGAGGAGAATATAGTACAACTGGTTACTTCTCAATACACCCTGTGGAGGGGTATTGGTGCCTGATAAGGCAGATGTCGTCGTGGCCCTTTGGAATTGTGTACAGTGCAGAAGAATGGGTGGATCATCGCGGCTTGGAGAGAATGGTGCTGCAGGGAGTGACCAGAGGATCTGGCCAACACTCAAAACTCCGAGGAAAGGCCAGGTGGACACATATAATCAGACTGCTACTGGTACCATTAGTGTTGGGATTCTTTGCTGGCTGTTGAAGATGAGGATGGAGCGGGTATGGGAATGTCCTGAGTGCTCTGATGTCAGTTCTTGATTCAGCTCAACTCTTCATACACCTTCAGACATCCGAATGACTAAATGCAAAGAAAGCTGCAGTCAGTTGGTGTTAAAGGATATCTTCATACAACTTCAGACATCTGAATGACTAACTGCTAAGAAAACAGCAGTCAGCTGGTGTGAAAGGATATCTGAAGTTGGTGTGAAAGGATATCTGAAGTTGGTGTGAAAGGATATCTGAAGTTGGTGCACTGATTATTCTTGTTGAACAAGCATCAAGCACTTGTTGGTGTTTGGGCTGATTTTATGTTAATGTTGGTTGGACTATCTGTCCCACTTGAACAATCATATTTATATTTTAATTGCCTTGTTTAAATGTTCATTACAACTGATTAACTAATAACATGTCATTTTTTTCTAAATTAATTTCCCAAAATTTAACCATACAGTTAGAATATTCCAAGGATTATATTTTGACACTAAGATGTTCTAATTTAGTTATGTGTCACCATTTTCTGTATACTGTACTCTCCTGTTTGTGACACATTCCAAAATAGACACAAGCAAACGTTCATTTCTGAATAAGAAAAATGTATAATGCTTCAGGGTTTAAAAGTGAATGTGTCTTCTTTACCTTTTCTGCAGAAATGACTGGGGCATAGGTCACCAGGGGGAAGTGGATACGTGGGTAGGGAACCAGATTGGTCTGGAACTCGGTCAGATCCACGTTCAGAGCACCATCAAATCTGAACAGGGAAAACATGTTAAAATGAGTCACATGTAAAAGAAACTCATGAGATAAATGATGTCAAAAATAAGCATATTATCTATTATTTTGGGGTGGTGGAGTAAAGGGTAACCCCTTTCAAAGAAGAAGTCAGGCATCTCCTCATTTCTGCTAGTCCATGGGACAGCCTTGGGCAAGGTGGAGTCTACGGTTAGCCTCACAAACAGGGTAAAGAGAGCAGGTGGCAGATTGAGCTTGAGTGCAACTGACAGGTAGTTGTTGACTTTGGCCTCAAGATCGCAACAGTAAGTAGAGGATCTTATTATAGAGACAATGGCTGTAAGTAGAGGATCTTATTATAGAGACAATGGCTGTAAGTAGAGGATCTTATTATAAAGACAATGGCTGTAAGTAGAGGATATTATTATAGAGACAATGGTTGTAAGTAGAGGATCTTATTATAGAGACAATGGCTGTAAGTAGAGAATATTATTATAGAGACAATGGCTGTAGAGGATCTTATTATAGAGACAATGGCTGTAAGTAGAGGATCTTATTATAGAGACAATGGTTGTAAGTAGAGGATCTTATTATAAAGACAATGGTTGTAAGTAGAGGATCTTATTATAGAGACAATGGCTGTAAGTAGAGGATATTATTATAGAGACAATGGCTGTAAGTAGAGGATATTATTATAGAGACAATGGCTGTAAGTAGAGGATCTTATTATAGAGACAATGGCTGTAAGTAGAGGATATTATTATAGAGACAATAGCTGTAGAGGATCTTATTATAGAGACAATGGCTGTAGAGGATCTTATTATAGAGACAATGGTTGCTGTCACCAACCAGTAAGGTCTCTGCCAAGAAGTAAAGCAATAACATTATTCCTTTATTACAGACACAAGCCAAGAAGTAAATCAGTAACAGAATTCTTTTATTACAGACACATAGGAAACCCAAGCAGTCAAAGAAGTTATGAAAGGTCAATATGACCGCATGGGTAAGAGCGTTCGTTCGTAAACATCCGGTGTGCTGATGCTGAGTTAACGGATTCAACCCCCACACAGTTCAGTTTTGGACTAAAATGTTGACTTCTCATCCTTGACTTGGGGACGTAAACTACAAGCACCTCTAAAGTTGGAGTGGGTTCTCCTGATGGCGGGGGACACTGGTAATAGGTACAAGAGTGGATGGAATCAAATAATTATATCCCCAATCTACCACCATATGTGTGGGTAGTTGTGTGTGTGTAAGGAAGTTGTATGTGTTTGTGTGTTACTGAGTGGGTGTATAACTGTCAGTGTTTGTGTAAATAATGTGTTTGCGTATGAATGTGTGTATGCAGGTTTGTATGTTTATATGTTTATGTGTTTATGCATATGTGAGTGTCTGCGTGTGTATGTGTGTGTGTGTGCCTGTCTCATAACATGATAATATACACTGTTTATATTCACAGCATTAATTTGACAATACTTATTCTATGAAATTTAACATGCACAATAGGTAATTGCTGTGCGGAAGATGACTGGTTTGAAGAGCCAAATGTAAGATAGGCTTGCGTGCCCAGTTTGTGACCCTTTCAAAATAAAATGTGTGCATTCGCTCTCTCAATGTTAGGTGAATTATATTAGTGATTTATGACATTAATGACAGATATACAAAAGTCAGAAAGACATTAATGACAGAAATGTGATCTTTTTGGAAAGCTGGCAATGAAGAAGTCAGTAAACAGTGAAGGGACATCAGAGTGAAAACATTACCTCAGAGACGCGGTGATGGATGAGACTACCTGGCCAATCAAACGGTTGAGGTTAGTGTAACTAGGACGCTCAATGTCAAGGTTTCTTCTACAGATGTCGTAGATGGCCTCGTTGTCGACCATGAAGGCACAGTCGGAGTGCTCCAGTGTGGTGTGTGTGGTCAGAATGGAGTTGTACGGCTCTACCACGGCAGTGGACACCTGGACAGTGGACAGTCAGAGTTTATATCACATGTATCTATATTATATAATTTACATGTCCTATTCTGTTTAGTTAGCATCTGTGGATTAGCGGTTAGTAAAATGCAGTTTTACAATTCGTAATGTGGAGAAAATGAAATGTTTGCATATCCTTTTCAGGACATCGCTGTCAACATCTTTCAGCTGATTGTTGGTTTCTTTGGCAAGATTACGCTCAGTAGTTTGCCATTGCTTTCTGAGTGACCGGCTCATATACCCCATAAGTTACTGGTGCGATTTGAACCACTGCTGATTCTCACCGTTGTCACGTTAATTACGAGAGTATACGAGATTACAGAAGAAAGTTGCTAACCTCTAGGCCAGGAAGCCGGTGTAATGTGGAGACTTCAATTATATTTATATGCCGTTTGATGGAGGTTTGTTAGCTCTTCCATCTATCATACCGAGTTGAGGATTCAAAATTGGCGATTTGGAAACAGATCGCTTTGCGTTGATTCCTATGGTATGAGGTGCTGGTTGTTCAGAAAGAAATGGGAAACTATTGAACGTAAAATTGCCTAGTAAATAACAGGCAGCTAATAAATATTGGGGTTGATTGCAATATCCTCTAAGGAAAATGCAACTCCGTTTTTTAAAACTATCCTGTTCAACCCTTCTAGGTTACACTTCTTCTTTCATTGGCTTGAAAGTTGTGTACAACTGCAGTGTTGTTTCTTGAATGAATTTAACTGTCTTTGTTTTTAATTCTGAGTAATAATTGGGACACTTAGTGATTACTGCTGTCTCAGCTAATAAATGTCATGTTCGAAATTTCGAAAAAGAGTAGCCTAACGGCGCTGCCCGGGCAAAATTTCAAGTTAAAAATCTACCCGAAGTATTTCAGGATCCTCGCCGGTGCTACGGAGTTCATGCACTGAGCTGAGTTTCTCCAGACTCAGGTTTGAGTTAGGAGAAGAACAGAGCACTTATGGGTTACACCCGTGTGCCATGATGTTGATCCGTCGACTAAACTAAATGTCATGTTTTTTCCCCCCATGTTTTTCTAGCAATTATTTACTTGTTCATTACTCCCCATTGTTTTTTAGCAGTTATCTACTTCTTCATGTTTATGTGTACATGTTTTTCTAGCAATGATGTACTTATTCGTTCCTCTTCATATTTTTTCATGTTTTTCTAGCAATGATGTACTTATTCGTTCCTCTTGATATTTTTTCATGTTTTTCTAGCAATGATGTACTTATTCGTTCCTCTTCATATTTTTTTATGTTTTTCTAGCAATGATGTACTTATTCGCTCCTCTTCATATTTTTTCATGTTTTTCTAGCAATGATGTACTTATTCGTTCCTCTTCATATTTTTTCATGTTTTTCTAGCAATGATGTACTTATTCGTTCCTCTTCATATTTTTTCATGTTTTTCTAGCAATGATGTACTTATTCGTTCCTCTTCATATTTTTTCTTGATTTTCTAGCAATTATCTACTTCTTCATTCCTCTTCATATTTTTTCATGTTTTTCTAGCAATTATCTACTTCTTCATTCCTCTTCATATTTTTTTCATGTTTCTCTAGCAATTATCTTCTTCATTCCTCTTCATGTTTTGTTTTTTGTTTTTCTAGCAATGATCTACTTCTTCATTCCTCTTCATATTTTTCATGTTTTTCTAGAAACTATCTTCTTCATTCCTCTTTCAATCTAAGTGCGTCACACTAATAGTATGCACACTCAGAGATCAGTACATCCGACTTCGGCATGTATCTGTCTCAGGTTGACTTCCTCTAAGCACAGCTAGATGGAGTCCATTAGCTTAGATGGAATCTGTCTAGGGGAAGTCAGCCTGACACAGGTGGAATTTGTCTAGGGGAAGAAAACCTAACACAGATGGAATCTGTCTAGGGGAAGTCAGTCTGAGACAGATTCCATCTGTCTAGGGGAAGTCAGTCTGAGACAGATGGAATCTGTATAGGGGAAGTAAACCTGAGACAGAATCTGTCTAGGGGAAGTAAACCTGACACAGAATCTGTCTAGGGGAAGTAAACCTGATACAGAATCTGTCTAGGGGAAGTAAACCTGATACAGAATCTGTCTAGGGGAAGTAAACCTGACACAGATGGGAATCTGCCTAGGAGAAGTCAACCTGAGACAGATGGAATCTGTCTAGGGGAAGTAAACCTGACACAGAATCTGTCTGGGGAAGTAAACCTGACACAGATGGAATCTATCTAAAAGAAGTAAACCTGACACAGATGGAATCTGTCTAGGGAAAGTCAACCTGAGACAAATGCATGCCGAAGTCGGACATACTGATAGAAACTTCATAACTGCCACTTGGAACATTAATACAATGATTTAATGAATAATGAATTAATGAACAGATGAATGATTTAATGAATACACAAATGAATGGTAACCTGGGGTGCTGGGTAGATAGAAAACTCCAGTTTGGATTTCTTGCCATAGTCTACAGACAAGCGCTCCATCAGCAAAGATGTGAACCCTGACCCCGTTCCACCGCCGAAGGAGTGGAAGATAAGGAACCCCTGAAGTCCGGTACATTGGTCAGCCAGCTTCCTGTATGGTAGAGAACAATAATAATGATGATGTGGGGATTTACTGGGCATTTCACAAAATATTATTGTCTTATTCTTCTTCTTCTTTTCATTATCCTTCGTTTCCTTCTCCTCTTCCTTCTTCTCCTTCTCCTCCTCCTCGATCTTCTTCTTCTTCTTCTTCTCCTCCTCCTCGATCTTCTTCTTCTTCTCCTCCTCCTCTTCCTTCTCCTCCTCCTCCTCCTCCTTCTTCTTCTTCTCGTCTTCCTTCTCCTCCTCACCCTACTTCTCCTATTCCTCCCCCCTCTTCTCATCCACCTCCTCCTCCTCCTTCTTCTTTTTCTCCTTCTCCTCCTCCTTGATCTTCCTCTTCTTCTTCTTCTCCTCCTCCTCTTCCTTCTCCTCCTCCTCCTTCTTCTTCTTCTTCTCGTCTTCCTTCTCCTCCTCACCCTACTTCTCCTATTCCTCCCCCCTCTTCTCATCCACCTCCTCCCCCTCCTCCTTCTTCTTCTTCTTCTTCTTCAACTTCTTCTTCTTTCTTCTTCTTCCCTATCTTCATCTCCTCTTCCTCCACCTTCTTCATTGCTGCTCATTTGAGAGGAGTGTGTCATACACCTGGTCATACACCTGGTCATACACCTGGTCATACACCTAGTCATACACCTAGTCATACACCTGGTCATACACCTGGTCATACACCTAGTCATACACCTGGTCATACACCTGGTCATACACCTGGTCATACACCTAGTCATACACCTAGTCATACACCTGGTCATACACCTGGTCATACACCTAGTCATACATCTAGTCATACACCTAGTCATACACCTAGTCATACACCTGGTCATACACCTGGTCATACACCTGGTCATACACCTAGTCATACACCTGGTCATACACCTGGTCATACACCTAGTCATACACCTGGTCATACACCTAGTCATACACCTAGTCATACACCTAGTCATACACCTAGTCATACACCTGGTCATACACCTGGTCATACACCTAGTCATACACCTAGTCATACACCTAGTCATACACCTGGTCATACACCTGGTCATACACCTAGTCATACACCTGGTCATACACCTAGTCATACACCTAGTCATACACCTAGTCATACACCTAGTCATACACCTGGTCATACACCTGGTCATACACCTGGTCATACACCTAGTCATACACCTGGTCATACACCTGGTCATACACCTAGTCATACACCTGGTCATACACCTAGTCATACACCTGGTCATACACCTGGTCATACACCTGGTCATACACCTAGTCATACACCTAGTCATACACCTGGTCATACACCTAGTCATACACCTGGTCATACACCTAGTCATACAGCTAGTCATACAGCTGGTCATACACCTGGTCATACACCTGGTCATACACCTAGTCATACACCTGGTCATACACCTGGTCATACACCTGGTCATACACCTAGTCATACACCTGGTCATACACCTGGTCATACACCTAGTCATACACCTGGTCATACACCTGGTCATACATCTAGTCATACACCTGGTCATACACCTCAAGGGTCAGCATGTCCCACTCCGACATGTATTTGTGTACGGTTTACTTCCTCTATAATTACATCCATGGTTATGGGTTATGGCCCCTATCTAATCATGGTTATGTGATATTTCATAACAATTTTGCCATGAGCAGTGGCCTACTCTGCCATTTCCAACTGCCCATGGATTTTAACACGTGCCCAACTTGCGCACAGAACCTCCTATTTTCCGAACTTATCTGATAAGCAAGGTGTCTGATCACACCACCCAAAAGACCAGGTGGACATCTGACATCATGAAACACCAATGGTTCTTGACAAAATTCCCATCCTGAGATTGAACCCTGTACCTTCCAAACATGAGGCAGACACTCAACCACTTAGTCACATCTCCTCCTGACCAAATATGGATCAGGACCTTGTGGAGGATCAACAGATATCTGGAGTCATGATCCCAATAAGTCACAGAAGGAATGAAGACTAGACTTGACATGTGGGCACATATAACTCTGATGACAGGTCTGGAAAACTGCCCATATTGCCTTTGCATCACAAAGCACGAAAAGCTGCAAAGAAAACGGTAAATAACTAATATTGTCTATCATTCAGAAGACACAGAATCAAAATGTACAGCAATACAAGCTATGCCTATAACACCATACTTAAATTCCATCGAGAAACTACAAATAAAGTGGTCTGAATATCTCTTATGGGGATGAAATCTGATCCACCCCAGTAAAAACATACAATCAAAGCAGATCTGGATACAGGCCCAGAGGAAGATCAACAGACAACATCATGAGTACTTTAAGCGAACACAGAAGTGACTCAATCAAGACGAGAAACCTGGCCACAGAGTACAAGCATCAGAGGCTACATCTGTACACTTAGCAGCAAGACTCAGTGGATAAAAGAGACATCATCCACCCAGGGAATAGACATTAGACAATAATGTATCATTGCCTCACTGGTGCCTGCACGCAGTAGAAGGGCTCAAATGGCATGACTGAATCACCAACATGGAGTGAACTAAACAAATGACATGACTGAATCACCAACATGGAGTGAACTAAACAAATGGCATGACTGAATCACCAACATGGAGTGAACTAAACAAATGACATGACTGAATCACCAACATGGAGTGAACTAAACAAATGGCATGACTGAATCACCAACATGGGGTGAACTAAACAAATGACATGACTGAATCACCAACGTGGAGTGAACTAAACAAATGGCATGACTGAATCACCAACATGGAGTGAACTAAACAAATGGCATGACTGAATCAGCAACATGGGGTGAACTAAACAAATGGCATGACTGAATCACCAACATGGGGTGAACTAAACAAATGACATGACTGAATCACCAACATGGGGTGAACTAAACAAATGACATGACTGAATCACCAATGTGGAGTGAACTAAACAAATGACATTACTGAATCACCAACGTGGAGTGAACTAAACAAATGGCATGACTGAATCACCAACATGGAGTGAACTAAACAAATGACATGACTGAATCACCAACATGGAGTGAACTAAACAAATGACATGACTGAATCACCAACATGGGGTGAACTAAACAAATGACATGACTGAATCACCAACGTGGAGTGAACTAAACAAATGGCATGACTGAATCACCAACATGGAGTGAACTAAACAAATGGCATGACTGAATCACCAACATGGAGTGAACTAAACAAATGGCATGACTGAATCACCAACATGGGGTGAACTAAACAAATGACATGACTGAATCACCAACATGGAGTGAACTAAACAAATGACATGACTGAATCACCAACGTGGAGTGAACTAAACAAATGGCATGACTGAATCACCAACGTGGAGTGAACTAAACAAATGGCATGACTGAATCACCAACATGGGGTGAACTAAACAAATGACATGACTGAATCACCAACATGGGGTGAACTAAACAAATGGCATGACTGAATCACCAACATGGAGTGAACTAAACAAATGGCATGACTGAATCACCAACATGGGGTGAACTAAACAAATGACATGACTGAATCACCAACATGGAGTGAACTAAACAAATCCGATTGGATCAAGAGGTGAGAAAATGACGCAGGTGATGGATAGTCACACATTAAGATAAGTTGTTAATAGTATCACTAGAAGACCCTTCCTCTTGAACCCACGCACAAAAGAAATAGGGGAAGATCGGAGGTAAAAAACACGGAGAAGAGAATTAGGAACCGAGTTGAATAATGTAGCGAGGACGTGGAAGGAGATGCAAGTGATAGCAGAGTATCGAGGGGCTTCCTGTGAGTTGATTGAGCTTCCATGTCCCATTAGAAGAGAAAGGGAATAGCCAAAGAAAAAGAAGTTTCTGGCACTTCAGAATTACCTGATACGATCCAAAACCAAGTCAACGATTTCTTTCCCAATTGTATAATGGCCACGAGCATAATTGTTGGCGGCATCTTCCTTGCCGGTGATGAGCTGCTCTGGGTGGAACAGCCGACGATAGATGCCCTGGCGAACCTCATCTGTACAGACATACATTATCGAATGATTAGTGTATAAATAGTCACGGGGTAGTGGTTGTTTGTGTATATATAAAGTGAAAGCAAATGCCCGATACAGCAAAGAGACCTAACTTCTGCTTCAGCTTTGCATCTCTGGTCACAACTGACAGTGTGGATGTCCTGCAAGTACATCAACATTCTAGCAGAGACGTACTAGCACCTTGAGGTCTTGAAAGGCGATAGTTTGTTACACTGTCATTCAAAGCGGGCATTATACCTCACCATAGCAGAAAGCATGGGTTAAATTGTAGAGATCATATGTTGCCCGTGCAGTGTGATCACATACAGTATGCCTAGTTTACTCCAGAGGAGAGCGAACACTGATACGTCTGGAACAAAACAAGCTGCAGGATCAGCAAGGCAATGCTCTAACTTTCCACCTGTCAGAGTTTCGATCCCAGATCAGTTACCGACCAAGGCTTAGGGCCCGGTCTGCCCTGTCATGACATTTAGTCTTTAGGTTGCATTTCCTCGCACTAGGGTAAGGCTCGTACCCTCCCAATTGCTCTCCTCCGCCCGAGGCCGTTGGCACAATGTGGGGTGTCGGGTTTGGTGAGCGCCGCCCAACATTCGGCGCAAACATAAAGCAGATAGCATCGTTTATGGTCATACTGTAGCTCAGTCATATCTGCCTAAGACCTGGCTTTGCCCAAGCTAACCACAAATGAAACATGGGATATTTATTTTAACACACTCTGCTGTTGAAGCTAGACATGGTCCCCCTGCAAAGTACGATATGTGTAAAAACATGTGAGATAATATATGAATTATATATGAGAGCGGATGTGGGTGTCAGACATGATCTCACTGCAAACTATGATAGGTGTAAAACATGTGAGATAATGTATGTGAGAGCGGCTGTGGGTGTCAGACATGATTTCTGTGCAAACTATGATAGGTGTAAAACATGTGAGATAATGTATGTGAGAGCGGCTGTGGGTGTCACTTGGGGTGACAGAGCGTGAGATTGCACCGTGAATAAATTAACTGTGTATAAGCCACAGTCAGCGTACGAATCATACTGAAACAGCAGATCGGGGTGACTTGTGACAGCTGAGCCAGGTTAGCAACCGCTGTATAGACGCAGCACACAGAGAGCGTACAAGGCAGGAACAGACCATTGCGGTGGATAAACAAGGTCAGAAGAATGTAAAAAGAAGGCTATGAGCAGGGCCAGGGGGAAGTAATAAGTAGGAAAACAAAGCACGGTGACGGCAAAGATGAAACACGATAAAGAATATGAGTAAACAAGATAAAGGAGAGGAAGCAAGAGAAAGAACAAGTGGAAGCAGGAGGAAGAGAAAGCATGAGAAATAACAAGGGGAAGAATGAGGAAGACTGAGAGAAAGACGGAAGGAAGCTAAAACGAAGCAAGAGAAAGAAGAAGAGTTAACTAGGCGAAGAACAAAAGTAAACAAGATGACACACAAGAGTACAAAGATGAGAAACCTATGAACACACAACGATGCAGTAATTTTAGATAAACTCTCAATACAACAGGACACATGAAGTTCAGGAACTGATACTTAGCTCATCTCGATGCTTTCAAACAAGGTTGGACTACAACACGCAGAACAGAAACAATTATTGACGGCGCCAGTCATGACATCTGGCGGACAGATCAAACGTTGAGTCTTTTCATGTCGTGTTCATGGCACGTTTGGAGGATTGCCTGTTTTAAACATGGCAGACGATACGCGAGACTGGAAATGGGGGATATACATGACGATCTACATACACCACACTGTGTGAACTATAAGAAGTGAGTCTGTCTTCTACTTCCTCCTCGTTCCCCTTCGGAAAAAAATGCAGCCTCCCTCAAAATGTCACGAGGGAGGACGTAGATGTACATTACAGCCAAAACAACATAGCGCGGACTTTAAGAAGTGACATAGTAGGCTGCGAGCAAGCATGATGACACACATTGTGTTCTATAAGAACATACACGGTGATCAACGCCATGCGGCACTGACTACAAGCTTGAAGGATGAGAATCTAAATAACGATCACAAGAAGTGGAGTAGAAGATGCAAGAAAGGAGGTTGCGGACATGCATGCGACGTGCTCTGCAAGAAGAAGAATCGTTGTAAAGCCTCTTTAAAATAACAACTATTGTTTCTTAAAATCTGCAGAATTTTACAAGAAAATAATCTGAACTATAGTAATCCTGTGCGGTTTACGGGGACCACAGTGTGGCCCTCCCCAAACCATTTTCGATCTCCGCCTCTGATATATAATAAATAAAAACAGAAGGCCCGAGTTTAGAACTGCATGCACACATGTGTCCTGGCACAGACATGTTTAGAACTGCATGCACACATGTGTCCTGGCACAGACATGTTTAGAACTGCATGCACACATGTGTCCTGGCACAGACATGTCAGTCAGCAGCCCAGAGGTGGCCTACTTTTATTTTCCCATTATAAAATGTGAGTTTTTCTCTCAAGAGGATCTAAAAAGGCCTGTGGGTCAACTCATTAAAGAAATTGCAGGGATACGGCCCCTCCCTTCACCAGAGACCTAGAAGATCGTGTTACCTGCATGCCTGATGTATAAAAAAGGTAGTTCTACTGCAGATGCTACCGTCAGAGTGAGCAGTGTTGGGCCTTTCTCGCGGGCATATAGCAGTGTTGGGCCTTTCTCGCGGGCATGTAGCAGTGTTGGGCCTTTCTCGCGGGCATGTAGCAGTGTTGGGCCTTTCTAGCGGGCATGTAGCAGTGTTGGGCCTTTCTAGCGGGCATGTAGCAGTGTTGGGCCTTTCTCGCGGGCATGTAGCAGTGTTGGGCTTTCTCGCGGGCATGTAGCAGTGTTGGGCCTTTCTCGCGGGCATATAGCAGTGTTGGGCCTTTCTCGCGGGCATGTAGCAGTGTTGGGCCTTTCTCGCGGGCATGTAGCAGTGTTGGGCTTTCTCGCGGGCATGTAGCAGTGTTGGGCTTTCTCGCGGGCATGTAGCAGTGTTGGGCTTTCTCGCGGGCATGTAGCAGTGTTGGGCTTTCTAGCGGGCATGTAGCAGTGTTGGGCTTTCTCGCGGGCATGTAGCAGTGTTGGGCTTTCTCGCGGGCATGTAGCAGTGTTGGGCTTTCTAGCGGGCATGTAGCAGTGTTGGGCTTTCTCGCGGGCATGTAGCAGTGTTGGGCTTTCTCGCGGGCATGTAGCAGTGTTGGGCCTTTCTCGCGGGCATGTAGCAGTGTTGGCCTTTCTCGCGGGCATGTAGCAGTGTTGGGCTTTCTCGCGGGCATGTAGCAGTGTTGGGCTTTCTCGCGGGCATGTAGCAGTGTTGGGCCTTTCTCGCGGGCATGTAGCAGTGTTGGGCTTTCTCGCGGGCATGTAGCAGTGTTGGGCTTTCTCGCGGGCATGTAGCAGTGTTGGGCTTTCTCGCGGGCATGTAGCAGTGTTGGGCTTTCTCGCGGGCATGTAGCAGTGTTGGGCTTTCTCGCGGGCATGTAGCAGTGTTGGGCTTTCTCGCGGGCATGTAGCAGTGTTGGGCCTTTCTCGCGGGCATGTAGCAGTGTTGGGCTTTCTCGCGGGCATGTAGCAGTGTTGGGCTTTCTCGCGGGCATGTAGCAGTGTTGGGCCTTTCTCGCGGGCATGTAGCAGTGTTGGGCTTTCTAGCGGGCATGTAGCAGTGTTGGGCTTTCTAGCGGGCATGTAGCAGTGTTGGGCTTTCTAGCGGGCATGTAGCAGTGTTGGGCTTTCTAGCGGGCATGTAGCAGTGTTGGGCTTTCTAGCGGGCATGTAGCAGTGTTGGGCTTTCTAGCGGGCATGTAGCAGTGTTGGGCTTTCTAGCGGGCATGTAGCAGTGTTGGGCTTTCTAGCGGGCATGTAGCAGTGTTGGGCTTTCTAGCGGGCATGTAGCAGTGTTGGGCTTTCTAGCGGGCATGTAGCAGTGTTGGGCTTTCTAGCGGGCATGTAGCAGTGTTGGGCTTTCTAGCGGGCATGTAGCAGTGTTGGGCTTTCTAGCGGGCATGTAGCAGTGTTGGGCTTTCTAGCGGGCATGTAGCAGTGTTGGGCTTTCTAGCGGGCATGTAGCAGTGTTGGGCTTTCTAGCGGGCATGTAGCAGTGTTGGGCTTTCTAGCGGGCATGTAGCAGTGTTGGGCTTTCTCGCTGGCATGTAGCAGTGTTATGATGGTGAGAGACACTGGTAAAATGACAGGTAATCCACACACAAACATCAACCCAGTCCATTCCCCAGTAAAAGTATCCGATGTGCAATGGTGATATACCTTTGTTGTTGTTTACTTTTATCCATCCAGTTGCCAATAGGTTCTTTGGCTTTATGTATTGCATCTTTGTTCTTAATCTAAACTCTACAGTTTTCTTAACGTGTGTACATCATTCTACAATTCTTTCCCAGGTAACTCATAATATAATTAAGAGAACTATATTGGTGCCGGCTCAATTGCACCCTCTCTCTTTGTCTCCCCCTCTCTCTCTCTTCCTCTCTCTGTCTTTGTCTCTGTCTCTGTCTCTCTCTCTCTCTCTCTCTGTTTCTCCCTCCCCTCTCTATCTCTCTCTGTCTCTCCCTGTCTCCTTCTCTGTCTCTCTCTCTGTTTCTCTGTTTCTCTATCCCCTCTCTATCTATCTCTGTCTCTGTCTCTCTGTCTCTGTATCTCCCTTTCTCCTTCTCTGTATCTCTCTGTTTCTCTATCCCCTCTCTCTGTCTCTCTCTCTATCTCTGTCTCTCTCTGTTACTCTCTGTTTCTCGCTCCACTCTCTCTCTGTCTCTGTCTCCCTCTCTCTGTCTCTCTCTGTTTCTCTACCATCTCTCTATCTCTCTGTCTCTCCCTCTCTGCTTCTATATTCTCCTCTCTGCTTCTATATTCCCCTCACTCTGTCTTTCTCTTTGTCTCTGTCTCTCTCCCTCTCTCTATCTGTCTCTCTCCTTCTCTCCGTCTCCCTCTGTCTGTCTGTCTCTACCTCTCTTTGCTTCTCCCTCTCTCTGTCCTCCTCTCTGTTTCTCTCCCACCTCTCTCTATCTTTCTATCTCTCCCTCTCTGTTTCTCTCTCCCCCCTCTCCCTGTCTCTCTATCTGTCTTTGTTTCTCTCCCTCTCTCTGTCTGTCTCTATCTCCCTCTCTCAGTCTGTCTCTCCCTCCCTGTCTGTCTCTCTGTTTCTCTTTGTTTCACTCCACTCTCTCTTTATCTCTTTGTCTCTCTATCTCTGTTTCTCTCCCCCTCTCTCTATCCATCTGTCAAAGTGGGTCATCAACCCATTGTGAGGAGGGAGGTTGTGCTTTAGCATCTACCGTCCAGGGGAATATAAATTTACAACCCCCCCCCCCCCTCGGTGGGGGGGGGGGGGGTGTTGAGTGTGGGGGAGTTGTGGGAATATTACCTTACACTTGTGTCTGGGTGAGTGGGAATTATGTGATTAAACCCTACCCCACTCTTGTCCAACCACGGGTAGAGGGGGGATATCCTGTTTCTTTAATTGTTTGTCCCGGATATGGGGGTGGAGAGAAGTCGTCTTTAAATTTATGTCACCGTGGGGGGGGGGGGGCGGCTACAATTAAAACTTCCACCAGGGGTGGGGGAGGCGGGGTGGGGGGTATTACATCAACTCCTGTCCCCCAGCTATTACATCAACTCCTGTCCCCCAGCTATTACATCAACTCCTGTCCCCCAGCTATTACATCAACTCCTGTCCCCCAGCTATTACATCAACTCCTTCTTCTTCTTCTTTCGTTCGCTTGAAATATGTCTATAACTGCAATGCTGTCTCTTGTATGAATTGAACTGTCTTTTTCAGTTCACACAGCGGTCCATAGAGTTTATCTTCCACTGTCGTCTCTCTAGGCCAGAAGGTTTGCCTAGATATGGTACATTTTGGGCAGTCTTGGAGTATGTGCTCTGCTGTCTGCGACGCCAATCCACATGTGCACATGGCTGTTTCACCAATCTTGAATTTTGTATACATGTGGTTGCGTAATCTATTGTGTCCTGTTCTGAGGCGCAGAATAATGACTTGTTCTGGTCTGTCCATAACGTGGTAGTCATCTTGAGCAGGTTTTGGTGGCTTTCTGACTGATTTGATCATTCTTTTCTTTTGGTGGTATGTAACGGGCACATCAGGCTGTTCTTCTTTGGCTCCTTCCTTAGCCAATTGATCAGCTCTGTCGTTTCCGGGTACTCCACAGTGGGATGGTATCCACTGTATGGTGACTTTATGCTGACTGCTAAGTTCAGAAAGTATTGTCCTTAGTACTGGCAATTTCCCAGAGAGGAGCGCCTCGAGTACTGATTTTGCATCTGTCAATAGCACCAGAGGTTGTGTACCATTGCTGGTATTTAGTAATTTCTCTGTTGCTATCTTGATTGCCTCAATTTCAGCATCGTAGTTATGGCAGTACTTTCCTGTCGGTACTCTAGCTGTGTCTCTGGTATTATTTGGGTATTCTATGTACACTCCCGCTCCTCCATTTCGAACAGCATTTTGTGCTGACCCATCTGTGTAGACTCGGATCCAGAGGTCCTGTGGGTATTCTTCATCAAGGAAGCTGAGAGTGGCTGTTCTGCGCTGCACACTGTTCTGTTCTTCCTTGTCAAATATTCCTCTCACTTTTGTCTGGATTTGTAATGATAGTCTATGCTCATCTTTCCATGGAGTTCGCTCTAGAATAGTTGTTAGGGGGATACCAACTGTGGGCAGATCGGTGCTTTCTCTGCAGAGTCGTTTGGCCTGGTGGATAAAACTACTTCTTTTCAACCGCCCCATAGCTAGGTTTTCAAATCTGTTCTTCATAGGGTGGCCTGGCAAGCTGAGGAACTTTTCTGCTTGTATTAGCGTTTTCGTATCTCTGCGCTCACTCAGTGCTTGTGTCCTCCCCATCTTCTCCATTTCCACTATAGGGGTTGATCTCATCCCTCCTGTGGTGACTCTAAGTGCTTGATTTTGCACCTTGTCCAGCTCTTGTAGTGTGGTTTTTGATGCCGAACACCACGCAGTTGACCCGTATTCCAGGTGTGGTCGTATGCTCTGTTGATAAACTTTGCTAAGTATTTTCCCACTGGCTCCCCATGTGGTTCCACTTAGCTTTCTCAGGATGGCTATTTTCCTTCTGGCTTTTGCTACTGCTTTGTTGATGTGCTTTCTCCATGTCAGCCTGCCATCAAATGTTACTCCAAGGTATGTTGGTTCTTTATCTTCTCTTAGGGGTGTTCCATTTATCTGGGTGGTCCCTGCCTTTTGTTTTGGAGAGAGGGTAAATAGAGTGGTGCTGCACTTGTCAGTGTTTATGCTGACACACCATCTTTTTGCCCATGCAACAAATGTATCTACAGCTCTTTGTAGCGATCTGGTGGCCACTGATGCATGTTCATTTGTGCTCCATAGAACCAGGTCATCGGCGTACATTGCCGCTTTAATTCCATGCGGTAGGTGAGCAACAAGATCATTGATGAAGATTAGAAAAAGTGTGGGGGACAAGACTCCGCCCTGGGGAACACCGTGACGCAGTAGTACTTTCTTGCTCTTTAGTCCGTCTATCTGTACTCGGGATCTTCTGTTGTGCAAGTATGCTTTCACCCATTTGTACATTCTTCCATTGACTTTGCAGTTTCTCAGTTTCTTCATCAGACCTTCTTTCCAGACTTTGTCAAAGGCTTTCTTCAGATCTATCCATGCCGCAAGCACCAGTTTCTTCTCTTGGAATGCATCCTCAATTTCTTGAGAGAGGTAGGTTGTCTGATCTTCCGTAGAGTAGCACTGCCTAAAGCCAGCCTGCTGTGGCACAAGGATGTTTTTACTTTCAATGTACCACTGCAGTCTGTGATTGGTGATGCGCTCCAGTGTTTTGCAGAGACAGCTGGTGAGGCTAATTGGTCTGTAGCTGGAGGCAATGGAACCATCTTTCCCTGATTTTAGGAGGGGTATCATGATTGCTTCTCTCCAGGCTTGTGGAACACTGCCTAAGGTCCAACTGTTACTGAAGATCTGCAACAGCTTTGATTTGGCCTCTGTTCCTAGGTTCCTGATCATTTCATTGGAGATACCATCAACTCCTGGTGACTTTCTCATTTTCAGTTTTGATATGGCTAGCTCCAGTTCGCTTATTGTGATGGGTGCCTCCAGAACCTCATGTACTATTTCCTTCTGTCCCGTATGTTGCTGTTTCTCTCGAATCTCTTGTTGTTTCTCTGGACTAATTTTGATATTGTTATCTTGTGCGAATGAGTCCGCAAAATGGTCAGCTGCTTGCTTTCTTGTTAAGATTTTTCCATCTTTATGTAGTGCAATTTTTGAGTTTCTCCCTGTGCCCTCATCGTTAAGTTGTTTTATTAGCTTCCACAATTTCCTTGTGTCTCTTTCAAAGTTCAGAGACTCCGTTTTCTCCTGCCAGCTTTTCCGTCTAGCCTGCAGCTTGGCCCTTTGGAATTTGGCTTTCGCATGCTGGAATTTATTGTGGTGCTCTTGGCTGGGTGTGGCCTCTGCTTGCTTTCTACACTCTTCCACATCATTATGCAACTGTTCCAGTTCACTACTCCAGTAGGGTTTATATTGTTTACGGGCTCCTCTTGGTACTGTTTCTCGCGCTGCCTGCAATATGCATTTCCCAAACTCTTCAACCACTTTATTTATGTCTTTCTCAGTGTTCAGATTTTTAACCAGTATGCTGGTGCGATTCTTGTACATTGCCCAGTTTGCTTTCTTGTAGTTCCACCTTGAGAGGGTGCTGCTTTCACTTACAAGCTCATTTTCTACAGTAAGAAAGACTGGCCGATGATCACTACCACCAAGTTGTTTCCCAACAATTCGTGTAATGTTCCACTCCAGGTCTGGTGAATGAAAAGCCAGGTCAGGTGTAGTTGTAGTGTGCCATGATCTCGAGTAGAATGTATCTGGGTCGGACGGCTTGTTAATCAAGATGAATCTATTCTCATCCTGCCAGTCTTCCAGTCTCTCTCCTCTCTGGTCCATGTGATCATAGCCCCAGCTCTGCGAGTGGCTGTTGACATCGCCACACACAATCATTTTTTCTGTTAATGGTAGTGTGTCCAGTGCCTGTGGGCGGTCGCCTGGACAGTAGTAATTGATCAGATGTAGGTCTGTATTGCCTGTCTTAAGTTTGAGTGTCTGATACTCAGCCCCTTCCATGTAGACTTCGATTTGGGAAGCAGTGATGTTATTTTTGACAAGAGTCAGTATCCCACCTTTTCGCCTGTCCTTTCGGTCAGATCGGTAACACTGGTAGCCTCTGATTTTAAAGGCTATTTTTTTCGTTGAGGTGAGTTTCTTGAAACAACATACACTTACTTTTTCTTTGTCCAGGATGTTTTCTAATTCTTCTTCTTCTTCTTCGTTCATCCGGAGTTTTTTTTCCGGATGTGATTGCGTTGTGCCTGTTTACAGCAGAGCTGCGTTCTTGCGCCGTTAGGCCGACACATCCGACTTCTGCGGGCATTTGTTGACCGGGTTAACCTTCCCGGTGTTTTCTAATTCTATTTTTGTTGTTGCTGACTCCCTCCGCATTCCAGTGCATTATTTTAAGTCTTTGTTTAGTATGGCCAGCCGTTCTATTCTCATGTCCCCTGGCTCCACAGGACACCTGAGAAGGACCTCCAGTAGTTGGGGTTGGACCCTTTCGAGACATAGGGCCCGGCACTGCACCTGCCTGGGGGTCCAAAGCAGGGCGAGCACCATAACATCTAGCAGTAGTCGACATATTCCATTTTACGTAATTGCGTGGCATCCTGATTTCTGTGGTGCGCTTCCTGGCTGGTTGCCTCCGTCTTCATCACCTTTCTTTGCTAGAGCAGACTGTGGTCTCACTCGAGTTTAGATGTGTACACACGCACACACATGCCTGCGCATGCATGTACGTGCATACACATCTAGAGTATACTGGTTATTTTTCGGCGCCAGAAACTCGCCGTTGCCCCTTCTCCTGTTAGTTTAAACAGTTCCGCCACGTGAAGGCCAGGAGTTGGACTTTTGCTGCAGATGTTATGTATTCACGAGCCATTGGGGTATGTAAGCAATGTTGGGCGCTCACCCCAACACTGCGCCCCGGCTACATACAGCAATTTGGAACCACATCAACTCCTGTCCCCCAACTATGACATCAACTCCTGTCACCGATCTATTACATCAACTCCTGTCCCCGATCTATTACATCAACTCCTGTCCCCCAGCTATTACATCAACTCCTGTCCCACAGCTATTACTTCAACTCCTGTCCCCTAGCTATTACATCAACTCCTGCCCCAATCTATTACATCAACTCCTGTCCCCGATCTATTACATCAACTCCTGTCCCCCAGCTATTACATCAACTCCTGTCCCCCAACTATTACATCAACTCCTGTCCTCCAGCTATTACATTAACTCCTGTCCCCGATCTATTACATCAACTCCTGTCCCCGATCTATTACATCAACTCCTGTCCCCCAGCTATTACATCAACTCCTGTCCCCCAGCTATTACATCAACTCCTGTCCCCCAGCTATTACATCAACTCCTGTCCCCGATCTATTACATCAACTCCTGTCCCCCAGTTATTACATCAACTCCTGTCCCCCAGCTATTACATCAACTCCTGTCCCCGATCTATTACATCAACTCCTGTCCCCGATCTATTACATCAACTCCTGTCCCCCAGCTATTACATCAACTCCTGTCCCCGAGCTATTACATCAACTCCTGTCCCCCAGCTATTACGTCAACTCCTGTCCCCGAACTATTACTTCAACTCATGTCCCCCAGCTATTACTTCAACTCCTGTCCCCCAGCTATTACATCAACTCCTTTCCCCCAGCTATTACATCAACTCCTGTCCCCCAGCTATTACATCAACTCCTGTCCCCCAGCTATTACATCAACTCCTGTCCCCGATCTATTACATCAACTCCTGTCCCCGAACTATTACTTCAACTCCTGTCCCCCAGCTATTACATCAACTCCTGTCCCCCAGCTATTACATCAACTCCTGTCCCCCAGCTATTACATCAACTCCTGTCCCCAAGTTATTACTTCAACTCCTGTCCCCCAGCTATTGCATCAACTCCTGTCCCCCAGCTATTACATCAACTCCTGTCCCCGAGTTATTACTTCAACTCCTGTCCCCCAGCTATTACATCAACTCCTGTCCCCCAGCTATTACTTCAACTCCTGTCCCCGAGTTATTACATCAACTCCTGTCCCCGAGTTATTACTTCAACTCCTGTCCCCCAGCTATTACTTCAACTCCTGTCCCCGAGTTATTACTTCAACTCCTGTCCCCCAGCTATTACATCAACTCCTGTCCCCGAGTTATTACTTCAACTCCTGTCCCCCAGCTATTACATCAACTCCTGTCCCCGAGTTATTACTTCAACTCCTGTCTCCCAGCTATTACATCAACTCCTGTCCCCGAGTTATTACTTCAACTCCTGTCCCCCAGCTATTACATCAACTCCTGTCCCCGAGTTATTACTTCAACTCCTGTCCCCCAGCTATTACATCAACTCCTGTCCCCGAGTTATTACTTCAACTCCTGTCCCCCAGCTATTACATCAACTCCTGTCCCCGAGTTATTACATCAACTCCTGTCCCCGAGTTATTACTTCAACTCCTGTCCCCCAGCTATTACATCAACTCCTGTCCCCGAGTTATTACTTCAACTCCTGTCCCCCAGCTATTACATCAACTCCTGTCCCCGAGTTATTACTTCAACTCCTGTCCCCCAGCTATTACATCAACTCCTGTCCCCGAGTTATTACTTCAACTCCTGTCCCCGAGTTATTACTTCAACTCCTGTCCCCCAGCTATTACATCAACTCCTGTCCCCCAGCTATTACATCAACTCCTGTCCCCGAGTTATTACTTCAACTCCTGTCCCCCAGCTATTACATCAACTCCTGTCCCCGAGTTATTACTTCAACTCCTGTCCCCGAGTTATTACTTCAACTCCTGTCCCCCAGCTATTACATCAACTCCTGTCCCCGAGTTATTACTTCAACTCCTGTCCCCCAGCTATTACATCAACTCCTGTCCCCGAGTTATTACTTCAACTCCTGTCCCCCAGCTATTACATCAACTCCTGTCCCCGAGTTATTACTTCAACTCCTGTCCCCGAGTTATTACTTCATCTCCTGTCCCCCAACTATTACATCAACTCCTGTCCCCCAGCTATTACATCAAATCCTGTCCCCTAGTTATTACTTCAACTCCTGTCCCCCAGCTATTACATCAACTCCTGTCCCCGAGTTATTACTTCAACTCCTGTCCCCCAGCTATTACATCAACTCCTGTCCCCGAGTTATTACATCAACTCCTGTCCCCCAGCTATTACATCAACTCCTGTCCCCGAGTTATTACTTCAACTCCTGTCCCCCAGCTATTACATCAACTCCTGTCCCCGAGTTATTACTTCAACTCCTGTCCCCGAGTTATTACTTCAACTCCTGTCCCCCAGCTATTACATCAACTCCTGTCCCCGAGTTATTACTTCAACTCCTGTCCCCCAGCTATTACATCAACTCCTGTCCCCGAGTTATTACTTCAACTCCTGTCCCCCAGCTATTACATCAACTCCTGTCCCCGAGTTATTACTTCAACTCCTGTCCCCGAGTTATTACTTCATCTCCTGTCCCCCAACTATTACATCAACTCCTGTCCCCCAGCTATTACATCAAATCCTGTCCCCTAGTTATTACTTCAACTCCTGTCCCCCAGCTATTACATCAACTCCTGTCCCCGAGTTATTACTTCAACTCCTGTCCCCCAGCTATTACATCAACTCCTGTCCCCGAGTTATTACTTCAACTCCTGTCCCCCAGCTATTACATCAACTCCTGTCCCCGAGTTATTACATCAACTCCTGTCCCCGAGTTATTACTTCAACTCCTGTCCCCGATCTATTATTTCAACTCCTGTCCCCGATCTATTACTTCTCAACTCCTGTCCCCGGTCTATATTACTTCAACTCCTGTCCCCGAGCTAAAACTATTGGGACTCAGACAGCTCGGAATATATAAATGTATGTGTCTATTAATAGCCCATGCATTATGAAGACAAGATAAAGATTGTTCTCTGCAATGTATCCGTGAGGAAAAGAGTTCTTAAGGGCTATGTTGAGCCAATCCTGATGTGCGGAAGCGAATCACGGATAATATGCAGAGGAGTGAGGAATTATGTGGAAGCTGCAGATGTGGTTTTATAGAAGAATTATGAGAATATCGAGGACGGATAGAAAGAACAAAGGAGATATCGTGAAAGAAGCGAACTCACATAGAGAACTCGTTACTCGCATCCGAAGAAGAGTCCACATTCTTTGAGTGTGATATGAAAAAGAGACAGCTGCAGTATGTCGTCACAATAGAATAGTTGGAGGGAAAGAGAAGCAGGGGAAGACCAAGGCAGTTTGACATCATGGCATAGAGAAATGGCAGTATCAGAAATGATTCGCAGCACAATAGACATGAAGGTTGTGGACACATGATCACCAATGCCAAACGTCATGGACTATAAGAAAAAGAATGTCTATTAATATGAAATGTTTTGCGTATCCTTTTACAGGACTTAGCTGTCAACAGCAGCATCTTTCAACTGTCTGTTGATCTCTTGGCAAGATTACGCTCAGTAGTTTGCCATTGCTTTCTGAGCGGCCGGCTCAGTATCCGCAAGTCACGAGCGGGGGTCGAACCACCTCAGTTCTCGCTCCGCTGCGAGACTCTGCGTGATAAACGGGATTACAGAGAGAAAGTGTTGTAACCCCACAGCCAGAGAGACCGGCCTATTAATATGGCATCCGTTTAATACCGCTATGTTCTCCGTGTACGTGTTTATGTGGCCAGATATGATGATCACTGGACCACACGTCATGGACTATAAGAATAAGGATGTCTATTAATATGGCATCCGTTTAATACCGCTATATTCTCCGTGTACGTGTTTATGTGGCCAGATATGATGATCACTAGACCACACGTCATGGACTAAAAGAAGAATGTCTATTAATATGGAATCCGTTTAATACCGCTATGTTCTCCGTGTACGTGTTTATGTGGCCAGATATGATGATCACTAGACCACACGTCATGGACTATAAGAATAAGGATGTCTATTAATATGGCATCCGTTTAATACCGCTATGTTCTCCGTGTACGTGTTTATGTGGTCAGATATGATGATCATTAGACCACACGTCATGGACTATAAGAAGAAGAATGTCTATTAATATGGCATCCGTTTAATACCGCTATGTTCCCCGTGTACGTGTTTATGTGGCCAGATATGATGATCACTAGACCACACGTCATGGACTAAAAGAAGAATGTCTATTAATATGGCATCCGTTTAATACCACTGTGTTCTCCGTGGACGTGTTTATGTGGCCAGACATGGCCGGGGCTAACTGACATGAGCACTCACCTACGACAGTCGGCTCCAGGTCGACGAAGACGGCTCGAGGCACGTGCTTCCCGCCACCTGTCTCGCTGAAGAAGGTGTTGAAGGAGTCGTCTCCGCCTCCGACGGTCTTGTCAGAGGGCATGACTCCGTCCGGGTGTATGCCATGCTCCAGGCAGTACAGTTCCCAGCATGCATTGCCAATCTGAACTCCGGCCTGGCCCACGTGGATGGAAATACACTCCCTCTGTGGAAGACAATCAGTGGATGTTTGAAACTGGGAGGTTAATGATACAGACAAACACGCAGGCAGACAGACAGACAGCTAATCAGCCAGGTATGCAAGCAGTCAAGAACGCATACAGACAGTATTGCAGGCAGATAGACAACTAGTCAGGCATGCAGCCAGAGAGACAGGCCGATAGAGAAACAGACAACAGACAGACAGACAGACAGACAGACAGACAGACAGACAGACATAGCTAGGTAGAGATATATAGACAAGTGGACAGACAGAGGCAGGTATGTATTCAGACAGGCATGTAGAGAGACAGGAACAAAGACAAAAGAACTACAGACACATGTTACCATTCAATTCCTTGCGGAGACTGGAATCAAAAAGTCAACAACATCGTGAAATGTGATTTTTGTTTTCTCTTAGAAATTCACAGAAACGAGATTCATTATTAATGCTATCTTGTGTGGTCTTTGAAATCCCCAGACTAAATATCGCGCAACCTCCAATGGCGTGCGGTAGACTAAGAGTTAATAATGTGACTGTAGCTTGAGATAATTCAGTTCTACAAGTTACCTTTCAATGTTAGAGGAGTAAATGGCCAAGTACGAGGGAGCGTCAAACGAAAACCTTAAATGTTTTTGTATGTGAATATATACTGAAGAAGAAAAAAAAGGTAACTGGAATAAATGTGTCATTTCTCAATGTAGTCACCACTGCGTTCAATGCAAGTCTTCCAGCGCCGATAAAGTGCTTGGATTCCCGCAGAAAAGATTTAATTGGGTTCACCTAGTCGATGTGCCTGACTCGGTCGTACACAGTCTGTCACAAAAGTAACGCGTTTTAAAACTTCCTACTTCCCTCATACACATGCTGGACTGACAGGCATGCATCACCATACTGCATCTTCATTCCCCGATGAATTCCTACAGGTTTCACCCCTTCACTGATAAAAAAAATTGATAAAAGAACGTTGCTCCTCTTTGGTGCATATCAAAAGTGGGACTGCCATCTTTAAACTGTCCTTATGATGTCACCGTGCTCTTCTGCGCGTGATGTCACGTACTTAACACTCTTGACATCCTTAACAAGAATGTTGACAGATTACCAGACAATGGCATGGTTATTGTCATTTCTATCTTGACAGATGACCAGACAATGGCATGGTTATTGTAATTTCTATCACACCTATACGGTTTTGATTTGAAGCCCCCTCGTAGTTAAGATCAAGCAAATAGAGGCCCCTGTTCACGCACAAGAGGTATTGGGTATGTGCAGTTGGCATCAGACTGTTGAAGGCCAACCGGCTCTCGATGGCTGATATGGTCAATATCACTCAGGTCGTCTTTGCTTTCTAGAAAATTTCCTGGTACCAATTTTAGGCTGGGAACCCAGGTCAGGTGTATGACACTCCCTCCATCGAGACGGATTCAAACACGCGACAGTCGGACCAGGAGGCAAGCGAGCTAACCACTACACTGCCAGGACCGCAACACAAGATGCAACTGTAGCAGAAAATTGTCTTTCACATCATGGACGTTTGTTGTCCTGATACACTTCTTCTTTTTCTTTCGTTCGCTTAAAATGTGTCTATATCTGCAAATGTTGTCTCTTGTATTAACTCCACTGCCTTGTTTAGTTCACTTTGTAGCCCATAGAGTTCATCTTTTACTGTTATTTCTGAAGACCCAGAGGTCTACATAGACACGTCGTATTTTGGGAAGTCTTGGGTTAGATGATCTGCTGTCTGCGGCTGTCAAGGTCTCACATCCGAGGTTGCGACGCGTTGTCTGTACCAACGCCAGACTTTCTTCTTCTTTCGTTCGCTTGAAATATGTCTATATCTGCAATGTCGTCTCTTGCATGAATTGAACTGTTTTTTTTTTCAGTTCACACAGTGGTCCATAGAGTTTATCTTCCACTGTCGTCTCTCTAGGCCAGAAGGTTTGCCTAGATATGGTATATTTTGGGCAGTCTTGGAGTATGTGCTCTGCTGTCTGCGACGCCAATCCACATGTGCACATGGCTGTTTCACCAATCTTGAATTTTGTATACATGTGGTTGCGTAATCTATTGTGTCCTGTTCTGAGGCGCAGAATAATGACTTGTTCTGGTCTGTCCATAACGTGGTAGTCATCTTGAGCAGGTTTTGGTGGCTTTCTGACTGATTTGATCATTCTTTTCTTTTGGTGGTATGTAACGGGCACATCAGGCTGTTCTTCTTTGGCTCCTTCCTTAGCCAATTGATCAGCTCTGTCGTTTCCGGGTACTCCACAGTGGGATGGTATCCACTGTATGGTGACTTTATGCTGACTGCTAAGTTCAGAAAGTATTGTCCTTAGTACTGGCAATTTCCCAGAGAGGAGCGCCTCGAGTACTGATTTTGCATCTGTTAGTAGCACCACAGGTTGTGTACCATTGCTGTTATTTAGTAATTTCTCTGTTGCTATCTTGATTGCCTCAATTTCGGCATCATAGTTATGGCAGTACTTTCCTGTCGGTACTCTGGCTGTGTCCCTAGTATTATTTGGGTATTCTATGTACACTCCCGCTCCTCCATTTCGAACAGCATTTTGTGCTGACCCATCTGTGTAGACTCGGATCCAGAGGTCCTGTGGGTATTCTTCATCAAGGAAGCTGAGAGTGGCTGTTCTGCGCTGCACACTGTTCTGTTCTTCCTTGTCAAATATTCCTCTCACTTTTGTCTGGATTTGTAACGATAGTCTATGCTCATCTTTCCATGGAGTTCGCTCTGGAATAGTTGTTAGAGGGATACCAACTGTGGGCAGATCAGTGGTTTCTCTGCAGAGTCGTTTGGCCTGGTGGATAAAACTATTTCTTTTCAACCGCCCCATAGCTAGGTTTTCAAATCTGTTCTTCATAGGGTGGCCTGGCAAGCTGAGGAACTTTTCTGCTTGTATTAGCGTTTTCGTATCTCTGCGCTCACTCAGTGCCTGTGTCCTCCCCATCTTCTCCATTTCCACTATAGGGGTTGATCTCATCCCTCCTGTGGTGACTCTAAGTGCTTGATTTTGCACCTTGTCCAGCTCTTGTAGTGTGGTTTTTGATGCTGAACACCACGCAGTTGACCCATATTCCAGGTGTGGTCGTATGCTCTGTTGGTAAACTTTGCTAAGTATTTTCGTACTGGCTCCCCATGTGGTTCCACTTAGCTTTCTCAGGATGGCTATTTTCCTTCTGGCTTTTGCTACTGCTTTGTTGATGTGCTTTCTCCATGTCAGCTTGCCATCTAATGTTACTCCAAGGTATGTTGGTTCTTTATCTTCTCTTAGGGGTGTTCCATTTATCTGGATGATGCCTGCCTTTTGTTTTGGAGAGAGGGTAAATAGGATGGTGCTGCACTTGTCAGTGTTTATGCTGACACACCATCTATTTGCCCATGCAGCAAATGTATCTACAGCTCTTTGTAGCAATCTGGTGGCCACTGATGCATATTCATTTGTGCTCCACAGAACCAGGTCATCGGCGTACATTGCCGCTTTAATTCCATGCGGTAGGTGAGCAACAAGATCATTGATGAAGATTAGAAAAAGTGTCGGGGACAAGACTCCGCCCTGGGGGACACCGTGACGCAGTAGTACTTTCTTGCTCTTGAGTCCGTCTATCTGTACTCGGGCTCTTCTGTTGTGCAAGTATGCTTTCACCCATTTGTACATTCTTCCATTGACTTTGCAGTTTCTCAGTTTCTTCATCAGACCTTCTTTCCAGACTTTGTCAAAGGCTTTCTTCAGATCTATCCATGCCGCAAGCACCAGCTTCTTCTCTTGGAATGCATCCTCAATTTCTTGAGAGAGGTAGGTTGTCTGATCTTCCGTAGAGTAGCACTGCCTAAAGCCAGCCTGCTGTGGCACAAGGATGTTTTTACTTTCAATGTACCACTGCAGTCTGTGATTGATGATGCGCTCCAGTGTTTTGCAGAGACAGCTGGTGAGGCTAATTGGTCTGTAGCTAGAGGCAATGGAACCATCTTTCCCTGATTTTAGGAGGGGTATCATGATTGCTTCTCTCCAGGCTTGTGGAACACTGCCTAAGGTCCAGCTGTTATTGAAGATCTGCAACAGATTTGTTTTGGCCTCTGTTCCTAGGTTCCTGATCATTTCATTGGAGATACCATCAGCTCCTGGTGACTTTCTCATTTTCAGTTTTGATATGGCTAGCTCCAGTTCGCTGATTGTGATGGGTGCCTCCAGAACCTCATGTACTATTTCCTTCTGTCCCGTATGTTGCTGTTTCTCTCGAATCTCTTGTTGTTTCTCTGGACTAATTTTGATATTGTTATCTTGTGCGAACGAGTCCGCAAAATGGTCAGCTGCTTGCTTTCTTGTTAAGATTTTTCCATCTTTATGTAGCGCAATTTTTGAGTTTCTCCCTGTGCCCTCGTCATTAAGCTGTTTTATTACCTTCCACAATTTCCTTGTGTCTCTTTCAAAGTTCAGAGACTCCGTTTTCTCCTGCCAGCTTTTCCGTCTAGCCTGCAGCTTGGCCCTTTGAAATTTGGCTTTTGCATGCTGGAATTTATTGTGGTGCTCTTGGCTGTGTGTGGCCTCTGCTTGCTTTCTACACATTTCAACATCATTATGCAACTGTTCCAGTTCACTACACTACTCCAGTAGGGTTTATATTGTTAACGGGCTCCTCTTGGTACTGTTTCTCGCGCTGCCTGTAGTATGCATTTCCCAAACTCTTCAACTACTTTATTTATGTCTTTCTCAGTGTTCAGGTTTCTAACCAATATGCTGGTGCGATGCTTGTACATTGCCCAGTCTGCTTTCTTGTAGTTCCACCTCGAGAGGGTGCTGCTTTCACTTACAAGCTCATTTTCTACGGTTAGAAAGACTGGCCGATGGTCACTGCCACCAAGTTGTTTCCCAACAATTCGTGTAATGTTCCACTCCAGGTCTGGTGAATGAAAAGCCAGGTCAGGTGTAGTTGTAGAGTGCCATGATCTCGAATAGAAAGTATGTGGGTCGGACGGCTTGTTAATCAACATGAATCTATTCTCATCCTGCCAGTCTTCCAGTCTCTCTCCTCTCTGGTCCATGTGATCATAGCCACAGCTCTGCGAGTGGCTGTTGAAATCGCCACACACAATCATTTTTTCTTTTAGTGGTAGTGTGTCCAGTGCCTGTGGGCGGTCACTTGGACAGTAGTAATTGATCAGATGTAGATCTGTATTACCTGTCTTAAGTTTAAGTGTCTGATACTCAGCCCCTTCCATGTAGACTTTGATTTGGGAAGCCATGATGTTATTTCTTACAAGGGTCAGTATCCCCGGTTTTCGCCTGTCCTTTCGGTCGGATCGGTAACACTGGTAGCCTCTGATTTTGAAGGCTATATTTTCATTGAGGTGAGTTTCTTGCAAGTAACATATGCTTACTTTTTGTTGGTCCAAGATTTTTTCTAATTCTATTTTTTTGTTGCTGACTCCCTCCGCATTCCAGTGCATTATTTTCAGTCTTCGTTTGGTAAGGCCAGTCATCCTATTCTCATGTCCCCTGGCTCCACAGGACATCTGAGAAGGACCTCCAGTAGTTGGGGTTGGACCCTTTCGAGACATAGGGCCCGGCACTGCACCTGCCTGGGGGTCCAAAGCAGGGCGAGCACCATAACGATTAGCAGTAGTCGACATATTCCATTTTGCGTGATTGCGTGGCATCCTGATTTCTGTGGTGCGCCTCTTGGCTGGTTGCCTCCGACTTCATCACCTTTCTTTGCTAGAGCAGACTGTGGTCTCACTCGAGTGTAGATGTGTACACGCGCACACACCTGTCTGCGCATGCATGTACGTGTATACACATCTAGAGCATACTGGTTATTTTCCGGCGCCAGAAATTCGCCGTCGCCCCTTCTCCTGTTAGTTTAAACAGGTCCGCCGCGTGAAGGCCAGGAGTTGGACTTTTGCTGCATAGGTTATGTATTCACGAGCCATTGAGGTATTTAAGCAATGTTGGGCGCTCACCCCAACACCGCGCCTCGGCTACATACAGCAACATTTGGAACCCCAACGCCAGACAACATAACAACACGCAACCCTGAGTGATGTTAAACACTGCAGAGGGAATGCGGCGTCTTCAACGACGCCAGTATAAGCAGCCAAGCACAGCAATTGAGCGACGCTTAAACGACTGCTGGTCAGCAGTACACCCCGTGAACCTTGCAGGGGTCACACCAGCTGACTTGAGCGCCGTGTAGCGTGTAGAACGCCAGGGCTGGCAGACGGGCTTAGGTGTTTGAATGGACAGGTTGCATGAGTCTGCAAGTGGTGTTTGAATCTGCATTGAGAGCTAGCCTGTACGACAGTGGGAGACTGGTTCGAACGCTTGAATAGTTTGACTTGTAAGTGAGATGTTTATTGATCGCATGTATCTTTAATGTATTGTATTGATATTGTTCATGCCGTAATGATTGCTATGGATTGTCATTGCGCGATGTTTGTGCGATAATGAATGCAGCGCGTAAATAAAGCTTGTGAATAATAGTTTCGGATATTCACTTCGTGTGATTTGATAGTTTGATATTGCTTCACACTTGCCAGAAAACGAGCTACTTATCTTGCTCTACGCAAAACTCTGACAAGTGCGAACGTGGGGGCTCGTCCGGGTTTTGAACTAAATGCGAACTTGTAGATTTTTTGTCCGAGTTTGAATCGAATGTGAAAATGCCGATAGAAGTGCGCAAGTCATAGATTAGGGTAAAGTAACGCCTAGATAGTGTTGATTTCATTAAATTATAAGTGTGAAGATATTATTTGAAGCCAACCGAGGCGTCTTCAGACTTATCGCTAAATTCAACCAATTTTGTACCTAAAATCTAAAATGGCGGCCGTGCCCTTGAATGTCATTGAGTAGGGTTAGTGTGAGCGTGAAAGTTGTTGATTGTGGTAACGACTAACAATAATACTTGACAGCATACAAACTTTTACAGACTTCAGTGACATTACACACACCATACATTTACAAACGTTCTAATTTCGTTTAGTTTCAAAAGTACAGGTTTTTTGTGTCAACTTTACCTGAGCTTCGTGAACTTCAAAATTTTTTTGTGCGTCGACCCGAAAGACGTTCCAGTGTGATTTCGAGCACCACTGAACAGCACATTGCCCAAGGATTACTTGAGTATAAAATTTTTTTTCGATTCTCTTTATACTTTCGTTAGTCTGGCTTTAAACATCAACTGTGCTAAAAATATATAAAAAGATAAAAATATCGTGTGACATCTGTCAAAAGCTTGTTAAAAAGGATAAACACCCACAAGCTGAATTGCAAGTTACTGATTTAGCTAGTAGACCGTTTGAAAATATCTCGGTCGATATAGTTGGTCCTTTTAACCATGTAACATCAAAAGGTAATAGGTACATTGTAACACTCATTGATCTATGTACTCGTTGGCCAGAAGCGATTCCAATGAAGAACATAACTTCCAAAGACATCATGGAAGTGTTCTTTCATATTTTTGCGAGAGTAGGATTCCCTGATACCATCCTTTCAGATCGGGGTAGCCAGTTTATTTCCTCAGCTACACAAGCCTTTACCAAAATGTTGGGTGTTAAACAATGCTTCAACAGTCCATACCACCCACATTCGACCGGTATCGTGGAAAAGATTAACGGCGATATGAAACATATGCTCTCTAAGGTAACCCAAGAATACCCTGAAGATTGGGATACTTATCTGCCTGCAATTTTGTTTGCATATTGGGAAGTGCCCCATTCCAGCACTGGGTTCTCACCATTCGAAATGTTATATGGTGCACAACCACGCGGCCCATTATCTCTGTATGAATCTATGTTTACTGAAAGTACAACTTTGCCTATACCCATTTCACCGTATGAACATGTAACATCATTGCGTGATAGAATTATGAAATCATGTGTGTTAGCCAAAGAAGCTCTTCAAAAATCAGGAGCTATCTACCGACAATATGCTAACAGAGGAAATAGAACTATTACACTGACACCTGGACAGGACATTAAGGTAAATCCTAAACTGACGCAGACACAGACTGACAGTTGCAGACAACTGATACAAGAGTACAGGACGATCTTTTCTGACAGCTCAGGACAGATCACATAACAGCACTACAGCAGACATTTGACAGGATTAGATATCATGGACTGACTGTAAAACCTTCCAAAGTTAATATAGCCTTTCAGGAAATTTCATTTTTGGGCTATAAGATCTCAAATGGCTTTATATCAACTGACGATAACATCATGTCCAGAATTTTGAAATTGTCGCTTCCGACAACTAAGAAACAGTTGCGAAGTGTGTTAGGTCTTTTAAACTATTATAGACAGTTTATCCCTCATTTTGCTGAATTGACCAAATGTTTCACTGATTTAGTAACAAATAAACACCCCAATGTGATTGTAAACAGTGAATGTTTAAGGCCAGCATTTACGAAGATTCTTTCATATTTTTCTAAATCACCTATTCTGAAATTGCCAAATTTGAATATTACTTTTAGATTAAGATGTGACGCGAGCTCCGTAGCCATTGGAGGTGTGCTTCTCCAAGAACACGACCAAATCTTGTACCCAGTATACTACGTCTCTCGAAAACTGAACACCAGCGAACGAAATTACAGTACACCGGAACTCGAGGCTCTTGCCATGGTATTTTCGGTACGTAAACTTTCTAGATTTTTGTTAGGCAAACATTTCATTATTGAAACAGATAATAGTCCGCTGACAATTGTTACCAGAGGAACGCCAAGTAACAGCAAGGTGGCAAGATGGTCCCTTCTTCTGCAGGACTATAGCTATGAGATTAACCATATAAAGGGTTCACAAAACTGTCTTGCAGATCTTTTGTCGAGATGTCCATACGACGAACCTAATACCCAGTCAACATCAGAGCACAGTGCAGAGGGTGTATAAAACTGCAACGTAGATAGTGCTCAGTACCACAGCCAATTGTGACAATGTGTCAGTAACGCTGGGTACACCAATGTGATGGGGTAGATTATATCTCCCAATGTATATAACTTATGTACATATTTGGATTCTTATTATTATCATGCGAATGAATGCGTGTATAATTGTGAGATATGTGAAAGAATGGAATCATTACTATGTAAACTGTGTTGTATAACTGTGAGATATGAGAAAGAATGTAATTATTATTGTAAATACATAAATATTGTAACAACCAGACACTACAGAGAAGTGTCACTGGACAACACTACAGGATCCAGGAACTTACCAAGCCACTACAACGTGAAGTAATCCTGAATGTATCCAGACCGATGTGTCCAAGACGTTTTAACAAGGTACGAAAGATGACTGCGACAGTACAATCCGAGCAGAAGGCGGAAGAAATGATCCAACAGCTGATAGTAACAACTACTACTCCGTTTATATAATATCCACCCAGAACGGACCAATGTTGTGTGAATGGCACCACAACATGTGTAAAATAGTACAGCTATATACTTCCGATATTTTTTGCATAGTAAGTTAAAAAGTTAGCAGACTACGCTAAAAAGTCTATAAATTTATGACGATTGTATTAAAATGTGATTTAAAATATTTCCATATACGGAATTGTATATGTCCATTTTTATAATATGTAATCTCAGCATCGTAGCTTGATTGCTTCTTTACAAACGTGACTTTTTGTGCACATTTGTCAATAAGTATCAAATTATGACACTAAGAAATAAATTTGCAGTGGTAATTTATGTCTTGTAAACGACGCTAAATTATTGTTCCTAAATTTTTTGTATAAAAACCAGGGGACATTACTCTAAATTCTTGGTGATATGTAAATATGTATCGTAACCATTAACATGGGTGCTTGATAGATAACATGTCAATGTGACGTCATTTAGATATGGACAATATATTGCCAAAACTGTTGACCTTCATTAGAAACTCTAAACAGAGGTCTGATGATGGAGCTATCTCAGAGGGAGATGCTCACGGCTTGACCTGATGATTTTAGTATTTTTGTTCTTGGTTGTGAGGTAGGGGCCAGTTTAGCCGATACCTACCGGACTAGCTGTGTCACAGCGAGGTAATGCCCATGAAATAGATTGTACTTGACTGTTGTACTTCATGGTGCAACATAATTGTTGTATACATATTGTTTACTATTCACCTGTATATATTTATAATAACTATTAAGGTATAATGTTCGACTTTGACAAGTTTAATAACACCTATATATATTGTACATGAAAGGAAATACTTTCATGAAAAAGGGGTGTGGAGAGTGTCAAGGTCTCACATCCGAGGTTGCGACGCGTTGTCTGTACCAACGCCAGACAACATAACAACACGCAACCCTGAGTGATGTTAAACACTGCAGAGGGAATGCGGCGTCTTCGACGACGCCAGTATAAGCAGCCAAGCACAGCAATTGAGCGACGCTTAAACGACCGCTGGTCAGCAGTACACCCCGTGAACCTTGCAGGGGTCACACCAGCTGACTTGAGCGCCGTGTAGCGTGTAGAACGCCAGGGCTGGCAGACGGGCTTAGGTGTTTGAATGGACAGGTCGCATGAGTCTGCAAGTGGTGTTTGAATCTGCATTGAGAGCTAGCCTGTACGACAGTGGGAGACTGGTTCGAACGCTTGAATAGTTTGACTTGTAAGTGAGATGTTTATTGATCGCATGTATCTTTAATGTATTGTATTGATATTGTTCATGCCGTAATGATTGCTATGGATTGTCATTGTGCGATGTTTGTGCGATAATGAATGCAGCGCGTAAATAAAGCTTGTGAATAATAGTTTCGGATATTCACTTCGTGTGATTTGATAGTTTGATATTGCTTCACACTTGCCAGAAAACGAGCTACTTATCTTGCTCTACGCAAGACTCTGACAGCGGCACCAATCCACATGGTTGATTCACCAGTCTTGAGTTTTGTGTACATGTGGTTGCGTTATCTATTCTCCTGTTCTGGGACCTAGAATAATCATTTGATCTGTTCTGTCCATGAGGTGGTTATCGTCTTGAGTTGGCGTTTGTGGCTTTCTGGTTGATTTGATGATTCTTTTCTTTTGGTGGTACGTAACAGGCATATCTTAGTGTGCTTTTATTGCTTCTTCTTTGGCCAGTTGATCAGCTCTCTCGTTTCCGGGCACTCCACATTGAGATGGCATCCACTGTATGGTGACCTTAGCTTTCTGCCTAGTTTAAAAAGTCCGTTGTCCGTAGTACCGGCAATTTCCCAGACAGGAGTACTCAAGAACTGATTGTTCATCTGTCAGTAACACCACAGGTTGTGTACCATGGCTGGTGTTTAGTAATTTCTCCGTTGCCCGGGTCTCAGCATCATAGTTATATCAGTACTTTCCTCTTGGTACTCTGGCCGTGTCCCTGGTATTATTTGGGTATTCTACGTACACTTCCGCTTCTCCATTTCGAACAGCATTTTGTGCTGACCCACCATATATATCGGCTCGGACCCATAGGTCCTGTGAGTATTCGTAATCTAGCAAACAGAATTGTTGTTCTGCGTTTTACACTGTTCAGTTCTTCCTTGTCGAATATTCCTTTCAATTGCGTCTAGACTTTAGTGGTAGTCTATGTTTCTTTCTCCGTGAAGTTTGTTCTAGAATAGTTTTCATAGGGATAACCACTTCTTGAAGATCTGTGGTTTGTCTGCAGGGTCGTTTGGCCTGGTGGATAAAACTGCTTCTTTTCAACCGCCCTATAGCTAAGTTTTCAAATTTTCTTCACAGGGTGGCCTGGTATACTGAGGAACTTTTTTGCTTGTATTAGCGTTTTCGTATCTGCGCTCTCTCAGTTCTTGTGTCCTCCTCATTTTCTCCATCTCCACTAACTTCCCTCAAAATGTGCAGATTGCGCATTTTAGCTGTCCAATTAATTTTCAGCATTCTTCTATAAAAATATATCCCCAGAGCTTCTATGGATTTTTTAGCCTGTTTACTAATTGTCCACTCTACTTAGCCTTTGTTGACCAAGAAAAGGCATTCGATAGAGTAGATAGAAACAAGCTGTGGGAAATCCTTAAACAATATGGAGTGAGTACACATCTAACAAACCTATGTAGAAGTTTATACAACAACAGTGAATGCATAGTGAGAGCAACTGGAGGACATTCAGAACCCTTCACCATAAGATCTGGAGTACGACAAGGTTGTGTCCTGTCCCCTCTCTTGTTCATAACATATATAGACAACATATGTAAAGAAACCAGGCAAGCAGAGACAGCAAGATTACTTCATGACGAGAACACAGAAGAAGAATCATCTGCATTAGAGAACTCCTGTTTGCGGACGACCAAGAACTAATAGCAAAATGAGAAGCTGAATTACAAGACCACATGAATAGTCTAAACAAAATGTGTAGGGAACATAACATGAAAATTAACACAAGCAAGGAACATAATATTCATTTTATTGTTTGCAAGGGACATAACTCGCAAACGTTTTTCTAAAGAAAAACAATTAAAAAACAATTAGTTACATTAATTGTTAAATGTTTAATATGATGACACCATCTATTCACAGTTAACACAATAATTTAACATCCTAAAGTCTGAAATACATTTACTGCTAAAAATGAATAAAATGTACTTGTTAATGCAATATATACAATATTTCAACACTGCAAGCCCCGTGCACGATGTTAACGACTGTCCCCAATGGACGACCGGACATTGCTGCTCTGGTTTCTCTTCACAACGTAAAGAGAAAAAAAAAAAATTCAATTCATTTTTTGTCCCAATTGAATCTATTATCGATTTATTTTTTATATGTTGATGCTAATAACTTCTACTACAAAAAGAGGTACGTTTTTGATAATCCAAATAACCTTTTTCTTGTGCGGTGTGTGTGGTTTAATTCAACTGGACGTGACCTGTGTTACCTGAGAACATGAACCAACCAGTCTACAACTTTACATTCAGCGCAGTACACGGTAAGCTACACAGCTCAGGTACCCTCGTGCTGTCTGTAACAGGGCCGGAGCGGCAGTAAAATGCACCCCGACTCTAATCGCCAGCTCTTTGTTGGGCCCAGCTGGTGTTCCCGCGGGGGCATAACGGACATTTACCGCTTCGAAATACCTACACGCTGATTTGTGAACCTAACACAGGTAGCATACAACCAAAAATATCAAGAACTACATGGACTGAAACTGAAGGTCGCGAGCTGCGATCTTGAAATAGAAATCCAGCACGTGGAAAAGGAAAAAGAGCGGGTTGCCGAATACCATGAGCCGCGAGGCAGTCAAAGAGTTGGTCGGAATGGCAACGGGCGACAAATACGCCGAAGTATTCAGACTGAAATATGGTGCGTGAAAGTGGGGTGCTTTGTGCAACCCAACTCAAGAAGTGCTGCATTATGCTAGGTTAAATATCCCTGGAGTAACCGATATTAACCACCGTATCCTCTTCACGATGCCAGGGCACAGAACAACGTGCCTAAACTGTGGTCTGGACGACCACTGGGCCAACAGGTGCCCGAGCCGAAGACCGCGGCCAAGGGTTGATGAAAACACGGTGGAAAACTTTCCACCACTGGTAGAAGCAAACAGTCTGCAGCAGCCGCCGACACAATCACGAGAACAAGTGGAAACCACATCGCCGAAGACAATACTAATGCCCACACCAGTACCAACACCACTTGAGACTGACAACACTAACACCTTGGCCACAAACGACATTACAACACACACACACACAAAACAAATCAACAAAAGGAACAAGACAGCAAAACCCAACCCAAATAGAAATTCACAGTAACGAGACTCATTATTAATGCTATCTTGTGTGGTCTTTGAAATCCCCAGACTGAATATTGTGCAACCTCCAATGGCGTGCGGTAGACTAAGAGTTAATAATGTAACTGTAACTTGAGATAATTCAGTTATACAAGTTACCTTTCAATGTTAGAGGAGTAAATGGCCAAGTACGAGGGAGCGTCAAACGAAAACCTTAAATGTTTTTGTATGTGAATATATTCTGGAGAAGAAAAAAAAGGTAACTGGAATAAATGTATCATTTTTCAATGTAGTCACCACTGCGTTCAATGCAAGTCTTCCAGCGCCGATAAAGTGCTTGGATTCCCGCAGAAAAGATTTAATTGGGTTCACCTAGTCGATGTGCCTGACTCGGTCGTACACAGTCTGTCACAAAAGTAACGCGTTTTAAAACTTCCTACTTCCCTCATACACATGCTGGACTGACAGGCATGCATCACCATACTGCATCTTCATTCCCCGATGAATTCCTACAGGTTTCACCCCTTCACTGATAAAAAAAATTGATAAAAGAACGTTGCTCCTCTTTGGTGCATATCAAAAGTGGGACTGCCATCTTTAAACTGTCCTTATGATGTCACCGTGCTCTTCTGCGCGTGATGTCACGTACTTAACACTCTTGACATCCTTAACAAGAATGTTGACAGATTACCAGACAATGGCATGGTTATTGTCATTTCTATCACACCTATACGGTTTTGATTTGAAGCCCCCTCGTAGATAAGATCAAGCAAATAAATAGAGGCCCCTGTTGAGGTATTGGGTATGTGCAGTTGGCATCAGACTGTTGAAGGCCAACCGGCTCTCAATGGCTGATATGGTCAATATCACTCAGGTCGTCTTTGCTTTCTAGAAAATTTCCTGGTATCAATTTTAGGCTGGGAACCCAGGTCAGGTGTATAAAACTCCCTCCATCGAGGCGGATTCAAACACGCGACAGTCGGACCAGGAGGCAAGCGAGCTAACCCCTTCACTGCCGGGACCGCAACACAAGATGCAACTCTAGCAGAAAATTGTCTTTCACATCATGGACGTTTGTTGTCCCGATACACTTCTTCTTTTTCTTTCGTTTGCTTAAAATGTGTCTATATCTGCAAATGTTGTCTCTTGTATTAACTCCACTGCCTTGTTTAGTTCACTTTGTAGCCCATAGAGTTCACCTTTTACTGTTATTTCTGAAGACCCAGAGGTCTACCTAGACACGTCGTATTTTGGGAAGTCTTGGGGTAGATGATCTGCTGTCTGCGGCACCAATCCACATGGTTGATTCACCAGTCTTGAGTTTTGTGTACATGTGGTTGCGTTATCTATTCTCCTGTTCTGGGACCTAGAATAATCATTTGATCTGTTCTGTCCATGAGGTGGTTATCGTCTTGAGTTGGCGTTTGTGGCTTTCTGGTTGATTTGATGATTCTTTTCTTTTGGTGGTATGTAACAGGCATATCTTTGTGTGCTTTTATTGCTTCTTCTTTGGCCAGTTGATCAGCTCTCTCGTTTCCGGGCACTCCACATTGAGATGGCATCCATTGTATGGTGACCTTAGCTTTCTGCCTAGTTTAAAAAGTCCGTAGTCCGTAGTACCGGCAATTTCCCAGACAGGAGTACTCAAGAACTGATTTTTCATCTGTCAGTAACACCACAAGTTGTGTACCATGGCTGGTGTTTAGTAATTTCTCCATTGCTATCTTAATTGCCCGGGTCTCAGCATCATAGTTATGGCAGTACTTTCCTCTTGGTACTCTGGCCGTGTCCCTGGTATTATTTGGGTATTCTACGTACACTTCCGCTTCTCCATTTCGAACAGCATTTTGTGCTGACCCACCATATGTGTAAGCTCGGACCCATAGGTCCTGTGAGTATTCGTAATCTAGCAAACAGAATGGTTGTTCTGCGTTTTACACTGTTCAGTTCTTCCTTGTCGAATATTCCTTTCAATTGCGTCTAGACTTTAGTGGTAGTCTATGTTCCTTTCTCCGTGAAGTTTGTTCTGGAATAGTTTTCATAGGGATAACCACTTCTTGAAGATCTGTGGTTTGTCTGCAGAGTCGTTTGGCCTGGTGGATAAAACTGCTTCTTTTCAACCGCCCTATAGCTAAGTTTTCAAATTTTCTTCACAGGGTGGCCTGGTATACTGAGGAACTTTTTTGCTTACATTAGCGTTTTCGTATCTGCGCTCTCTCAGTTCTTGTGTCCTCCTCATCTTCTCCATCTTCACTAACTTCCCTCAAAATGTGCAGATTGCGCATTTTAGCTGTCCAATTAATTTTCAGCATTCTTCTATAAAAATATACCCCCAGAGCTTCTATGGAATTTTTAGCCTGTTTACTAATTGTCCACTCTACTTAGCCTTTGTTGACCAAGAAAAGGCATTCAATAGAGTAGATAGAAACAAGCTGTGGGAAATCCTTAAACAATATGGAGTGAGTACACATCTAACAAACCTATGTAGAAGTTTATACAACAACAGTGAATGCATAGTGAGAGCAACTGGAGGACACTCAGAACCCTTCACCATAAGATCTGGAGTACGACAAGGTTGTGTCCTGTCCCCTTTCTTGTTCATAACATATATAGACAACATATGTAAAGAAACCAGCCAAGCAGAGACAGCAAGAATACCGCATGACGAGAACACAGAAGAAGAACCATCTGCAAATCTAACCATTAGAGAACTCCTGTTTGCGGACGACCAAGCACTAATAACAAAATCAGAAGCTGAATTACAAGACCATACGAATAGTCTAAACAAAATGTGTAGGGAACATAACATGAAAATTAGCACAAGCAAGGAACATAATATTCATTTTATTTTTTGCAAGGGACATAACTCGCAAACGTTTTTCTAAAGAAAAACAATTAAAAAACAATTAGTTACATTAATTGTTAAATGTTTAGTATGATGACACCATCTATTTACAGTTAACAGAATAATTTGATATCCTAAAGTTTGAAATACTGTTACTGCTAAAATTAATAAAATTTACTTGTTAATGCAATATATACAATATATAAACACTGCAAGCTCTGTGCACGATGTTAACGACTGTCTCCAATGGAAGACCTGACATTGTTGCTCTGGTTTCTCTTCACAACGTATAAACATTGCTCTAAGTAACTTAGCGCATTTGGGTATTGTTACTGATATGTTTATAATATGTGTTGATGCTATTATCGCCTACTACAAAAAAGAGGTACTTTTTTGATAATCCAAAAAAAAAAAACTTTTTCTTCTGCGGTGTGTGTGGTTTATTTCAACTGGACGTTACCTGAGAACTCGGACCAACCAGTCTACAACTTTACATCCAGCGCAGTACACGGTAAGCTACACAGCACAGGTACCCTCGTGCGGTCTGTAACAGGGCCGGGAGCGGCAGTAAAATGCAGCCCGACTCTAATCGCCAGCTCTTTGTTGGGCCCAGCTGGTGTTCCCGCGGGGGGCATAACGGACATTTACCGCTTCGAATTACCTTCACGCTGGTTTGTGAACCTAACACAGGTAGCATACAACCAAAAGTATCAAGAACTACATGGACTGAAACTGAAGGTCGCGAGCTGCGATCTTGAAATAGAAATCCAGCACGTGGAAAAGGAAAAAGAGCGGGTGACCATCCACTGGTTGCCGAATACCATGAGCCGCGAGGCAGTCAAAGAATTGGTTTGAATGGCAACAGGCGACAAAGACGCCGAAGTATTCAGACTGAAATATGGTGCGGAGAAGTGGGGTGCTTTGTGCAACCCAACTCAAGAAGTGCCGCTTTATGCTAGGTTAAACATCCCTGGAGTAACCGGTAACAACCACCGTATCCTCTTCACGAAGTGAGGAATTAAAGCAGCCATGAGCAGGACGTGACGATTCCCTTGGTGAGCCCAGCACCAGAGCATTATGTGTCGGCTCTGCAATTATGGAAGCCACCCAGGATGGCGGAAAATGCTATGGACTGTCCCTGCTGGGATGTGGACGGTACCACAAAAGTGAGAGTCTCCCAGGAATGCTAACCTAGTCAAAAATGCACGCAGAAGCCGGGTGTGCTGACCTAAGGGTTTCGACCCAAGGGTGCCTAACGCACACCGCAATCACATTTGAAAAAAAACAACACTCCGGATGAACGCGAAGAAAAGAAGAAACACACCACACAGCATGAAGATTAGATAGGATATATATACCTGCAACACACCACATAGTAAACACCAGGCACCTACAAGAGACATTACAGTGTACAGACCACAAAGCCATATTAGCACACATCAGTACAAGCAACATAAACACACAGATAAACAAACGTTCACCATATTGGAAATTTAATAACACACTTTTAACGATACAGAATATGAGAAATACATGGCACAACTTTTACACACATATACCGACCACATACCGGCTGATAACATCGGACAATACTGGGACCTACTGAAAAATACAATACGAAGCAGAACACAACACCTAGCATCCATCATACACAAAGACAGATTAAGACAAGAACAAATTATACAAACAGCCATAGAACTGACAAAACAGATGGACAACAAAGCACCACATTTAAACACACTAGAAGAACAATTAGAGCAGCACCAACAACATAGATATCTAGGCGCCCTCCTTAAAACAAAACTAACCACAATCACACAAGAGTCCCCCAGTAAACAATATTTAGCCATTGAACAGAACGTACAACACAACAGGAAAAATAATAGGCATGTGTGACAATACGGCGAAGTAATGAAGCCTCAGAAACAACTCAACTCCATCAGACTTCCGAATGTATAGAATTTATTCGAGTTACTTTAATATCATAGGCTCGTATGAATAATACACTCTGAAAACATCATAGACAAACAAGGGAGGTCCAACTAATTTGACATACCAGATGACGACTTTTATGCGACCTCAACTTGAGACTGCTAGCTGGTAACTAATGCCTTTCCTACCCTTACGTCAACGCGTGAGCATCCCTAGTTACTTTTACATCCCCCGGGGTGCTCCCACGTGCACTGAAGTTTAGACCCTTTTTCTCTTGCACGCCGACCTAGATCCCCTTAACAGAGACAGACACTCTGTTATATTTGCAAGGCAACACACAAACAGAACCAGCGCAAATAACAGAAGCATTCAATCAATACTACACACACCTATTTACAGCAAAGACAGTAGACACACAGACACAAGACAAATTTCTAAAATACAGTAAACAGCTGTCAGATGCAGACGAAGACACACTAGACACAGAACTAACACTAGCAGACATAACACACGCACTCAGCAAAATGAACAAAGACACGACATCAGGACCGGACGGCTTGACTGTAGAATTCTACCAACATTTCTTTCCTATCTTAGGTGGCCTTCATCTTAAAGTATATCAAGACGCCTTTGACAAAGAACAACTACCAGACAGTTGCAACTTGTCGTATATAACACTTATACCTAAGGACAACACAGACAAGACACAGATGAAAAATTACAGACCCATATCTCTACTCAACACAGACTATAAAATACTAACTAAAGCACTGACCCACAGATTGAGACCCTTTATGTCAACACTCATACACCCAGACCAACAATGCGGTGTACCACATAGAAACATTCACCAGCATACACATTTTATTAGAGACATCATCACATACACACAGGAGAAAGACTGTCAGGCCTCTCTTTTGTCCCTAGACCAGGAGAAAGCCTTTGACAGAATTTCCCACTCCTATCTACACAAGACATTAACACAATGCAATTTAAGCCAGTACTTTGAGAGGTAGATAGCGATCTTGTACCGGAATCCTGAGAGTAAGGTGTTGGTTAACAATACACTTACTGCGGGCTTCCCACTCACAAGGTCGGTGAGACAAGGATGTCCTCTGTCGCCGTTCCTATATGTGCTGGTTTTAGAACCACTACTAGAAGCAATCAGACAAGACACCAACATCACAGGCACATTCATACCAGGCGGAGGAGAGCGGAAGTTGCTTGCATACGCAGACGACACCACTCTCTTCCCCGCCAACAACACATCCGTTACAAATATACTCCACACCTTTACACAGTTTGGTAAGGGGAGTGGGGCAAAATTAAACATATAAAAATCACACATAATGGGTCTCGGTAAGTGGCGAAACAAAGCACACTTTCCTCCCGACTTAACAGCCACAGACAACATCAAACTATATGGGATAACATTTCCTAACAACTCCCGACAGATACACGCACAGACATGGAAAAACCACACACACAAAATTATAGACATGCTACACAGATACAAATTTAAGACATCCACAAAATTACTAGGAGCATCATAGTTAACACATTCATCATTCCCAAAATCATATATTTAGTCACAGTGCTAGATCCTCCTAAACCCCCTCTGCTGTGTGTCCACCGTGACGATGTAGAGGGGCTTGCGCGTCCCAATGACCCCAAGAGCTATGCCGACAGTAGCACAGCTACTGGTAGGGCCACCCATGTCGGACAGGTCAAGGGAGAGGGACCAGACGAAGAGACACACAAACCTGCTGCCTTGTAGGTAGACTGGGGACAGTCAAAGGCTAGGGAAAGCATCCCGAATAAATGCTTGTCGAAATCGGATATACTGAGCCACAGGCTTGACAAAGCAGTGCAACGTAACTTAATTCATGATGTCACAAACCAAAATTAATCGTTATGGTGATAATCCCGTGAAGTCCCATCAGGCGGTGATAGTGCCAGGCCACCTGCCTCGAGGGGGTCCACCCATGACTACTGGTGGTCACCTTCCCCTGTGCTGTGGAGTCAAGGCACAGAGGAGTAGGTTAAGAGCTATTGACCAAATACCCCGGACACTCAACATACTACAGTGGAATGCCGAAGGAGTTTACAAAAAGAAAGACTCCCTAACACAGCGTCTTCATAAAGATAGAATAGATGTGGCATGCATTCAAGAGACACACCTCAACGCCAATCACAAATTCTCAGTCAGAGGATATCAGGCCACACGTTTCGACCGCGAAGGACACAAAGGAGGAGTTCTAATACTTACACGAAATACAATACCTTGCAGCGAAGTATCTGTGATCTCTGACAACCAAACGGAAATTATAGGTGTTGATATAATGATAAAGGACGTGAAAATAAGAATCTACAATCTGTATAGCCCAGCAGATAAGGACCCTACACTCTCAAACGTGAAAATAACTGACACAAACTGCATTATTGTCGGAGACTTTAATAGCCGTTCAGAAAGATGTGGATACCCAGATACTGACAAAAGAGGAGATGAATTGGAGGACTGGGAAATAGACTCAAATCTCCAGCTACTCAACAAAGCGGATGACACACCGAGCTTCTACTCCAGAAGATGGCTTACCACTTCTACTCCAGGCTTAGCTTTCTGCACAGGAGACATCCTCCACAAAATCGATCGCCATGTGCTGGACCAATTAGCAGGTAGTGACCACAGACCAATCAAGCTTGTAATGAATATGGAGTATGTTCCACAGGAGCAAAAGCCCTTGCCCCGCTGGAATTACAAACGAGCAGATTGGGACAGATTTGCCATACTAACAGACAAATATTGTGAAAACATAAATACACGATATGGCAACATAAAACAAATGGTGGAAAGTCTAAACAGAGCGATAATACAGGCAGCCACTGAGTCCATTCCAAGAGGAGCGAGGAAAAATTACAAACCATACTGGACTGAAGAACTACAAAGTTTGGAGGACAAAGTTGAAGATGCCAGGAAGACAGCAGAGAGAGAACAAACAATTGAAGCGAACATCTCTCTCAAAGCCATCTCAGCAAAATATAAAAGAACAGTAAATCAAACAACAAGAGATTGTTGGAGGGAAAAAACAGAAAACCTGAATTTTGACAGGGATGGAAACAAACTATGGAAACTAGTGAAAGCCATGAACAATGAAGGACCTAGAAACAAACAAATAACAATTAAACAAGGAAATGCCTTGCTTACAGGAAAAAAGACTGCAAATGCACTAATGGAACACTATGCAAATGCAAACCACATTGATATTACAACCGAACAGAAGAAAGCAATCAAAGTCAAACAGATACATCATAGAAATACAGAGACAGCAGCAGAATATATGATGGCAAATCTAACAATGGAAGAAATGGAACAGGCAATGAATACCCTAAACAAGAAGAAATCACCAGGAAAGGATGGAATCACAAATGAAATACTAATAGGACTAGGCACCAAGGCAAAGAAGAAACTACTAGCAGTCCTAAATAACAGCTGGAAGAGAGGAATAGTCCCACGGGCATAGAAGGAAGCTATACTAATACCAGTCCCAAAGAAAGGAAAAGACCTGGAAGAACCAAATGGCTATCGACCTATCAGTCTACTTAGCTGTGTAGGAAAATTAATGGAACGCATTATTAATGGCAGGCTAACATGGCATCTGGAAGAAAACAAACTCTTAACACCACACCAAGCAGGATTCAGAAAGTACAGATCCACTGAAGATCAAATAACCTATATAGCTCAGGAAATAGAGGATGCCTTCCAAGAGAAAAAGCACACACTAGCACTCTGGATAGATTTAGAAAAAGCATTTGATAAAGTATGGAAGGAAGGACTGAAAGTAAAACTGCAAAAAATGCATGTTTGTGGAAAAATGTATAAATGGATCAGCCACTACTTTGAGAACAGAACTGCCAGAACAAAAGTACAAGGACAAACAAGCAAAATGATGCTGTTGGAGCAGGGTGTCCCCCAAGGAGGAGTTCTTCACCAACATTATTCCTAGCATATATAAATGACATCACAGAAAATTTTTCAGCCAGGGTACACACATCCTCCTTTGCAGATGACCTAGCCATATGGACATCTGAAGAATATATTAAAACAGCTAACAGCAGAATACAGCAAGCCTTATTAGCGCTAGAGGGCTGGTCAAAATCATGGCTAGTGAAGATAAGTGAGGAGAAAACAACATGCACAGTGTTCTCCCTCTAAAATAAAACTCAGCAACCCAAGCTGGTATTGAATGGAAAATTATTGCGCCATGAAGAAAATCCAAACTATCTAGGAGTCACCTTTGATCGTCGCCTGACATGGAAGACACAGGTTGAGAAAAATCGAACAAGAGCAAGGCAGAGAATGGCAATCATGAAAAAGCTTGCTGGTACAACGTGGGGAGCAGATGAGAAAGTTCTCAAGAAGTTATACACTGGACGGGTGAGGCCAGTACTGGAATATGGCATTGCAGCTTGGGCAACAGCAGCTAAGTCAAACTTTAACAAAATAAGTAGAGTCCAAAACCAAGGAATGCGAATAATAACTGGAAGCCTGAAGACAACGCCTATTATTGAACTAGAAAAGATCACTTGTTTACAACCAATGCAGGACAGAAGAGACAGCAGAGCCCAGCAACAAGCAGAAAAATTTAGAAGACTGACAGACCACCCTATGTATAACAGGTTTAATTGTTTTGGAAAAGGAAGACTGAAGCGTAGCAACTTTGTAGAAACTGCAAAACGAAAGATTATGGCAGATCCCATACTTAACATATCAACAGTCAAGCCCATTTACAATGCACACAACTTCCCAGCTTGGAGACAGCAGCATCTGCCTGAGATGATAGAAAACATTCCTGGTATTGAGAAAAAGAACACTCAGAATGAAACCGAAAGAAGTAAAATAACCCTCAACTACATAAAAGATCATTACCCAAACAGCAATTGGACCCATGCATATACAGATGGATCAGCCAAAGATTCAATTAAAAATGGAGGAGGAGGAATTCTCCTTCATTTAAAAAATGGAGTGATAAAAACACAGTCAGTGGCAACTGGAAAATTTTTAAGTAACTTCAAAGCAGAGGTAGAGGCTCTGAAAACTGCATCAGAAATGCTCTTGGTGGAGGAAAATAAAGAGAAGCAAATAGCTATCTTCACAGATGCAAAGTCAGCTGTCTCAATACTGAAGAGCAATAACAGCACAGAACTAGCTGACCTAAGAGCAGCACTCCATGGTCTATGCCAGAAATCCAAAAAAGTTGTAATACAGTGGATCCCATCACATTGCAGTATACCTGGAAATGAAGAGGCTGACAAACTAGCAAAAGAGGGTGGACGATTACCACAGCCTGACATAGAAATAACCTATAATGAGGCAAAAAGGTTTATAAAAATCACTTATAGATCCAAATGGGAATCAGATCATCCAGGCCACCAGAAGGATGATGCATATTACAAACTCGACCGAAGAGAACAAGTAGCAATCTTCAGACTCTGCACAGGACATAACAGGCTTAAACACCACTTGTTCAATAAACTAAAGATAGGAGATACCGATGAGTGTAATTGTGGAACTGGTAAAATGACAGCTAAACAGTTGCTGCAGGAGTGCCCAATATATGCAGAACAGAGAAAGATATTTTGGCCCACGCCTGCTTCATTTGAGGACAAGCTCTATGGAGATATCAACAAGCTCAAGTTGACTACAGCTTACATTAACTACATTCAGGTTGAAGATGTATTTAGACTGCCACATTTCTTACCACAGGTATGTCGGTTACAAAAGTGTCCCATAGGCATGAAATGGAATATTGTTTGAATAGCAAATCCATTACGTGAAAAGTCCGAATCGAAAGCTCACTGTGTAGGCTTCATAAAAGGTGGAAAAAGTGTCCTAGTGGCACGAAATGGAATATTGCTTGGATAGCAAATCCATTACGTGGAAAGTCCGAATCGAAAGCTCACTGTGTGGGCTTCATAAAAGGTGGAAAAGTGTCCTAGTGGCACGAAATGGAATATTGCTTGGATAGCAAATCCATTAGGTGGAAAGTCTTAATCGAAAGCTCACTGTGTGGATGTCATCTTCAGACTGCATTCTTCTGGTTTCCGGAGGAACAGCCTATGGTGAACGGAAGGTCCAATATACGGAAGTGAGGCTAAGCAGCCATGTGCAGGACGTGACGATTCCTTGGGTGAGCCCAGTACCAGAGCTCTGTGTGATGGCTCTGCAAGTATGGAAGCTTCCTTGGATGGCGGGGAATGCCCATGGTCTGCCCCTGCCTTCCCTTGAGGGTTGACCGGGATGTCTTTGGCTGTTCTATATGGGCCAGCTAGGATGGGGGATAACACCACAACAGTGAGATTCAAACGTCCTAAGAAACCCCCGGGAAGGTTAACCCGGTCAACAAATGCCCGCAGAAGTCGGATGTGTCGGCCTAACGGCGCAAGAACGCAGCTCTGCTGTAAACAGGCACAACGTAGTCACATCCGAAAAAAAAATCCGGATGAACGCAGAAGAAGAAGAAGAAGAAGAAGAAGAAGAAGAAGAAGAAGAAGAAGAAGAAGAAGAAGAAGAAGAAGAAGAAGAAGAAGAAGAAGAAGAAGAAGAAGAAGAAGAAGAAGAAGAAAAAGAAGAAGAAAAAGAAGAAGAAGAAGAAGAAGAAGAAGAAGAAGAAGAAGAAGAAGAAGAAGAAGAAGAAGAAGAAGAAGAAGAAGAAGAAGAAGAAGAAGAAGATCATCCTAAACCGACAATCACAGACATCAACAAACACATCAGACATTTCATCTTCGGAGGCACAATTCATTGTATACAACACAAGACACTTATACAGGACATGAAACAAGGAGGGATAGCACTGCAAGACATACACACACAAATACAAGCACTTAGAATTTAACACATAGGACACATACTCAGTCAACTAGAACAGCACCCACTAGCACTCTATTACATAGAACTCAGACTGCAACACCTTAGGAGAATAAACTCAATACACTACACCACTTTGGTACACCACCCGCATTCTACAAAACACGCATACAAGCACTTCAAGGAAACGAACATTTAATACATCAAACAACACACCAGGTTTACAAATACCTGATTAAACAACAAGCGCCTCCAGTAAAACTCAGAATAAAAAGAGGTCAAAAATATTACATACAGGACTACACATGCACTTTCACTGATTTTCACAATTCACACATACAACCTAAAGTCCTAACCTGCACAGTTCGCGGCGACTGCACTAGACAGGCGGCCTTTATTCCCCAGGCTCAAAGACCCCTCTGCCATACACCGCAAGGTACTATATTGGCAGTAAATGACAGTTTGACAGTGACACATAAAACCCAAAGCCAGAGAAATTATGTACCGATTGATTTTTTAGTATGACGCCCACTTCGGAACGACAAGCACACAGATCCAAACAAGTAGCCCCATGTCAACTCTGCAGACGGAACATACAGGAGACGGAAGATCACATTTATTACACATGTCCAACAGTCCAAGCCGCACTAGACACATTAAGACCACTCATTGAAACATTCACTTAAAAGAAAACAGATAAGTACAAAGCAATATTTTTAAACACTATTCGTAAAACTACAAAAGACAACAACACGAGTTTGTTGACTGCACTGGCAGAATATAGGTATCTGGTTTGGTCCTTTAGAAATGCAACAAAGTGCAATTTAAAAGCCTTTAGCTCACATATAATACTGCACGCGTTTCAAAATAAAATCACACAAATATTCTCAAACACATTGACATAACGAAATAAAACCAGCTAATCAATTTACTCATTGGAATACCCATAATATATATGAATGTGGACATGCACACATATATGTGTACATGCACACATATATGTGTATGCTTGTATGGTAGAATGTGGAATATAGAATATGAATATACAGTTTTATGTTAGATGTTTATCATATAATACTGACATCCGATCGTCTTGACAGACAATAGTACAGTTTGAACGGGAGTGTCCCAGACCAGCCCCTGCTGTGGAATTTTAGAACGTGTGTGTGCCTCGCGACGCGAGCCCTGTGTGTGGCTTATTTTGTAAATACTTTGGAACACTTCTCACTAGGTGGTAACAAGCATTGGAGAGAGCAGATAGAACACGCCGCAGCTCCTCTGGCCTAGGGAAACAAAGACTTTGTGGAAAACTGGCTGCGTGTCCTTTGTAAGACCCGGCCGCCGGCCTGGTGTGTCTAGTGGCTGGTGGTCACTAGGCATTTTTTGCGTTCAGCGTTTTGCCCTTTGCCTAAATTCAACACGATTTCCAAGCACGAACATAAACATAGTTGTAGAATACCAAAGGCCAACATGTATTGTATTTGTATATGGGTAGCCAAGTATGGGTAATTCGTGTAGGTATTTATGTAAATATAATTATTGCTTTGTGTTGATATACAGGTATTTATATTAATATATGGACATGGAAATCCCCCCCCCCCAATTTAAATAGAATGAGAATGTAAAGGTTATTCCCTAAGATCACGGAAATCCATGTACTATCATCTACAGAAAGCAAGAGATAGATCAAGACAGAATGTGTGTATGTGTGTGTGTGTGTGTGTGTGTGTGAGAGAGAGAGAGAGAGAGAGAGAGAGAGAGAGAGAGAGAGAGAGATGGACAGGTGTAACATGCATTCCACTTGTGGAGATGGAAATGAAACGAGGAATGTGTGTTTACATGCACTATGCTATAAATGTCATATTATCATAACTGTATATGCATGTATTTGTTTTGATTAACGCATGTGACACATAACACCAACAAACGGCAACGCTCTGTAATATACACAAACAAAGAAACACACATTACACCTTGTACATTGCTTTGTATGAAATAAACGTTGAAAAAAAAATAATTAACTGCTACGTATTGCCACGTTCGCAGTTGGTACTTCGGAGCCACAATTTAAATAGATTGAAAATGTAAAGGTTATTGCCCAAGATCACGGAAATCCATGTACTATTATCTACAGAAAGCAAGGGATAGATCAAGACAGAATGTGTGTGTGTGTGTGTGTGAGAGAGAGAGAGAGAGAGAGAGAGAGAGAGAGAGAGAGAGAGAGAGAGATGGACAGGGGTAACATGCATTCCACTTGTGGAGATGGAAATGAAACGAGGAATGTGTGTTTACATGCACTATGCTATAAATGTCATATTACATTGGCACCTTGGCACCTTGCCGTCTTGACAGACGATAGTTTGTGCTTTAAAAAGGCATAATAACTTTAACCTATGGCGGTAATGAATGTGACTGATAGGCCAATTCGCGCTGTAAATGTCCGTTCACAGTGGTTGCATGTGAACATGTGGTCATTTCCACCATCATGCACCATCTTACGTCTCACACGCTCGGTGTGTGACTTATCTGCAATAATTTTCTCCGTTGTCTTTATTCCATTTCTGATGTTTGCCCTCCATGCAACACGTTCAACGGCGACTTGCTTCCAATGTGCATTATCAATGCCTGTATCAATCATGTTCCGCTTACACACATCTTTGTATCGTAGTAGAGGCCGACCCTGAGATCTCTTACCCATCTGTAATTCACCAAACAAGATGTCCTTTGGTATTCTACCATCATCCATCCTCCTAAGATGTCCTATCCATCTAAGTCTACGAAGACTGAGCATGGAATAAACCGTCACACAACCTGATCTTTCCAATAATTCGGTATTTGTGATTTTGTCTTGCCACTTAATACCAAGAATTCTTCGCAGACACCGCACATGAAAGCTGTTTAAACGTTTCTCTTGGTGTGAGTAAGTTGTCCAGGTTTCACTGCCATAAAGAAGAGTACTAAGGACACAGGCTTGATAGACAAGGACTTTTGTTTTGGCAGTAAGCTTCCTGTTCTCCCAGACTCTTTTTCTTAACTTGTTCATTGTTGTTGCTGCCTTACCAATCCGGATGTTGATTTCCTGATCTAGGGATAATTTGCTATTTACCACTGATCTTAGATATATAAAATGATATACCATCTCTAGTTCGGCGTCGTCAATAAAGATTGATGGTACCCCATGTGACATAATCTGTGTCTTCTTTTTTGCTAATTGTTAAACCAAATTCAGAACAAGCATTGGAGAATGCAGATAGTAGACATTGCAATTCTTACTCAGAGTGGGTCGTAACTGCAGCATCATCTGCAAAAAGCAACTCTCTGATCAGTACCCTCCTAATTTTGGTCTTGGCCTCCAATCTCTGAACATTGTGAGTGAATGTATATACCACCATCCTGATCACGAAAGGCATATTTCAGTAGAAGTGAAAAGTATATTCCAAAGAGGGTGGGAGCTAGTACACAACCTTGCTTAACTCCACTCTTGATTTCAAATTCTTCAGAAGTTGCACCATCAAACTTGATTATACCCTTTGTCACGGAAAAACTGCAGTTTAATGATTCCTTGATAACTTACATATTAAAATACAAGGAAGGAGAAGGGTTAACAATCGTGTACTTCATTCTGAGAGGAGGACGAATAAAAGATCATTGACCGACACAGATATAAAAATAGGATACAGGTGTTCGTAAAGTTCATTGCTTGACGATCTGACGGACACGGAGAAACGGGATGATCGCGCTGGGGACACACGACCGGAGAAAACGATCAGCGAGTGAAGTTGCTTTGAAGTATTCGCGTACGGGGAAACTCAGGGAGCAGCGTAACAACGGAGGACACGAACAACTAACCACTACGGGATTTCTCCGCTGTTTGACGGGCAGGATACGGCAAAATTGATTGTAGATCAAACAATCAGCGTAGGATTGGACACTCGTTATAATAAGCCGAACAGGGGATTTCTGGTTAGTGTGTGTTCCAAACTGGGCTGAATGAGATATGCTCCTGAGGGGGAAAAGAAAGACACGTCCCTAATGGTTTAAAGAAGAGGGGATATTAGTGTGTTATTCGCTAGTGTATTTCGATTCCAGGAACATAAGTGCATATATATAAGGTAACACTAATATTAGAGTAATATTAGCATAGGGAAATATGTGGTTGTGCGTAGGGTTTACTATTGCTTTCTATTTAGTGAATAGTTTATACTTTAGTGAATTCTGCTGTTTATGTCAGAGTATTCTTTCGGAGTCTGTTTCATTACGGCTGGAGAAAGATAATCACATAGACAGGGATATGAGGCAGACTTAAATCACCTGATTTAGTGTTTATTACCCAGGTTCTACTACACAGCCTGACCTATCAAAGAAGATCAACCAGTACATCTCTTGTACAGAGAAAGCAGTGTTGATAATACAGGAAAGACCTTTTAATTTAATCAGGCACTTCACAGGTGCAGTGAAAGTATGTCCCTATAGCAAATGCAAAGTTGGTGACTTAACGAATGTCAAAAAAAAACAGGTGTTGGTGAACCTTAGAGAAGGAACTTTATTCAAGCATAGAAAATAGGATAAAACATTGTCATTGAGTACTCACCTAAACGAAACAGGGAAGAACCCTAGACCGGTGTACCTATATTCAGAAAACGGTTAAATAACTGTGGACAGGTGTGAGGTGTTTTCACTGATGGATTATAACAACATAAAACGGAAAACTCTGTCTACGGAAAGGACTTACCGTGCTCACATTACTGTACGGTGTTACTGTGGTGAACAATTGTTTGTTTTTTCAAGAATTGGATTAAGTCAAGACTCAAGCTGAACGGATCATACCGGGTGAGAACGTTCTAATTCTGTGTTTGATATCTGATGTTTTGGCCTGTTGAATATGCCGGAGAAGATTACGAAGACTAACATCTAAATGTCCTATCTTGCAGTCACCTTAGCAGACACTACCAACTACAGATACACTTTCAATACATACCCCAGACATAGTTTTCATTAATAAATCTTTTATTTATCGTTGAAAGGAACTGTTGTCAGGGTATGTTATGAAAGAGAGAGAGAGTGAAAGAAATAGATATATGGAAGGGAAGACAGAAGGGAGGAGTGTAGACAGAAGTCAGTCAATAATCCCAACAGAGAATAAAGTTGAAGATGTGCTTGTTGATTCCACATTCCTCCCGGTTAAACAAGTGACATAATTGGTGGAGCAGCGGGCTACAAGATAATACCCATATGACCTGGAGGCATAACAGGGCATATGCATAGAGGGGTACCTGCATATTGGCACAGGCATAGCGGAGTACCTGCATGTTGGGACATACTGATTGGAATAAATATAAGTATACATTGATGACTTTTAATGGAAGGACGTCCATTGGATATATGGTGCCATTACATTTATGGTAGAAACATTTCATTAATGCTGGTGACTTTACAGTGAGAAAGTTCCAGACAGGGTGAATGTGGATAGGTGGTAAGACACATTACATACCTAGTCACACAGTCACACGTCTACATAAGTCTTTATCCTATATCTCCTCTTGTGGATGAGAGAGTGGTTGTGATGTACTGTGTGGTGTTGTAGATTTATAATATTTAATAGACATAGATAATTGATATAGGTTATAATAGATTATCTGGTTATAGTGAGTACTTCGTTACTGCCTTGAGGTGTCTTTACTCAACTTGCTGACCTGCCTGCTTTAACTATGGCCACTCCCAAAATAACTACCTCTGAACTGAGGGCAAACGGAGAGGCAATTGGTTTAGCTGGTTCGGAACTAACTGATTACATACAGGAACGAGAGAGGGAAATTCGTCAAGCGGAAAGAGAAGATCGAAAGGCCGAGTTGGAAGTGAGAAGAATAGAGGTGGAGACCAAACGAATGGAAATGGAACAAGAGGCCAAGAAACTGGAACAGGAGACCAAGCGACTGGAAATGGAACAGGAGGCCAAGCGAATGAACAGGGACCAGGAGACCAAGAAACTGGAAATGGAACAGACTGCCAGGAGACAAGAAATGGAACATGAATACCGCTTGAAAGAGTTAGAACTCAAGACACAAACTAAGGGTGAAATAGATGCAGCAGAAGGAAGTTCATCTTCACCTGGGGCAACCCACATAATTGGACAGGGTTACCATGCCATGAAGTTTCCCTTGGCGGTCTTTGACGAAAGTAAAGAGAAGATATACCAGTTTTTGGATCGGTTCGAGGCCATGGCAGTCGCTATAGGACTGGATAGAAGCCGATGGGCTCTTAAATTATCCCAGGCTTTACGTGGTTCAGGGTACGAGGTCTACACACGCCTACCACCAGGACATGAAAATCAGTACGAGGAATTGAAAGCCGCTTTGATGAAACATTATGAAGTCACAGCACAAACGTATAGGAAGAAGTTTAGATCGTCTAGACGAGAGCCGGGAGAACTATTCTCCGCCTACAGTCTGAGGCTGAAATCCTATCTCCAGAAATGGATGGACTTGGCAGAATTCAAGAGGGATTATGAGAGTCTCGAAGAGATGATGGTGGTCAACCAGATGCGAAAGCAAATGTCGAAACCTCTCAGAACCTTCTTGGGAGAACAAGGGGCGGAACGGATTGATGTTGTGAATAAGCTGGCGGAACGATTCGTAGAGGTACATGGGGAGGCTGCGGAACTCAGTATTCAAACCAAAGGTCAGGAGAAACAAGAGAAAAAGAAACCTAAGAATTGGGAAGGAGAAAAAGTGGAACCTTATATAAAGGCGGCAACGGAGAGTTCAGAGAAGGTGAAGGAAGGAAACCATAACACCTCGAATTCTTCAGCGAAACGACCGTGGTCTGAAAAGTGGTGTTTATTCTGCAAAGTGCCATCTCATAACACGAAGGACTGCAGATCGAAACCTAAATGGTCTTACTTCGCAGCATGCAAAGTGATTCCTACGACGGTGATCACAGACAAGGCTGAGGTCGGCGAAGGAGAAAGGAACAAAAAGGACACACGGAAACCTAGGAAGGGAACATGGTGCACACCCTGCCAGTCGACAACACATAATACTGTGGACTGCAGATGCAAGGCAGAAGACGCCAATTGCATAACCAATCTCGAGGAATCAAAAGAGTAAGGCAAGGAAGCGGTCAAGGAGATGAAAGACACTCAGGACCAAGAGAGGCCACCTTTGGTCGAACTGATTGAAGTCAATGGCCAGCAGGTTGCTTATCTCTACGATACAGGTTTGGATGGGGAAGCGGTGGTGGACGCCAGCTTGGTAAGCCCAGACCAACTTACAGGGGAGACCATAGAAATACAGCCGGCAATGAGGAGTGCTGTTACCATGACGCTGCCAATCGCCAAGGTGGAGATTAAATCCAGGTACGTCACAGGCATTATTCCAGCTGCTGTATTATCTGACTCCTTATTTCCCATGATCATTGGCACGAAATATGTCTTTTTGGGGATGCCCAAACAGCCAGCCCACAAGGGAACAGTAGTCAGTGGATCTCAAGGGAAGGAAAGAGAGGCAGAGACACTATGCGACAACTCAGGGATAGGAGAATTGCATACTGCCCAGAGGAAGGATACTACGTTGCGTCCTTGCTACAGGAAGCTGCAAAGAAGTGCTGAGCCACCAGAACGGGGACAGTACTTTTTGAAGAATCGACTACTCTATCGGAGAGCTGGGAGGGGAGATAACCTGTACGAGCAGTTGGTGGTTCCAGAGACCCACCGTCCTCACATTCTTCAGAGTGGACACATCATAGGCGAGAATCGACATATCGGTGTCAGAGAGACCTTGCAGCAAATTTCCGGCCATTATTGCTGGCCAGGAATGACCGGAGATGTACGCCGGTGGTTGAAGTCTTGTTCGGAGTGCCAGAACGCACCACCCAACAAGCGGACTAAGAGGAAAATAGCTCTTAAAGTGGAAGACAAAGTGGAAGTGTGGAGTCCAGCAGAGACCAATATACTCCAAGTAGGATGGAAAGGACCTTATCCTGTGGAAAAGGTGGTGTCCAAGAACATCTACAAAATACGGATCGGGGAAGAGCAGAAAAATCTCCTTAGACATCTCATTAGGAAATATGAGGAGAGATCCGGGAGCAAAGCTTCGCACTTTATGGTGATGGCAGCCATTGGGACAAAGGTTACCAGTCCAGACGAAGACCAGAGATCACCAGTACAACCTAGGAGGGCCTATGGGACAGTACGTGATAGGTCAGATTTACCCAACGACGGGGGGAGGGAAATCGCACGTCAGGGAAAGGACAAGAGGGAGACCTGCAATAGTAACCAAGTTCAAAAGGGGTGGGTAACGTCGGGTAAGGCGAGAAATACCCAGGACTCCAACCGAAGATTGGCTGACAAGATACAATATCGCCCAAGATGGTCCTGGAAGCAAAAGTCCAGGAGATTTGGGAAAGACGACTCGGTCCAACGAGGACGAGGGGGAACATCCTCAGAGGCAAAGCCGGGGGAAACCAAGAGGACATGGAAGCAGTGTTACAATCAGGATGGGACGATCCGTCTGTATTGTGAGCCATCGCTTACGCCAGTGGAAAGGAGGTCGACTGAACGTACAGGAGCGATGAGCCAACACTAGTTTCAGTCATGAGTAGTATGGTAGGGTGCATATGAGTTCGCCTACTGGATGAGGTGTTGATCCATGTGAGGATCCAATCATATCATCAACACGTGATGTTAATAGCTACTTCGCAGAAGCTCAACGCACGGTGGATGTGATGGACGTTGTTGCTGCAACAGGACTTCACAGTGGAATACATCAATGGTAAGGAGAATGTAGGAGTGGATTTTCTTATCTAGACATCCAACTCCAGAGGAAGAGGAATAAGTTGGAGGATCATAGGAATCAAAACTACAATGATGAAGAGTCGACGCGGTCAACTCTCTTAAGATGGGGCCTATGTCACGGAAAAACTGCAGTTTAATGATTCCTTGATAACTTACATATTAAAATACAAGGAAGGAGAAGGGTTAACAATCGTGTACTTCATTCTGAGAGGAGGACGAATAAAAGATCATTGACCGACACAGATATGAAAATAGGATACAGGTGTTCGTAAAGTTCATTGCTTGACGATCTGACGGACACGGAGAAACGGGATGATCGCGCTGGGGACACACGACCGGAGAAAACGATCAGCGAGTGAAGTTGCTTTGAAGTATTCGCGTACGGGGAAACTCAGGGAGCAGCGTAACAATGGAGGACACGAACAACTAACCACTACGGGATTTCTCCGCTGTTTGACGGGCAGGATACGGAAAAATTGATTGTAGATCAAACAATCAGCGTAGGATTGGACACTCGTTATAATAAGCCGAACAGGGGATTTCTGGTTAGTGTGTGTTCCAAACTGGGCTGAATGAGATATGCTCCTGAGGGGGAAAAGAAAGACACGTCCCTAATGGTTTAAAGAAGATGGGATATTAGTGTGTTATTCGCTAGTGTATTTCGATTCCAGGAACATAAGTGCATATATATAAGGTAACACTAATATTAGAGTAATATTAGCATAGGGAAATATGTGGTTGTGCGTAGGGTTTACTATTGCTTTCTATTTAGTGAATAGTTTATACTTTAGTGAATTCTGCTGTTTATGTCAGAGTATTCTTTCGGAGGCTGTTTCATTACGGCTGGAGAAAGATAATCACATAGACAGGGATATGAGGCAGACTTAAATCACCTGATTTAATGTTTATTACCCAGGTTCTACTACACAGCCTGACCTATCAAAGAAGATCAACCAGTACATCTCTTGTACAGAGAAAGCAGTGTTGATAATACAGGAAAGACCTTTTAATTTAATCAGGCACTTCACAGGTGCAGTGAAAGTATGTCCCTATAGCAAATGCAAAGTGGGTGACTTAACGAATGTCAAAAAAACATGTTTTGGTGAACCTTAGAGAAGGAACTTTATTCAAGCATAGAAAATAGGATAAAACATTGTCATTGAGTACTCACCTAAACGAAACAGGGAAGAACCCTAGACCGGTGTACCTATATTCAGAGAACGGTTAAATAACTGTGGACAGGTGTGAGGTGTTTTCACTGATGGATTATAACAACATAAAACGGAAAACTCTGTCTACGGAAAGGACTTACTGTGCTCACATTACTGTACGGTGTTACTGTGGTGAACAATTGTTTGTTTTTTCAAGAATTGGATTAAGTCAAGACTCAAGCTGAACGGATCATACCGGGTGAGAACGTTCTAATTCTGTGTTTGATATCTGATGTTTTGGCCTGTTGAATATGCCGGAGAAGATTACGAAGACTAACATCTAAATGTCCTATCTTGCAGTCACCTTAGCAGACATTACCAACTACAGATACACCTTCAATACATACCCCAGACATAGTTTTCATTAATAAATCTTTTATTTATCGTTGAAAGGAACTGTTGTCAGGGTATGTTATGAAAGAGAGAGAGTGAAAGAAATAGATATATGGAAGGGAAGACAGAAGGGAGGAGTGTAGACAGAAGTCAGTCAATAATCCCAATAGAGAATAAAGTTGAAGATGTGCTTGTTGATTTCACATATCTCCCGGGTAAACAAGTGACACCCTTTATGCCTGTGTGGAACGATTCCACAATGGACAGAAGAGTTGGTGGGCAGCCAATCTTCTTTACTACCTTAAACAGACCCTCACGACTGACCAAATCAAATGCCTTTGTGAGGTCGATGAAGGCAATAAACAGTGGTTGATTCTTTTCACGGCATTTTTCTTGCATTTGTCGCAATGAGAATATCATATCAATGGTAGTCCGGTTCTGTCGAAAGCCACACTGTGATTAGGGGTAGACTTGATCTCCTAGGACTTGAAGTCTGCGCAGAACAATTCTGGCAAATACTTTCCCAACAATACACAGAAGTGAGATAACCCTATAGTTGTTGCAGTCGCTCCGATCGCCCTTGTTCTTGTACAGTATTATGATGCTTGAATCTTTGAAAAACTGTGGGACTTATCCTTCTCACCAGCATAGCTCTATTAGCTGGTGGATCTGTAGAGCGAGTGTGTCTTGCCTACTCCTGATAACCTCTATTGGAATCCCATCCTTACCTGGTGCATTGCCAGATGTAAGTTCATTTATAGCACACTTAACTTCTGTTATGGTGGGAAGTGTGTCCAGGTGGTCAAGAGTTGGTAGAGCCTCTATGGCGTTGAGGGCATCATCCGCTAGTTTGGTCTCACTTGAGTATAGCTCCAAATAGTGCTCTACCCATCTGTCCATCTGCTGTTTCTTATCAGTGATGATTTCACCAGTCAAGGTTTTCAGTGGTGCACTTCTTTTGATCACTGGACCACAGGCTTTCTTTATTCCTTCATACATGCTTCTTATGTTTCCCTTATCACTTGCGATTTGAATGGACTCACATAACTTGATCCAATAATCATTTGCACACTGCCTGGCAGCCTTTTGCACATCCTTCCTAGCTTGCCTTAGCTCACTCAGAGTGTTACGCGTTGATCTTTCCTTGTTTCTTAAGAAAGCTATCTTCTTCTTATCAATCAAGGGCTGCAGAGTCTCGCTGTTTGCCGCAAACCAGTCCTGCCTCTTATGATCCACAGTGCTGTAAACCCATACGGCAGTTTTATAAAGAGTTTCCTTAAGTTGACCCCACTTTTCATTTACTGTACAATTTTCTGGTGTATCAGTGAAAGCGTCTTCAAGTTGCTGCTGAAGCTGAAAGGACTTTTCAGGATCTTGAGTGTTAATAATATTAATCCTGGGGCTAGATTTGTGTTTAGCTGTGTAGATTCTCTTTGGTCTCAGTCTAACCCTTGCAGCAACCAAAGAATAATCCGTATCACAGTCAGCACTGTGGTAACTTCGAGTCAATGATATATGGTTCAGATGTTGTCTCCGTGTGATGATGAAGTCCAACTGGTGTCAATGGCCGGATCTTGGATGTTTCCATGTGATCTTATGCATCTCTTTTGTTTTAAAAAAGGAGTTTGTAATACAAAGGTCATTACAGGTGCAATGCTCCAGCAGCCTTTGCCCATTTTCATTCATGCGACCGATGTTGTATTGTCCAAGGCATACTGGCCATGAACTCGAGTCCTTGCCCACACGAGCATTGAAATCACTGAGCATAAAATGTAGTCAGATTTTGGAACTGCCCAGATCACGTTTCGAACTCTGCAGCCAAAGAGCGCCTTCGCATCTGGCAAATCCGCCTTTTCTGCTCCCGCATGGATACGTAGTGGTTGTGCATTTATCTGTGGTGTTCTGTCCTTGACAAAGATTCTGAGAATCGAAACGTCGGCCGTCCTGTGTGTCGTATTGTACGCGTTTGTGTGTATTTTTTTTTAAATTTTATTATTCATTTTATATATTTACTAGCTGACCCTGCCCGGCTTCGCCCAGACCCTGGTGGGGAGCATCTCATTTAATTCATATAAGTAGTCATATAATAAGTTCTCGTTCCCGTTACCGACTGACTGTCTGTCTGTCTGTCTGTCTGTCTGTCTGTCTGTCTGTCTGTCTGTCTGTCTGTCTGACCCGGCCCGGCATTGCCCAGCTCCTGGTGTGGAGCATCTCATTTAATTCATATAAGTAGTCATATAAGTTCCCGTTCCCGACTGTCTATCTGTCTGTCTATCTGTCTGCCTGACCCTGTCCGGCTTCATTAAATTCATACAACAAAAAAAGTAACTTAAAAGAACGTTCTTCTACACACCATCCATTATTTTTAATGAAAACTCTTTCTAATCACCTGCATGACTACAGTAACTTCTTAAGCAAAAAAATATGAGTTACAATGTTATGCATTGTGCATCATTTTTATGAAAACTTTGAAAATGCCTTACAGATTGTATCATTATTTATTATAACTCATATGCCGGTACATAACTATGGACAAAGAGTTTATAAATCTTTGAAAACGATGCCACAATATGACTATAAGTTATACAGAAAAGTTATGCCCCTTGAAATAACTTTTACAGAGTTAGGTCCCCTGAAATATATGAAATTATGATGAAAAATGAAAAATGAAATAATACTGAGTAAGCAGGCGATTTCACACTAACAAAATATCACAGTTGGCAGCTCTGGAATGAAAGGAAGGCGTGTAGAAAATTTCATCTCAATCGGATGGGCCGTTCGCGAACAAATAAAGGCCATACATACATACATACAGAGATACATAAATACGCACATCCTAATTTATATATAAGATTGAGTGCTTCTGATTTCGGATTTTCACCTGTATTTCGGGATACGATGGATCTCCTTGTAAGGTATGTGCAACGTGTTGATGTTTAGTACGTTTCTTCTCGCGGGAGCTTAATATACCTATTTGTTTCCAATTCATATTGTTATACCCTGCTGCGGCCGCTGCTTTTTCTCTCTATCGGTAACTTTGATGGCATGACTAGTGGATGTCCCAGCCAGGGCTAGCACATCCTCATCTGCAAGGAAGCTTAGAATTTGTTTACATTCTTCCTTCTCTTTCTGTGACAACATGCTGACGTTGAGACGGGGTAGCGGACATGTGTAGGCAGAGGCTAGCCGCTGAGCACAGACACTGACTGCTGGAGGTTGAGACGGGGTAGCGGACATGTGTAGGCAGGGGCTAGCCGCTGAGCACAGACACTGACTGCTGGAGGTTGAGACGGGGTAGCGGACATGTGTAGGCAGGGGCTAGCCGCTGAGCACAGACACTGACTGCTGGAGGTTGAGACGGGGTAGCGGACATGTGTAGGCAGAGGCTAGCCGCTGAGCACAGACACTGACTGCTGGAGGTTGAGACGGGGTAGCCGACATGTGTAGGCAGGGGCTAGCCGCTGAGCACAGACACTGACTGCTGGAGGTTGAGACGGGGTAGCGAACATGTGTAGGCAGGGGCTAGCCGCTGAGCACAGACACTGACTGCTGGAGGTTGAGACGGGGTAGCCGACATGTGTAGGCAGGGGCTAGCCGCTGAGCACAGACACTGACTGCTGGAGGTTGAGACGGGGTAGCGGACATGTGTAGGCAGGGGCTAGCCGCTGAGCACAGACACTGACTGCTGGAGGTGGTGGAGGTGCTGGGGCTGGAGGACGACCCACAACATGGCCCAGGGTTGTTGCTGGAGCAGACCTGACCTTGACGTTGTGAAATGGTGTATGCTTCATTTCTACCTCCATTACATTACGCAAGATGTCTGTCACTCTGTTTCTCTTTATATATCTTTATACCTTGTATATCTATATATATATAAAAGAGAATGTTTTTGTCAAAAAAAAAAAAAAAATAAATAAATAAAAACAGTTCCATCGTTCAATAAATGGTGTTTAATCTTTAAAAATGTTGCCATTTTGACGCTTTTCGCACTAAATTTAGTGCTTTTTGAAGTCATTTAGTGCCAAAAATTTGCATTTAGCGCGGCCGCGCGAATTTGGTGCTTCACAATTTTTGTTTTCGGTGCTTTTTTGGTGTGGATAAAAATTACTTTAAAAATCATTTTGGGGACACTAAAAAGCTGAATTTGAACTGAAGCGAGGGAGTAAAACAGTCTTAGTACATTAATACCCAATATTAACGTAATTTAACTCCCCTTAATACGATTCAGTTGAAGTGAGTGACCCGTGCAGGCAATACGCAATGCGTTAAAAGATTGTTTAAACAAGAATGGGCTTGAGTTGCAAAGACTTGTTGCACTCGGCACTGACAATGCATCTGTCATGACAGGTGTAAACAATGGAATATATACAACATTAAAATCCGAAGCTCCTCATCTGGTACTAGTTAGGTGTGTATGTCATTCCCTTCAGCTGGCAGTGTCACAGGCTGCAGCTGCTTGTCTGCCCAGGAACATAGAGTTCATGATTAGAGAAACATATAACTGGTTTTCTCACTCAAGTCTTCGTCAAGCAAAGTACAGAGAGCGTTTTGCTTCAATAAATGATGGACAATATCCGCTGAAGTTTGTTCAATTAAGCCAGACACGATGGATGTCCATTCAATCTGCCATTGTCAGAATATTGCAGCAGTGGGTCGAGCTCAGAACTCATTTTGATTTAGCAAGACTCAACGAGCGCTGTTATACATCAGAACTTCTAAATTCTATGTTTAACGACATGAAAAACTATCTGTATCTCATATTTCTCAAGCATATTCTCGGAGAAGTTCAAAGTGTGAATAAGAAATTCGAAGCAGATATGCAGGATCCAGCAAAACTACTCGGCGATCTTGTCCAACTCACTGTTTCTATCAGTTCAAAGATTGCTTTTCCTGGGGTAAAAATAACAGAAAGTGATGCTATTCAAGATTATTTAGATCCTAATCCAAATCTAGGTTATGAGTTTGAGAAAGAAATAGCAGGCTACCAGGGAACAAATAATATCAAGTAATCGGTTCTTGTATAAACGCGATCTTGAAATAATCTTTCTCCCGCCCCCTGGAAACCCTAAAATTCCACCCTGGGGGGAAATTCGTTGAGAACCCACTGCCTTAGAACCACCCGCTCGTTGAATTCGTGTCTTTGCTTCACGGGCTGTCTTCTTTTCTTCGCCTGTTCCTTTCATCGCGCAGCATTAGTTATCTTCTTCTGCTGCGTTCATCCGGAGTCTTTTTTTTCTCGGACGTGACTGCAGTGTGCCTGTTTACAGCAGAGCTGCGATACTTGCGCCTTTAGGCCGACACATCCGACTGGTGACCGGGTTAACCTTCCCGGGTGCATCAGTTATCATTTGTAATGATTCTCTTCTGATATCACCAACAACCCAACCCAAACTGGCATGATTTATTAAACAAGCTACAGTTATAATTATATGTTCTCTGCAGGACGTCGCAATCAACCCATGCATTAATTAGCTGTTCGTGATTTTAAATTTGCAGGGGACATCAGAGTATGTGGTCACAACAGGAAGGTTGGAGGCGAATAGAGGCAGGGGGGGGGGGGGGGAGAGAGAGAAGATGCTACATAGTTTGATATCATAGTATGCAGGAACATCAGTATCAGAAATTATTGGCAGCACAAGTGACAGTGGGCTGTGGACAGACATGATCACCAACGCCACACGGCATGGACTATAAAAAGTTTACCCTTACTTTCTCAACTGCCGACGCTCAAACCATTGTGATAATCATCGCACACGGATCAGCCCCCTATTCAGCTGCGGCTAGCCTCGACACCGGTATGATGTTGTGATTGTGAAACTATGTTCCCTACCCCCTCAACCACCGAGGCCGGCTGGATGTGTTGCAATTAGACATTTCCTCTGGGGTTGCTTATGAATTCATTTTAAAATTGATAAAAATGGTTTTAGGATAGGTTTTTCCATTGTGGCTAAAATTAGTAGATGGTGAATACTAAGACTGGCTGTTGCTGTAGCCAGATTTAGGAAGATTGTGCACACATTTTAATGTGCCCTATGATAAAAGGTCTAACAGGTACTATTAGTATATGTAATGAAGTTAGTTGCATATCCTTTACATGGCGTCGGAGTCAACCCCAGCAGTTTTGGCATGTTGTGATTTCTTGCCAAGTTTACGTCCAGTAGTTTGCCATTGCTTTCTGAACGACCAGCACTCATACCTTTGTATGGGAAACCGACACAAGGCGATCTGCTTCCAAATCGCCCGCATCTGTGTATTGAACGCGGTAGGCAGGATTAATAATCGCATTCGTAACACCTTCTCTACGGAGCGGGCGGTACATGTAAAAGGTGTTTGAAAAGAGCTTTCTACTCGCCTTGAGGTTCTTTGGATATATGGTGCTAACCAATATTTGTATATAACAATCTTGTATATAACAGTCTTGTATATAACAGTCTTGTATATAACAATCTTGTATATAACAATCTTGTATATAACAGTCTTGTATATAAGAATCTTGTATATAACAATCTTGTATATAACAATCTTGTATATAACAATCTTGTATATAACAATCTTGTATATAACAATCTTGTATATAACAGTCTTGTATATAACAATCTTGTATATAACAGTCTTGTATATAACAATCTTGTATATAACAGTCTTGTATATAACAATCTTGTATATAACAATCTTGTATATCTTGTTTATAACAATCTTGTATATAACAATCTTGTATATAACAATCTTGTATATAACAGTCTTGTATATAACAATCTTGTATATAACAGTCTTGTATATAACAATCTTGTATATAACAATCTTGTATATTGCAATCTTGTATATAACAGTCTTGTATATAAAAATCTTGTATATAACAATCTTGTATATAACAGTCTTGTATATAACAATCTTGTATATAACAATCTTGTATATAACAATCTTGTATATCTTGTTTATAACAATCTTGTATATCTTATATATAACAATCTTGTATATAACAGTCTTGTATATAACAGTCTTGTATATAACAATCTTGTATATAACAATCTTGTATATCTTGTTTATAACAATCTTGTATATAACAATCTTGTATATAACAATCTTGTATATAACAATCTTGTATATTGCAATCTTGTATATAACAGTCTTGTATATAAAAATCTTGTATATAACAGTCTTGTATATAACAATCTTGTATATAACAATCTTGTATATAACAATCTTGTATATCTTGTATATAACAATCTTGTATATCTTATATATAACAATCTTGTATATAACAATCTTGTATATAACAGTCTTGTATATCTTATATATAAAAATCTTGTATATAACAATCTTGTATATAACAGTCTTGTATATAACAATCTTGTATATAACAATCTTGTATATAACAATCTTGTATATCTTATATATAACAATCTTGTATATAACAATCTTGTATATAACAGTCTTGTATATCTTATATATAAAAATCTTGTATATAACAATCTTGTATATAACAGTCTTGTATATAACAATCTTGTATATAACAATCTTGTATATAACAATCTTGTATATCTTATATATAACAATCTTGTATATCTTATATATAACAATCTTGTATATAACAATCTTGTATATAACAATCTTGTATATCTTGTATATAACAATCTTGTATATAACAATCTTGTATATCTTGTATATAACAATCTTGTATATAACAATCTTGTATATAACAATCTTGTATATAACAATCTTGTATATAACAATCTTGTATATAACAATCTTGTATATAACAATCTTGTATATAACAATCTTGTATATAACAATCTTGTATATCTTGTATATAACAATCTTGTATATAACAATCTTGTATATCTTGTATATAACAATCTTGTATATAACAATCTTGTATATAACAATCTTGTATATAACAATCTTGTATATAACAATCTTGTATATAACAATCTTGTATATCTTGTATATAACAATCTTGTATATCTTGTATATAACAATCTTGTATATAACAATCTTGTATATCTTGTATATAACAATCTTGTATATAAAAGTCTTGTATATAACAGTCTTGTATATAAAAGTCTTGTATATAACAATCTTGTATATAACAATCTTGCAAATAACAATCCACACACCGAAACATGTCGGGGTAAAAGGTATCGAGCGCGCTGACCAGCTGGCACATAATGCACCAGTGCAAACGGGAAGAAGCGTGGGCAGGGCTGATATAATCAATGCAGTAAACAGACTCGGTTTGCGAATACTAAAGAGACACCGACTGCACGAACTTGGAGCGAAATCCGGTCAAGCATGTAATGCCGCCTTCGAAGGAAAGACAGAAGATATAACCAACTTCTCATGGGAACAGGGAGCAGAAATATTTTGGGATTTGAAGAACACGAATAATGCAGTGACGTCTTCGACATAACATACCATAATATAACATAACATAATACATAATACAACATAACATAAGATAACAAAACCTAACATAACATACCAATTGGTCCTCGATTGGTGATATGTTACATATAATGTCTGCCGTCTTTAACTCCGACGACATTTCTTGGTACCCATTTTAGCCTGGGTCGACATGGGTCAGTAGTAAAGTACAGGACCCATTTACACTCCTTAAGGCGAATTGGGTATATGGTGCTGGAGCCATGTTGTATAGAGTAATCCACAGTCAGTGGGTCATGTGATCAGTTTCACGCCAGGGGTCAACCCGGGAGCCCAGAATAGTTTAAAACATCCGCCTGAATTTGATTCGAATCTCTTACCACAGGGTCGTCAGATAAAAGTGCAAACGCGGTTCCCACTTGCATTTGGGTCACGTAAAATAAATCTGCTTTTCCTCTTGAGAGTGAGTGACTCACCTTCGTTGCTTTTTACACGCGCAAGCTGTGAGGAGTGTGCCTACGTGTCTGGGAGAAACATAAACTGGAGTTGCCTCACACTAGTTAGATAGAGGATAGGTGGCGGACTCGCAGATGTCACATCCGATGTAAGGTGAAGGAAGCAGGGAATTGTTGGGAGAGTCGAGTGCACGTGCTGTTTTTGTGACCTAGTTTCAGCAGACAGGAAGGGAAGGCTTAATTGACGAGTAGAGGGCGTGGCCTGCTGGTTGGGGACTGTGGCAGCAACAACAACAACAATTATGATGATGATGATGATGATAACAATAATAATAATAATAAGTAGTAGTAGTAGTAGTAGTAGTAGTAGTAGTAGTAGTAGTAGTAGTAGTAGTAGTAGTAGCTGATGTCAGGTCTTAGTGACTTAGTCAGATATGACTGAGCTACCGTATGACAATAAACGGTACTATAGTCTATCCAGAATTGAATGCCTTCATTCACGATTTTGAAAACTGTCTGTTGCATCGTGATGAATTTTTTCCTGCCGTCTTATATTTACCCCCACCCAAGGAATATGCCTTTGATAGGTCAAAAAGCAACTCAAATCAAGGAAAGCGGCGACATTTCTTTGATGTTTTGGTGAAAAACTAGTGAATTCTCGCTAGCAAACTTGTTTTACAGGAATTTTACGCCAGTTGGGATGACGACATAAGGCTCTACGCGAGGCACTTGTCATAAGGCCAATCCCATGAACCACGAGAAAATTAACTATTCAGCGTTAATGTTTCCGTGTGAAGGTGTCATACATTTAATGGCGTGGACTTCATCTCTGTACTGTAAATTATATATCGCATGTAAACAAACTTTGAAATCTGCTGTACAATCTCCAGAACAATTTTATTTTGTTGTTGTTGGGTGGACATAATGATAAGGTTATATGCTAAATCTCATAATTTTCCCTCAGTTGGTTACTGAGATATGGAATTTTAAAAAACAGACTATACCTTCTTTCTGTTAGCGCTGAATGCTGGACAGCGCTCACCAAACCTGACACCCCACATTGTACCAACGGCTTCGGGCGGGAGTGCAATTGAGAGGGTACAGGCCTGACCCTAGTGCGAAGAAATGCAACCTAAAGACAAAATGTTATGGCAGGGCAGACCAGGCCCTAAGCCTTGGTCGGCAACTGATCTAGGATGGAAGCTCTGACAGGCGGACAGTTAGAGTATTTCTTTGCTGAACCGGCAGCTTCTGCAGCTTGTCTTGTTCCAGGCGTATTAGTGTTACCTTTCCTCTGGAGTAAACTAGACAGGCCGAGAGAGGGATCACACTGCATGGGCAACACATGGTCTCTAAATGCAGCCCAGGCTTTGTGTTATGGAGAGGTATAACTCCATTTTACAAACTATCGTCTGTGAAGACGGCAAGGTACCAGTCAGTCAAGTCAGTCAATAGTAGTAGTAGTAGCAGCAGCAGCAGCAGCAGACACCCCCCCCCCAACAACATCACACACTGAGAATCTCAACACAGAATGCAAAGTAAGTGTGCACAGTGTACTTATCATGTCGGAAGCTATTCCCATTTGAACAGTTACCTGGAGCACGACCTCTTTATTTGGCCTCCTTTTCCCGATTTCCAACTGCCGGAGAATTCCCTACATGCGCACTGGACCTGCAAGTGCTTCTTCAAAGTCACACATTGCAATGACCATCAACTGGCAGACTGTATTATTGAGTTGGGTCTCTGCCAAACGGAACTCAGTCTACTTAAATCTCCTTGCACATTTTCATCCAAACTGATTCACGTCCAATGATATAGTGTGACAGGCGGCGATACTTAACACTATTCTGCTGAAAACGGTAGTATTATAGCAAGGTTCAATTATCCACTTGCCACACTTGTGCCTTGGTGGCTGTGACGAGCTTTCAGCTACGGTGCAGTGATAACGCTGGTAGACAAGCCGGGTGCCCAGTGTTCGCTATTCGAGGGTGGGGTGGCTTCTGGGTAGATATACATAGCGATATCCAAGTGGGATCAGTTTGATTACGAACGTCTCAAAGTGGACACGCATGACAGAAAAAAGAAGGCCGCATGGCCCGTCCCCTGACAGTGTATTGAAGGTAAACGATCCCCCACATTCTGCCATCGGGGACCACGTGTAATGATCAGACGCCTCTTATCGTGCTTGTCTGTGTATCATCATCATCATCATCATCATCATCATCATCATCATCATCATCATCATCATCATCCTGTGCCATGCCGGTATGGGTCGGCGGTCTTGTTTCGCCATCTCACTCGATCATCAGAGTCGTGGATCAACTCTGTATTCTTGCCTCGACCATACAACGTGGCTAAGCCATCCAGGTAATTACTTCTCTACCTTCCCCTTGTTCTCTTCCCCTCAGTCTTGCCAGTTGTCAAAGAGTTCTCCAATTTATTTCTTCTCATAACGGGGTCGAACAATTTTGACTGTCTACGTCTAATTTCTCTAATAAATTAAAAATTTTCATTTGTTTCTTGTAGGACTTGGTCATTGGTGTTTCTGTCTGTCCATGGTATTCTTTGCATTTTCCCCAGAAACCACATTTCCACAGCCATCAGATGTTTTTCAGCTTGTTTGCTCATTGTCCACACTTCCCATCCATACAAAAATATAGGTTCTATGTAGCACCTCAACACTCTTTTTCTCGTTGCAAATGACAACTGTTTATTGGTCAGTATGTTTTCCATCTTGCAAAAAGCTACCTTCGCCTGTCTGTCTATGCCTTTTCACTACTGAAAGGATGGCTTACTTGCCCACTCTTCCACCTAGACGCTGTGAGTGGAAGAGGTCAACTATCATAATCTTGGACATACTCATTTTTCTGTTATGAAGCTGTCGTGGAATGCCGCCTTAACATCCCAGAATATTTTTCTCGGTCTCCAAATTTGAGAGGCCAAATGGAGAAAGAATGAATTAATCACGCTACTCCACGGCTATCTAGTCGGGAGGTAAGATTATTCACAAAAAGCCTCTAGCCATGATGTAAGCTTGCAGATGGCAAGTAAAATGGACAGTGTAATTAAAACCGACCAGGCATGACACCTGATAAGCAGAGGTAGGAAATCGCCCAGGTGTGAACAACATTGACACAGGGGAAGATAATACACAGGGCTGTAAACAAGCTCCGTCCACTCTGACTGGCAGACTCAGGAATGTGTGAAAACAGATCTGATAAGGCAATTAACACTGGGCCTGTAGACTTTGTACCAGACAGAGAGGAGCAAGGTGTGATGGCCAGGTTGCAGTGATAAGTGCAATTACCGTCAGGGGGAGATAAGACGAATTTATGACGGGAATGCCAAAGAGATAATAGTGTCTCAGACACTGTCTGCTGGACTCAGCTTAAATAAGGGTCCCTAGCTCTGGTCATGTTAGAAACGAAAAAATCTCTGAACAGGTAGGAACTATCTCAATGTTCTGTAGTCATATGCATGATTATTATGTTAGATTTCACTACAAAAGTTATTTCTTAGTTACTGATTTTCAGTCTATATCTGATCTAGGTTATTGCAAGAACTATCATTGTCATAGGTTACTTGAGTGTTCTTTCTGAGTTCTGTGTTCAATATCAGATTGCTTTGAGTGCTGCCTTATGTGAGACAGATCTTGTCTGGGTATACTTTTAGGTGTCTTGGTAGATGCTTGTCATTTCTTTGTACAATATCGTAGTTGCCTGTTGGTGTGTGCATTTGTTGTACATAATATAATCAACTGACTATTTCTTTAATTCTTACAACAGCAGTAACTAAGTGGTGATTAAACCGGGCAGATCAGCAATATGGCTGGTCTGTGTGGGGTCACTTCAATTAGACTTGTTGTATATCTCATTTGGTAGCTATACAATATTAGTACTCATTAATAATGCATGATGCTATTATGTTGAGTATCATTAGATGTCCATCTTGAAGTAATATAATGTTTACGGATATGTTGAATGTATGTTTGTGTAATTTCATATGAATATACGATGCTAGGAATATGCTTCGAACATATTCTTTTTGTGTATATACGTCTCATTTCGTATACATACAAACTAACTAGTGCATTATGCTATGATGTTAAAGTATCATATGTCTAGTTTAATCAATATGTTTATGTGTATTGGATGTTTGATATATTGATTTGTCATATGCAAACCTACCAATATGAAGTGTTATGCTATTGTCTGCGCATTGGCACATTGGCCAACGATTGTGTTGGAAGCAGAGGTGTAATGGTACAGACATTACCCACAATTGGTATAGGGTATATGGTGCTAAACTTTCTCAGTGTATTGTGGGCGTGCGTCCACAGTAATGCATGGAAACCTGGCACATCTACTGGTCACGGCTTTTAAGCTCGGATGATCAGGCATTATTATAATACCATTACCGACCCTGTGAGCTGCTAAACCAACTTTGGACGGAGCGTCTGTACGACAGAATTTATGTATTAGCGACATGGACATGGGGCGGCAGAAATGTAATCATTACAGGCGTGTGAGACAATTGAAAAGCCCGTCCCAGACTAACGACAGTAGGGAGAAGGAGGACGGTGAACGCAGTAGAGCTGGAAGATAAACTTGGCCAGACTGGTCATTGTATATGTTTGTGTTATGATATGTTTTAATTAGGATTGCGCTGATGTAGAACTAGATATAACACATTCTCGACTTTCTTTCAAGCTCTCACAAGGAGCACCTATGTTACAGATCTCAAGAACGAGTGAAGACTAGGTAGAGCTAGGACTGGCAGGAGTCAGAATACCGGCAAGCTGTTCTTTTTTGAGTCTACTGGAGAGTGGGGATCTGGACCACACATCCAGATAGTTCAAGTAACATAAGTTACGTAATGTTTTCATCACAATATGTTATATGATTTCATCATCATCATCTTGAAATCGGAAATGATTAGTAAATAAATGTTGTAGTATTGTAACTCATAGTTCTGTCGTTATATTTTAATTCCAATTGTGCATACGTGTTGTGTGTGTACATTGGTGGGGGTTCACTTACACACCAAGGAAGGGAGCAGTCAGGGAGAAAAACCTGTACTGGAATAGTTGTCTTTAAACTTTAATTCAGACGTAAAAATCTATCCTAGCTAACCTTCTCTTTCCCATCCTTGGCGAATATTCAGCACAGTTCATTTTAATTTTGTAACGAGCCACTTGGAGCTGTACGTTGGATATTCAGGGCTTAATCTGTAGTTCAGCCATATAGATTTTGTCCCTAGTCAGTTTCTGACTATTTGGGGTTGCTCGCCAGTGAATAATACTTTCATCTAGCCGGTGGGGCACCCCGACTTCTGACAGAAGCCCATTTGCGTAGCCGTGGGAACAGGGGAGAGAGAACTAATCCTATTATAAACAATGGCCTACTTTACCCCCAAATGTACAGTTATTTTGTGTTACCACATTGTTCCAAATGCAATCAAACTCTGGCTACAACACTGGTGGGTTTTCTCACGTTTTCTGGGTTGTCTTACCAGAGTCTGCGCCTTTTCCCCACTTCTTGATTCGGTGGGAGTTGTTTAGTTCTCTTCATGAGCCCCGCTGCGGCGATGTTGTCATACCGTTTTAGTAAATCTATTCTGCGCATCACCAATTAATGAGTGTTTGTAGTTTATTAGTAAATCTTTTAATTGCTCACATTGTTTCTGATCCAGTAATATCGGTGTAACATTTCCTAGTGTTATCTACTTCTTCTTCTGCGTTCATACGGAGTGTTTTTTCAGACGTAATTGTGGTGTGTCCGGTTATGCGCCTTTGGCCAAGACATTCGACTTTGGCGAGCGTTTTTTTTTTTTTTTTTACCGAGTTAGCCTTCCCGGCTGTTTCTCATTGTTGTGGTGCCCTCCACATCCCAGCTGGTCGAGTTAGAACGGTGGAAGACTTCACGGTCAGCCCTCAAGGGAAGGCAGGGGCAGTCCATGGGCATTAGCCGCCACCCAAGGAGGCTTTCATAATTGCAGAGCCGACACATAGCGCGCTGGTGCTAGGCTCACCCAAGTAATCGCCTCGTCCTGCACATGGCTGCTTTAATTCCTCACTTCTATGTATTTGGCATTTCGTTCGCCACAGGCCGCTCCCCACGCAAACCAGGATCGGTCAGTCTGCAGACGACATCCACTCAACAAGCTTTCGGTTCGGACTTTTCACAAAGGACATTCCACTCTCACTCGGACGTTTTTGCGTTGTGCCAAAATTATTTGCACCCTTAGGCCGGCACATCCGACTTCTGCGGGCGTTTTTTTTAAAAACTATGTTAACCTTCCTGGGGCCGAGTGTTATGAAAGCTTCTCTTGTCTTTTGTACTATTTTAATGCATGTTCTCCTATCATGTTAATTGCTGAATAGGTGCATGATTCCGTCTCTTGAAGTTGGCTTTCACCAAGGGCTATTATTTGCTTGATTTATTCGCATTATCCTTGTTTGCCCTCTATGAATTTTAGATCTCATTGTTTCGACCCCTCATCAAGTGTAGTTAATTTATACTGCATTCGACAACGTGTGTGACAGGAGTACAAAATCGTCTGAGAATTCAACATTTTCTGCTTGATCAGAGTCCATAAAATTCCATTTCTAGCGATAGTTATTGTAGTCATAACTAAGTCTTTTTTGTTGGGATTCTGGCAGCGGAATTATGCTTAGTATACCTGAGCCGGCTTTTGTTTTGTCAAGACTTTCATCTGTTCCACTTTTCACACGGGGCAGTGAGAATTTTGTGTGATATTCACTGGCACAGGAACGGAACATTTTGGGGCGGTCCTTTGCCTTGAAATTGGAATCACGACTAACGACTAACGATAACCCAGTCTATAGTCAGTAGGAATAATAATGGTGGCAAAATGCACCCATGTCGCCCTCTTGTTTGTATTCCAAATGCTTATGCTAGTTTTCTCTCGCGAGGAACATTTCATTTCTTCATATGTTTGCCTTATTAAGTTAATGATTCTGTTGGAGCTTATAGTGCTGCATCATCCTCCACATGGATTTTATCAATGCTGTCAAGACTTTTCGTAATCCACAAATGCAGTATAAAATGACCAATGCAGTTCAATTCTTTGCTCTATTATTATGCGTAATGTAACTATCTGGTCAGCGCAGGGACTATTTCATCGGAAGTTCATCCTTCAGTTGTTTGTCAATGACATCGCCTAATCTCTTCAAAGTGATCTTGTGTAATATTTCTCCAGGAACTGACAATAGCATTCCTATATAGTTTTCCCACTCCAGCAGGTCCCATATCTTTGGCAACGTCATCAGATATCCTTCTCTTCAGTCTGCTGGAATTTATTCGGTCTCTCAGACTTTGCTTAGAAGGAGGCTTCCATCAATGTAGATGCTGAGGGGTGACTATATCGGCTTTAATAGCTTATGCTGGGATATCATCTGGACCAGCAGCTTTCCTGTCTATCAGTAGTTGGAAAACGTTTCTGATTTTTCCTTTAGACTTGGAAATACATCTGATATCCATATCTGCGACTCGATATCAGGAGGGCCATTTAGGACTGGTCTTTTCAGTAGGTCCCCAAAGTATTCAACTCATCTATTTATTTTATCTTTAATGTTGGTGAGAACTTTCCCTTCATTAATTTTTGCAAGTCCACTTGTTGATTATAAGTTCCTGTCCTATTATTTCCTTGCGATGCTGTACATGGCTCCGAGGTTTACTTTCACTGCTGCCTTTTCTGCCTCTTCTGTTTGTAAAGTAAGTAAAAACACTGGGGATATTGTACGAGAGTAAGTTAATAAGTAAACCACAAATGGCTATAGAAAAATAACTAAATATGATAACAACTTGAAACAAGTTTATTTTCATACATACATTGTCCCATTATTTCTCAACATAATTTCCACTAACATTGATGCACTTATCCCATCGTTTTATCATTCCTCCCAAACCCGCTGCATGGAATTGCGTGCTCTGTTCTCATTTACCTGCCTTCCCACAGAACCGTGTGACTTACTTATTGACGCGCCCTCGTAACTTTTTCTACCTAGTTATGCACCGCTTTACGGGACAAACATTTGTCAGCATAAACACTGAAAACCCACCTTGGCGGGAGACATTTCGCGAAAGACGCCGAAGTTGAATGTGAAGTGAAAACGTGGTTTAGAAAACAGAGCACGCAGTTCTATGCAGCCGGTTTGGGAGTACTGATAAAACGCTGGGATAAGTGCATCAATGTTGGTGGAAATTATGTCAAGAAATAAAGGGACAATGTATGTATATAAATAAACTGGTTTCAAGTTGTTATCATATTTAGTTATTTTTCTACAGCCATTTGTGGCTTACTTATTGATTTCCCCTCGTAATGACTCATATTTGTATAGACAGGGCGGCACACGGAGGATTATGTGCTCAGCATCACGTCGGCCTCCTCTACTTCCCAAGACGTTTTCCGGTACACATTTTTAGTGGTAGGTCTACCTGGGAGTCGGGGTCAAAGAAAACAATCTTCAAGTGTCAGCTCTACATTGATGGATGCCTCCTTCCATGCGGTTACTGCCCATGTTCTGTCAGCTCTACATTGATGGATGCCTCCTTCCATGCGGTTACTGCCCATGTTCTGTCAGCTCTACATTGATGGATGCCTCCTTCTATGCGGTGACTGTCCATGTTCTGTAAGCTCTACATTGATGGATGTCTCCTTCTATGCGGTTACTGCCCATGTTCTGTCAGCTCTACATTGATGGATGTCTCCTTCTATGCGGTAACAGTCCATGTTCTGTCAGCTCTACATTGATGGAAGCCTCCTTCCATGCGATGACAGTCCGTGTTCTGTCAGCTCTACATTGATGGATACCTCCTTCTATGCGGTAACAGTCCATGTTCTGTCAGCTCTACATTGATGGATACCTCCTTCTATGCGGTGACTGCCCGTGTTCTTCCTCCTGCCTTCACTTGAGGGCCGAGAGGCATGCATGCGGCTGACCTATACCAGCCTATTGGGATTGGGAGAAACACCTGTAGCTGAAACGACGGAGATGACGTCACTGCTCAGAGGCCAGTGAATGTCCTACGCAACTACCTGTAGAGCAGGGGTGGCCAACTTTTTCAGCAGGCGGGCCAAATTTCAGAAATAATATTTCCTGCTGGGCCACGAACCTAATTTTTTTAAATATTTTGTTAATTAAAGTAAACAAGCAAGCGTGCTACAACTTCGACCACATCGTCGTTTCCCACTCCGCGGGCCACAACAAGACTCCCGGCGGGCCGCATGCGGCCCGCGGGCCTCGTGTTGGCCACCCCTGCTGTAGAGGCTAACCCAGTCAATATATATCAGGAAGAAACCGGATGGATCGGCGCCACGGCGCAAATATCGCAGCTATGCTGTAAACAGGCACAACGCAATTGCAACTAAAACAAAAACGTATCGGAGGCCAATATGACCGAATGGATAAAGAGCGCTTGTTCTTAAACTTCCGGTGTGCTGATGCTGAAGTAGCGGGTTCAACCCCTACACCGGTCAGGTGGACTAACATGTTGACTTGGGGGAGTAAATTTCAAATACCTTAGAAGTCGGAGTGTGTTCGCCTGATGACGCGGGACATTGGTAATAAAGAAAGCTAATCCATAAGCAACATTCAATGCCACTCGAAGCAGTGACACGCGTATGGACTACGCTTGAGTTCAAAGCGAGCGAGAGTTTAAAAAACAAACGTATCGGAAGAACAAAGAAGCCCTTATACATATCTTTAGACCACCGTAGGCAGTCACTGGCAGCCATCATCACTTGCTTGCCGCCTGGCGTCAGCTACCGTTTTTTCAGCAGAATGTATCAATATACATGTTGATGTTTTTTCCAGTGCAGTTATGAAAGTTAGTCAAGTATCTTACCCCCAGAAGAGTACACAATATATTACGCAAGACCATGTATACAAAGTTCAAGATTGACGAATCAGCCATGTTCACAAGTGGACTGGCGCTACAGACAGCAGATCACATACTTCAGAAATATTCAAAATAAGGCATATCTAGGCAAACCTTCTGGCCTAGAGAAACAACAGTTTAGGACAAACTCTACGGATTACTGGGTGAACTGAAAAGACATAAGTTTATACAAGAAACGTCATTGCAGATATAGACACATTTCAAGCGAAGTAAAGAGAAAGAAAAAAGAAAAGGCAACAATAATTCAGAAGGTAAATCTCAAGTATCATATAATGTGTTCAGCAGTCTGGTGACTTGCTCTAGTCCAAATTCTTCTAAAGCTTTAATCATTTCTGTTGTGATGTTATCTGCATCGGGGACCTTGGAGTCTATATTAGCTAACGCTAATTCGTTAAGTTTGTTACCAATTACCTCTTGTTTAATTTAAGGGCGTCATAAGTATCCGTGGTCCTTCTCTGCTAGGGTATTTGCTCATTGGTTTTTCTGTTTGTTTATGGTATTCTTTGCATTTTCCCCAGAAACCACATTTCCAAAGCGATCAGCTGTTTTTCTGCTTGACTGCTTATTGTCCAAGCTTTACATTCATACAAAAGTATAGGTTCTATGTAGCACCTCAACCCTCTGTTTCTCGTTTCAATTGATATCTTTTTATTGGTCAGTATGTTTTTCATCTTGCAAAAACGATGCTACCATCAGAGGAATTAAAGAGTTTCCGGCTTGGGTCAAGATGGCGGGACGTGTTTTCTTCTAGCTTGACTAAAGACGGTTGATAGTCGGCTTGACAATCCGCCATCATAAAACTCCCAACTGTTACAGAATCAGATTTCTGGCTTCAAATGTTTGACGCTTCGCACAAACATGGAGAGCCACGACTTCTGCCCTATGCGCCGCCTTAGGCACGAGAGGAAAGACACAAGAATCTTCTGTCGATGCTTTCCTCGGTCTCTTTCCCCATTCATTTTGCCATTTGTTTCAGTCGCATACATTCCAACTGCTCTCTTCTAACAATGTATGTTATATTTTATTACTGCCTCAATTTGTTTGCGATACGTTGTTTTTTTTTTATTTCTTAGCCTCTTTGCTAACTACTAACGCTTGTTATCTATGTTTGGCAGTTCATTTTAAGTTTTAGAATGGTAACGTGATCGGAAATGGAACTCTAGTCTCGGGAGAGACAGGCGAAGATACTTACTGCTATACCGTCAATGACTTTGAATGTCTGAGTTAGATAAATTTGTAAGATGATATGCAGATTATCACAGTGCAACGATATATCCTGCCCGTTACATGGAGGTGTGGACTGCACCTGGCCCTGCAGCCAGCAGGGCTAGGGTCGGCTAGCCTCTCCCGGGGGGGGGGGGGGGTGAGGGGTGACAAGTGAAAATTAGTAGCCTGCCGATGACCAGCAGACTACACAAGTCAACCCCACCTCCACCCTCCACCTGGTGTAGACTGGGAAACCATGACCGCCAGGTCATGGGCTAACGGGGCTATGGCTCGCCATAGGGGATGGACTCTCTATGGTCAGATTTTTGTCCTAAACCTGCGACTGGCCTAGCAAGCCAGCAGGGGATCTTCATACTGCTCGTAGAAAAACTAAGAAGTATAAACGGACTGACAGACCAGAGGGAAGCAGAGGAAGAGGCCGACCACGTTAACGATGGACGCAGGGAATAACAGAGTCCATGGGAATATCGATACATGAAGCCCATAAGCGGGCACTCTCTCGCTGTTTATATTTCACCTCGACACCGCAAGGTACAAAAGGAATATGATGAGATGAGATGTGATACGTGAAAATACCCCTGACCCCTATCCCAACTCACTTATACCATAGTCTTCTCGGATAGGGGCCAACAAGAGGTCACGTGTTCAATTTATGGACGTTAAAAATAACGGAGTTTGGAATTGCAAAGAGCAGGGTGTAGCCACCGCCCTGGCAAAGTAGTTAGGAAAGAAAGCCTATTAAAGTGTAGATAGAGCTCGTTAACTTGGGTGAAATCTGTTTGTAGGAAGTAAACCGAACACAAATACATGCTGAAAACGGGTACAATGAACTTAGTGGTGCATTGCAAGGTGAGGCGCACTTCCCTTGAAAGAAAGAAGAAGAAGAGACAGAGGAGAGGGAGGAGGGGGAGATGAAGAAGAAGTAGAAGAAGAAGAAGTACCTTTATGACATTAATGACATACGAGGTACTCGCGACCCGTCACATAGAAGTCTATCAGAGATTTCGGCGTGGGCCTGTGGACTCTTTCAAAAATAATAAAAGAGATGGTATACGCCCTCCTGAACTTCGGGTAGTGGGCTGGCCGTTTAGCCATCTCAGATAAGGGCAAAAAACACAGAGGATCCGTGTGCACGTTGCACACACTACACCTCTCGGCAGTTGGACATTGAAACGAGCAGGCCAAATAAACCGCTGCCCGGGCAAATAATTCCAAGTTAGAAAAGCTACCCTAAAATGTATAGCCTGCATGATTCTATACAATGCACACATTTGGATCATTGCCAATGTTATAAAGTTCGTGCGTTGTGCTAAGATTCTCCTTGCGTAATCTAAGGAAGGAGACAGGAGCACTCGGTGAGATATCCGCGTGCAATAAAAGTGACCATTTACAAACAAAATCAATCTAAAGTGATTATTTACAATCGAAATTAATCTCCGTCTCCTATCCTTCTGTACGGCGTGACTCATGTTTAGACTCAGCCCACCCCCAGTAAATTTGTCCTTGACCGGCCTCAGTTTCGTCATCATCGTATGATTCATGCATTGGCTAGTTCTGGAGATGATGTCATGGCCTGTCTGATAAACCCACAACTGATGATACGAGATTCCATCAACTATTTTTGGAGTCTACAAAATTTACAGAATAGATTTGCAAGTGATAACACATTGTAAAGGCTGTGCGCGGCAGATAGGGCGGATTACTTAGTCTAAAATGGCGTGCTCCAGTTTCATTAAGTATAAGACCAAGTTAAATAAACAAGCACTAGATGGGCGCACTGAACGATTTTGTGCAGCATTGAGACCACAACGTGCCAAATTGGCTTATACAAATGGCCGTACATTGTTGTCGCATTAAAGAGGATTACAAGCTGGCATCACTCATAATTATTATTTGCAATAGCAGTATAAACAATAGTCACTTCGTTCAGGTGGTGGTAGGTGTAGTAGTAATAGTAGTAGTGATTGCGTCGCGTTGGTTACTTACTGGGTCGGCCAGAAAGCAATGGCAAACTACTGAGCGTAATCTTGCCAAGAACATCAACAACAGCTGAAAAATGCTGATCTTGACTGCAACGTCCTGTAAGGGATATGCAACTTTTAAAAAAATAAGTAGTGGTGATGGTAGTAGTAGTAGTAGTAGTAGTAGTAGTAGTAGTAGTAGTAGTAGTAGTAGTAGTAGTAGTAGTAGTAGTAGTAGTAGTAGTAGTAGTAGTAACAGCCTCCGTATTAGCTGTAGCATGGTGTAAGGGAGAGGGAGGCGTGATTATTAGCTGTTGTTTCAGTAGAGTTACGGTGTCTGGGTAGTATATTATATACTAATGTTAACAAGAACAGCAACAGTATAAAATAAACAGAATCTCTCTCTCTCTTCTCTCTCTCTCTCTCTCTCTCTCTCTCTCTCTCTCTCTCTCTCTCTCTCTCTCTCTCTGTCAAATAAAGCACAGAATGAGGTAAGCACAAGACACGAAGTACTCACCATAATTATTGTTTAAGGCAATTTCGGAAGTCTCTCTGAGTGGAAGTACAACTGCACACAATTTCTCACGCAAGCAGAACGAGCCTGAAGTGAGCCTGTACACAGAAACGATTAGCGCCTTTGTGCCAAGTTGCCAAAATTCGCCTCTTTACACGCGCACTCTTTCTCTGGCGCCCAAAAATATCTACCCGCGTTTTCTAACCGGCTGCTGAAGCTGTGGTCTCGTGGCACTACCAGAAAGTTCCATTTACAGGCTGCTGGCTTTGTAAGAAATGTATATTCGCTTAGTATACGTAAGTGTTAAGTCAGTGGCGGATACAGTTTTCATCCGTGTGGCCGGGAGATGGGCTGGGCGCCTGGTATCTCCGTTAGATGGGTATTTTATTATTTAGGAATGGCTGAGTGAGCGATTGGTGGTCCAGTTGGAAGATTAGTTGGTGAGTCTGCTTAACAAGACGCTAAATAAAGTAAAAGACTCTTGTTATATCATTTTTGGAGTATTTGGCATTTTATTTTTAATTGCGTTCGCTTGTTTTGAACTCAAACATAGTCTATACATTTGCTTCTACGTCTAGTGCACTGGACTGATTTTTATTTGTGGATTAGCTTTCCCAATGACCAGTGTCCCTCTCCATCAGGCAAACCCACTCCGACTTCAGAGGTACTTGTAATTTGCGTCCCCAAAAGAAGTCAACATTTTAGTACAACTTACCGGTGTAGGGGTTGAACCCGCTACCTCAGCATCAACACACCGGGAGTTTAAGAAGGAGCGCTCTGGTCAATTCGGCAAGGCTGAACTCAGATGATCTCCCCCTTTTACCTTCCATCTGTCATTGAATATAAACGTGGAACTGGTACAATGACAGCTCAACATTTGCTGCAGGAGTGTCCAATATATGCTGAAAGATTGATTTTTGTTGCTATCCCTTACGGGATGTTGCAGTCAACACCAGAATTTTTCAGCTACTGTTGATGTACTAGGCAAGTGTTACATTCAGTAGTTTGCCATTGCTTTCTGAACGACCGGCTCCCATACCAGCACGTTATAACACAACGCAACACGGCCTGCTGCACAAATCGGACGCAGCTGAGCTTGGAACGCCTGGTATCCGGCTCCGAACCGCGTTCGCAAGCCTTTAGCCACGTAGCAAGCTGAACAGTCAACACCAGTTTGGCAACTATTTTGGAAAACTATTTTCTGTGCCGACGCTGTAAGTTGTATTAAATGCCCAAATGGTTTTTTTTGTTGTTGTTGTTGTTGTTGAATATACGAGAAGGCCTCAAATGAAAACCTAAAGTGTGCTAGAAATTACAACAACCATGCTATTGCCGTGTAAGCTGTCAATACTGTGAACACGGTGAAGTCATTAGGACAATTGAAAGATGACCCAACTTTTGGCATGCTTTAAAGAGGAGCAGCGTTCTGTTATCCGTGTTTTGATCAGTGAAGTAGTGAAACCTATAGAAATTCATCGGCGTATGAAGGTCCAGTATGGTGATACATGCTTGGCAGTCCATCAAGTGTATGAGTGGAGTAGGAAGTTTTAAAATGGCGTGACTTCTGTGGCAGACTTTTCACGACCAGGTCAGGCACACCGAGTAGTGACCCCAGAGTCGATAGCAGCCTATGAAGCCTCGTACAGGAAAACCGCCTGACACAAAGTGAATGTTGACTAAGTGACAGATAGAGTGGCTATGGTTGTGTCTAGGGTATGTCCTTGTAACAATGTGATGTTGAACAACAGATTAACCAAGATGCATCACACCCAAACACCAGTCAGTGAACAAGCGTTAATTTGCGCACATAATATTCCTTTAATTCTGAATTAACACAGACACATGTAGCATATAAATCCAGGAACAATAATTCTCTAAGAATATATCTCCATCCCAATGGAACACTTCGAATAACACTGCCTCTCAAGGCTACTAAAATCTCGTCCCACACGACAGGTATACTAGCCTCTCTCTAGGCCCGACTCAAAGTAACCCACTATGGGTCTCGAATTCCACTCACTATCCCTGGAACCCACAGTGCGGAGTTATCTTCCAAACTCCGTCACAATTCTTCACTTTCTCAGACCACGACCTTCTCCTGGTCTGGTCTAAACTCAACTCCCTCTCAGCTCGGAGTCCAAACATCAACTGCCCCGTCAATCTTTGTCCCTGTCTTTTTAAACAATTCTATGCCTCCTCACAATGATCCACACAAACCCCACCTCACTGCTTCAACTGTCTGCCTCTTCTTGCAGCCCCTCTACCTTACACCCTTCCCCGTTTATCTCCTTATATTTTCTTTCCGGTGAATGCCCTTTCACCTCGTGAACTGTTTATCTTGTACGGCCACTCACCTTAATGCCACTGAACACAGGCATGTGACACTACCCCACCCTCAAAAGAAAACATCGTTTTCAAATGTTGGGAGACTAATACTTATCAAATATGTGACCCAGACACATTGCCTGGGTAGTCGTAAGTATAAATCCAAATTACTCTAGCTACCACACTAAATAATACATCAAATGCTCATAGTACACTCCCCTATTCCCCACACATAAATACAAACCAACTTTCTATCTTATGTACCAATGCATGAACTACTACATCACATAATAATAATAATACGTCATAGGAAAGCATTATACTTATGTACCCACAGGTCTCTTACTACTTCACGACCACACAATACTATTTGTGTACCGACCCTATATCAGGTGGTTCTGTTCTTGCATTAACCCACCTCTGATTCCTGTCGATGCTGTGTCTACCTTTGATGTACCCATGACTCATGGTACCTCTACAATTACAACATCTGTTTGCTATCCCTAGCCCTGGGTCAGTAATGTCGCGAACACTCTTTAGACCTAACTCAACTTTTCTATCTGCATATTGCACCGTTACACTTGAGTCTCTGTTTAGTCTGAACTCTTTATTCAATCTTGGCCCATTTATCTGGCACCTTGCTTTCTGCTGCATATGCCTTATGCCTATGTGCCCTGCACATGCACTATCCTGAGCTGTTCTAGTATATCGGTCTTTATGTGCTAAAGGTACTGCTCCTTGCCCACGTGCAGTTCTGCTATCTGAAAAGCTGCGAGTGAGAACATTGTTCTTCCTCTCGAAACACCATCTACCCTTCCCTGACTGACTATTTTCTACTCTACTACACCCTTGGGAACATTTGTTCAGAGTAGTATCTTGTCTCTGGGAGCCACTAGCACTATATTTGGGATCCATTCTCATCTGCTCAGCTGTACTATCCTTGTCCTGAGTTCCTGTGTCTACTTCAAGTGCATCTTCTACCTCAGCTATACTCTCTAATTTAGGTCCTCTTGTGGTAACTACCTCATTACTGCTTACACTATATTTTTGGTCCCAATAAACTACTTCCTCTTCTGTACAATCTTTAACTCCTATAACATTTCCTATGATCAAATCAGCCACTGGTGAGTCCAAAACACACGCTGTCACTCTTCCAGTGATATATGGTGTTTTTACTGTTATTATGGCTAGTGGGTAGAACTCTACTGTCCCATTAAATGTTATGGATCTAATCTTTTTTCCTGTATAATCCGAGGGATGCACTAAATTCTTTCTCACCCCGATGGACGTACATCCGGAATCCCTAATTGTTAACGCTGGCCTATCATTAACAAACCCATGATGCATCTTCAGACTTCCTCCTTCATGGACTGCTGATCCTGCTTTCACTGTATGACCACATATTAAGACTGGCTGACCGTCTTTTTCAAAAAGAGGTTTACACCCACTACAATCTTCATTGTTCAGCGTCTCAATTACTTGCGCTGCATTTGAGTGCTCTGTTTCTCTCATCCTACATTGATGACTGACATGCCCCTTCCTTCCACATTTGAAACAAGTGATCTCCCTTTTACTGTTGTTCGTTGGTCCATCTGATGGTTGTGCATCACAATCTGCCAATTTGTGTCTCCAGCTCCCACAATTCCAACATCCGGCATAACTATTTGACCGTCTCTGAAAATTCCCCCTTTTGTATGGGTACCGTCCTGCTCTGCCAAAATAGTTGCCACGGGAACCATTGTCCTTAGGTTCTTGTTCCTCATATCTTTGTGTTAAATCTACACTTTTTGATCTTGGTCTAATAACTGGATTCTGGTCCTGTTTCGTATATGCTGCACAGACTATTTCCTCACTAATAAGTCTACCAATAGAACTGTTTGGATGTGCAGTCATGTAATTTTGCCCTAACTGTGACATTGTGTCTATGTCCTTTGGCTTCCGTTCCTCAAAGAACGCCACTAAATTAGAATTGCATGCAGATACTACCTTGTCTCTTAACATTAGATCTACTAATTTATTAAAATCTTTCCCTACTTCTGCAAGCTCCATCCATTTGTTAAATGTATTCTTTACAGTGTTAACAAAATCTGTGAAATCTTGATTTGTCTCTGGCACTAACTGTCTAAACTTTGTTCTATATCCATGTTCAGTTAGTTGGAACTTTGTCAGCAAACGTTGACGTAAGATAGTGTAGTTGTTCCTTTCTTCTACAGGTAAATTGAACATGGTGTCTAGTGCCTTGCCCGTTAGAAGCTCCCCTAGTCTAATAGCATACTGTTCTTCGGGGATGCCTAACACTTTCGCTGATGCCTGATATCTGTCAAGATAAGCTTCAAGGTTGTCTCGGTCCGTAAAGTATGGCAGTTTTAATCTCTGTGACGACTGCGACTGTCTTCTGCTTTCCTCACTTTGACCTTTCGAAGATAGTTCTAGTTTTCTTAACTCGATTTCAGTTTGCATCTGGCACTTGATCTTCTCTTTCTCAATTTCCATTTCAGCTAACTTTACTTCCTGTAGACGTTTGTTTTCCATTTCAGCTAGTTTTACTTGTGTCTCTTCCTGTAGACGCTTGTTTTCCATTTCAGCTAGTTTTACTTGCGTCTCTTTCTCTTCCTGTAGACGTTTGTTTTCCATTTCAGCTAGTTTTACTTGCGTCTCTTTGTCTTCCTGTAGACGTTTTGCCTCGCGTTCATTATGCCTCTCCTCTCTTTCCGTCTGTTTTTGTTCTTTCGCTTCTGCATACTCCTGTAACTCTTTACCTTTCAGGCCTATTCTTTCACCTGCTTCAATATAATCCATTAAAGTAGGCATCTTGTACTTGTGGACACGTTGCTGTGAATCAGCCAACTATAAATGTACAGACTCTCCTGTTAGTCTTTGTGTCACTTCCCTAAGTACACCCGCACTCCCTGTGTACGTAAATCCGTAGTGCTACAATATCACTCTGTACTCACCCAGTCACTCTATAAGCACTAGGTAGCGAGGTGGGAATATTAACTATACTCCCTCGTATATATATATATATATATATATATATATATATATATATATATATATATATATATATATATATATATATATCAAATAACTGTAGAACAATTCCTGGAAATAGTTGTAAACATACATATACATACACAAATGAATGATACACACTAAATGCCAACTATTAAACGCTAGACGCACAGGCCGGTGAAACGCAGACGGATGATTACATAGAAATAAAAACCACTGACATAAACATGCCCATGAAAGACCATACCGTGCGCATAATATAAACTGACAAATACCATCTAGATAGAAGCTGTATTAACATAAGAATTACACCAATACCATATATCCAAAGAACTCAAATATTATATGTAACAGTAAAGAGAAAACAGTAAAAAGAACAAATATAAAATGAATAATGTACATAGATCTGACGTAGACACTTGGACACCGTGTATAATGTCGAGACGACCCAATGCCACAGCACAAAACAAACTGACTCGTCAGCTGTCTCTCAACAACATACAATATGTACCTAGACAATTTCACCTTTGCGCCGTCTCCCACATTTCAAGAAACAATGCAAAAATATGCTACTTATAACGAACACTGGACCACATACAAATATTTACGTAACGCACAACAACAACAATACTTAGGACGATGAGAACAACAGAAGCAAACAAGGGTTGCCGCCACCAATGTGATGGTAGAATCTTACAAAAGTCCTTAGTTTGTTTTTAATAGTGTCCGAAAATCGCCTGGAAATGTTTGTCCGTTACTTTTTTGAAAAGATTACGACGGTAGATTCCCACAATGAATTAATGTTCTGATGCGTTGTCACTTTTTGTTGACGTGGTGACACGATTTTCGACTGTCGTAAAAGTTGAAGATGATGATAATTATCCCAACGCCTTGTCTCTACACAGTCCGTAACGTTTTTGTAACCCTCCCTGTAGAGTTGGCCTGTGATTGTATAATGTATGTGAACGCTCTTGTTTTGCCAGAAATATTGGGTTTTCGTTGCGTTTTGGGGAGCCGAAAATACCTTTAAAATCAATGAATGTTTATCTGCGTAGTCACTGTCGCTTTGAAGTGATGGTATGGTTTCACTGTTGCTGACCCGGTTAAACCAACGAATGGCAGTAAAATTATCCAGCGCCTTAAATCCGTTTTGCACGTCTTTTTTGGTAGAGAAATGCGCTCATATTTGCGAAGACGGCACATGAATGACTGTTGTGGTTTGTTTGCCGATGATGACACACACACACACAAGACGTTAAACGTAAATCCTAGTTTCAGTAGAAACCCAACGTGTTATTCTCAGTGGAAATTTTTCCGTCAAATTCCCTGGTTCTCGGCCTTGACTCACAAGGTCATCTCTGTTTCTCTTTATCACAATAATCCGTGTAGAAACTTTTACTTTTCTGTGGAGCAATGATTGTCACCTTTGTGTGTTCCCCACACTTTACTCCTATAACTCCCCTCCTCCTGGCGAGTTTTTAACCATGAATTACCCTCGTAACTCCCCTGGCGCCCCTTTCCGTCTTATTATCTGCGCCGAACTCTGAAAACGCCGTACACACACACACTCGCTGTCCTCGTAAACAGCACTGACCCTCTTGTCAACCCAATTTGTCCGTGGCGACTCACAATTTCCACCGTCCTCACCCGTCGTTTTACCTGTGGTGAATTCTTAACCTATCGCCCTGCAACCACACTGTGCTTTGTCCTCAACACACACACAAGATGTCTAACCACGCCCAGGACTTCCCAACGAAATTGCTCACTGTCTTAAATCCTGTCTTCGTCACACCCACACGCACCTGTCAGGATATCATTTTGCCAGTATCATGGCGCCGACTTTTTGTACTGTTCACTTGACCTATAAACACACGCGCCTGTTTGCGTTAATTTTCTGACGTCCCTGATAGCTGAAGAAATACTGCCTGGTATCCAATTTACCTGTCCTGACCTTCTCGTGACCTCTGTGCTACCCAGTTCCCGCACGGAAAAAACCCAGTTTTTATACCGTGGACACGCTCCGCTGTCCACCCTCTCTCTCTCTCTCTCTGTCTGAGTGAGAAGTGTTATTTTTATCTGGTTTCTCGTGGACTCTGTATTAATTCTCCGACACTTTTGAAATGCGCTGTCTACTGAAAATGGTGTTTATTCTTGACCGGAGAGCCCTCAGAAATCTTCTCTGACACAAAGTGAATGTTGACTAAGTGACAGATAGAGTGGCTATGGTTGTGTCTAGGGTATGTCCTTGTAACAATGTGATGTTGAACAACAGATTAACCAAGATGCATCACACCCAAACACCAGTCAGTGAACAAGCGTTAATTTGCGCACATAATATTCCTTTAATTCTGAATTAACACAGACACATGTAGCATATAAATCCAGGAACAATAATTCTCTAAGAATATATCTCCATCCCAATGGAACACTTCGAATAACACTGCCTCTCAAGGCTACTAAAATCTCGTCCCACACGACAGGTATACTAGCCTCTCTCTAGGCCCGACTCAAAGTAACCCACTATGGGTCTCGAATTCCACTCACTATCCCTGGAACCCACAGTGCGGAGTTATCTTCCAAACTCCGTCACAATTCTTCACTTTCTCAGACCACGACCTTCTCCTGGTCTGGTCTAAACTCAACTCCCTCTCAGCTCGGAGTCCAAACATCAACTGCCCCGTCAATCTTTGTCCCTGTCTTTTTAAACAATTCTATGCCTCCTCACAATGATCCACACAAACCCCACCTCACTGCTTCAACTGTCTGCCTCTTCTTGCAGCCCCTCTACCTTACACCCTTCCCCGTTTATCTCCTTATATTTTCTTTCCGGTGAATGCCCTTTCACCTCGTGAACTGTTTATCTTGTACGGCCACTCACCTTAATGCCACTGAACACAGGCATGTGACACCGCCGATTGACTGTGAGTGATAGTGTCGCATATCTTAACATCAGCCAGGGTTCAGCACACCACATACTTCATGATGTGTTACAGTAAGTACCACAGTGTCTGCGAGGTGAGTGCCACGGCAGCTTACTCCAGAATTAAACAACCACGCAACGATGCTTGCTGGTCAAGAACTTTTGCAGTGTTTTGAAGCAGAAGGTGATGGTTGGTTTCCTATAAAAAATAATAGTTACTGGAGATGAAACCTGGGTTCACTAACATAAGCCGGAACCGAAGAGAGCGAGCAAGGAATGATGCCATCTCTCCTCATCGAAACCAACGAAGTTTCGCACGCAGCCATCTGCAGGGAAGGTTATACTGGCTCTATTTGAGATGAACGAAGCGTTATTTTAGAGCACTACATTCCAAGAGGGAAAACTGTCAATAGCGATACGTATACAGATCTTCGACTCGCAATAAAATCCAAACGATGTGGACAATGCTCGACCCCATACTGTCCGTGCAACGGTTGAAACTATCGAAGACCTCCACTTTCAGTGTGTACCCCCCCCCCCCCCCTATTGAAAATTAAATGGCAAGACAGATAGAATAGATGTGGCATGCATTCAAGAGACACACCTCAACGCCAATCACAAATTCTCAGTCAGAGGATATCAGGCCACACGCTTCGACCGCGAAGGACACAAAGGAGGAGTTCTAATACTTACACGAAATAAAATACCTTGCAGCGAAGTATCTGTGATCTCTGACAACCAAACGGAAATTATAGGTGTTGATATAATGATAAAGGACGTGAAAATAAGAATCTACAATCTGTATAGCCCAGCAGATAAGGACCTTACACTCTCAAATATGAAAATAACTGACACAAACTGCATTATTGTCGGAGACTTTAATAGCCGTTCAGAAAGATGGGGATACCCAGATGAATTGCAGGACTGGGAAATAGACTCAAATCTCCATCTACTCAACAAAGCGGATGACACACCGAGCTTCTACTTCATAAGATGGCTTACCACTTCTACTCCAGACTTAGCTTTCTGCACAGGAGACATCCTCCACAAAATCGATCGCCATGTGCTGGACCAATTAGCAGGTAGTGACCACAGACCAATCAAGCTTGTAATGAATATGGAGTATGTTCCACAGGAGCAAAAGCCCTTGCCCCGCTGGAATTACAAACGAGCAGATTGGGACAGATTTGCCATACTAACAGACAAATGTTGTGAAAACATAAATACACGATATAGCAACATAAAGCAAATGGTGGAAAGTCTAAACAGAGCGATAATACAGGCAGCCATTGAGTCCATACCAAGAGGAGCGAGGAAAAATTACAAACCATACTGGACTGAAGAACTACAAAGTTTGGAGGACAAAGTTGAAGATGCCAGGAAGACAGCAGAGAGAGAACAAACAAATGAAGCGAACATCTCTCTCAAAGCCATCTCAGCAAAATATAAAAGAACAGTAAATCAAACAACAAGAGATTGTTGGAGGGAAAAAACAGAAAACCTGAATTTTGACAGGGATGGAAACAAACTATGGAAACTAGTGAAAGCCATGAACAATGAAGGACCTAGAAACAAACAAATAACAATTAAACAAGGAAATGCCTTGCTTACAGGAAAAAAGGCTGCAAATGCACTAATGGAACACTATGCAAATGCAAACCACATTGATATTACAACCGAACAGAAGAAAGCAATCAAAGACAAACAGATACATCATAGAAATACAGAGACAGCAGCAGAATATATGATGGCAAATCTAACAATGGAAGAAAAGGAACAGGCAAAAAAAGAAGAAATCACCGGGAAAGGATGGAATCACAAATGAAATGCTAATAGGACTAGGCACCAAGGCAAAGAAGAAACTACTAGCAGTCCTAAATAACAGCTGGAAGAGAGGAATAGTCCCACAGGCATGGAAGGAAGCTATACTAATACCAGTCCCAAAGAAAGGAAAAGACCTGGAAGAACCAAATGGCTATCGACCTATCAGTCTACTTAGCTGTGTAGGAAAATTAATGGAACGCATTATCAATGGCAGGCTAACATGGCATCTGGAAGAAAACAAACTCTTAACACCACACCAAGCAGGATTCAGAAAGTACAGATCCACTGAAGATCAAATAACCTATATAGCTCAGGAAATAGAGGATGCCTTCCAAGAGAAAAAAGCACACACTAGCAGTCTGGATAGATTTAGAAAAAGCATTTGATAAAGTATGGAAGGAAGGACTAAAAGTAAAACTGCAAAAAATGCATGTTTGTGGAAAAATGTATAAATGGATCAGCCACTACCTTGAGAACAGAACTGCCAGGACAAAAGTACAAGAACAAACAAGCAAAATGATGCTGTTGGAGCAAGGTGTCCCTCAAGGAGGAGTTCTTTCACCAACATTATTCCTAGCATATATAAATGACATCACAGAAAATTTTCCAGCCAGAGTACACACATCCTCCTTTGCAGATGACCTAGCCATATAGACATCTGAAGAATATATTAGTACAGCTAACAGCAGAATACAGCAGGCCTTATTAGCGCTAGAGGACTGGTCAAAATCATGGCTAGTGAAGATAAGTGAGGAGAAAACAACATGCACAGTGTTCTCCCTCTCAAATAAAACTCAGCAACCTAAGTTGGTATTGAATGGAAAAATATTGCGCCATGAAGAAAATCCAAACTATCTAGGAGTCACCTTTGATCGTCGCCTGACATGGAAGACACAGGTTGAGAAAAATCGAACAAGAGCAAGGCAGAGAATGGCAATCATGAAAAAGCTTGCTGGTACAACGTGGGGAGCAGATGAGAAAGTTCTCAAGAAGTTATATACTGGACGGGTGAGGCCAGTACTGGAATATGGCATTGCAGCTTGGGCAACAGCAGCTAAGTCAAACTTTAACAAAATAAGTAGAGTCCAAAACCAAGGAATGCGAATCATAACTGGAAGCCTGAAGACAACGCCTATTAATGAACTAGAAAAGACCACCCTATGTATAACAGGTTTAATGGTTTTGGAAAAGGAAGACTGAAGCGTAGCAACTTTGTAGAAACTGCAAAACGAAAGATTAGGGCAGATCCCATACTTAACATTTCAACAGTCAAGCCCATTTACAATGCACACAACTTCCCAGCTTGGAGACAGCAGCAACTGCCTGAGATGATAGAAAACATTCCTGGTATTGAGAAAAAGAACACTCAGAATGAAACCGAAAGAAGAAAAATAACCCTAAACTACATAAAAGAACATTACCCAAGCAGCAATTGGACCCATGCATATACAGATGGATCAGCCAAAGATTCAATTAAAAATGGAGGAGGAGGAATTCTCCTTAATTTAAAAAATGGAGTGAAAAAAACACAATCAGTGGCAACTGGAAAATTTTCAAGTAACTTCAAAGCGGAGGTAGAGGCTATGAAAACTGCAGCAGAAATGCTCTTGGTGGAGGAAAATAAAGAGAAGCAAATAGCTATCTTCACAGATGCAAAGTCAGCTGTCTCAATACTGAAGAGCAAAAACAGCACAGAACTAGCTGACCTAAGAGCAGCACTCAATGGTCTATGCCAGAAATCCAAAAAAGTTGTAATACAGTGGATCTCATCACATTGCAGTATACCTGGAAATGAAGAGGCAGACAGACTAGCAAAAGAGGGTGGACGATTACCACAGCCTTTCATAGACATAACCTATAATGAGGCAAAAAGGTTTATAAAAAGCACTTATAGAACCAAATGGGAATCAGAGCATCCAGGCCACCAGAAGGATGATGCATATTACAAACTCGACCGAAGAGAACAAGTAGCAATCTTCAGACTCCGCACAGGACACAACAGGCTGAAACACCACTTGTTCAATAAACTAAAGATAGGAGATACCGATGAATGTAATTGTGCAACTGGTAAAATGACAGCAAAACATTTGCCGCAGGAGTGCCCAATATATGCAGAACAGAGAAAGATATTTTGGCCCACACCTGCTTCATTTGAGGACAAGCTCTATGGAGATATCAACAAGCTCAAGTTGACCGCAGCTTACTTTAACTACATACAGGTTGATATTTAAAGGTGAATGAAGAAGTATGCAGACTGCCACACTTCATACCACAGGTATGTCGGTTACAAAAGCCTCCCAGAGGCATGAAATTGAATATTGCTTGGATAGCAAATCCATTACGTGGAAAGTCCGAATCAAAAGCTCACTGTGTGAGCTTCATAAAAGGTGGAAAAAGTGTCCTAGTGGCACGAAATGGAATGTTGCTTGGATAGCAAATCCATTACGTGAAAATCCGAATCGAAAGCTCACTGTGTGGGCTTCATAAAGGGTGGAAAAAGTGTCCTAGTGGCACGAAATGGAATATTACTTGGATAGCAAATCCATTATGTGGAAAGTCTTAATCGAAAGCTCACTGTGTGGATGTCATCTGCAGACTGCATTCTTCTGGTTTCCGGAGGAACAGCCTATGGTGAACGGAAGGCCCAATATACGGAAGTGAGGCTAAGCAGCCATGTGCAGGACGTGACGATTCCTTGGGTGAGCCCAGTACCAGAGCGCTGTGTGTTGGCTCTGCAATTATGGAAGCCTCCTTTGATGGCGGGGAATGTCATGGTCTGCCCCTGCCTTCCCTTGAGGACTGACCAGGATGTCTTTGCCTGTTCTATATTGGCCAGCTAGGATGGGAGATAACACCACAACAGTGAGTCAAACGTCCTAAGAAACCTCCGGGAAGGATAACCCGGTCAACAAATACCCGCAGAAGTCGGATGTGTCGGCCTAACGGCGCAAGAACGCAGCTCTGCTGTAAACAGGCACAACGCAATCACATCCGTAGAAAAAAAACTCCGGATGAACGCAGAAGAAGAAGAAGAAATGGCAAGACAAGATCCCAGACACTGAAGTCCTAGAAAGAAAGAGCGAAAAAGCGTCCATGCCTAGTATCTACACTCTATTAATGAACAATCAGATTCGCTGGACTGGTCACTTGCCTCGCATGCCAGATCACAGGTTCCCTAAACGAATCTTTTACGGCTAGCTGCTTTGTGATAAACGCTCCCAAAGCGGTCTGGGGAAACGCTTTAAAGACACTGAAGATCTCTAAACGCTTTTGGAATTCATCACGGCACTTGCGAGACTGCTGCCTAAGACCGAAATTCGTGGCATACATCCATGTGCTAAGCAGCCATGTGCAGGACGTGACGATTCCTTGGGTGAGCACTTTCCAGGATCGTGAGTGTTAGTAATATTAATCCTGGGGCTAGACTTTTGTTTAGCTGTGTAGATTCTCTTTGGTCTCAGTCTAACCCTTGCACAAAGCCTGGGCTAAAATAAAGAAACCATGTGTTGCCCATGCAGCATGATCCCTCTCTCGGCCTGCCTAGTTCACTCCAGAGGAAAGTTGACACCTATAATCTGGAACAAGACAAGCTGCAGAAGCTGCCGGATCAGCAAAGCAATGCTCTAACTGTCCGCCTGTCGGAGCTTCGATCCTAGACCAGCTGCCAACCAAGGCTTAGGGCCTGGTCTGCCCTGCCATGACTTATTTTGTCTTTGGGTTGCATTTCCTCGCACCAGAATAAGGCTAGTACCCTCCCAATTGCGCTCTTCCGCCCGAAGCCGTTGGCACAATGTGGGGTGTCGGGTTTTTTTAAGCGCCGCCCAACATTCGGCGCTGACAGAAAGCAGGTAGTACCGTCTACTGTCATACGGTAGCTCAGTCATATCTGACTAAGACCTGACTTGTTGTTTACTAACTAATTGTTTGTATATTTCTCGTGTTGTTTCATGTATTAAATGTTCATGTCCTTGTATTGCCTGTATACATGTGTGATAGAAAGATATTAGTATGCCCTGATAATGTGCTGCTGCATTGTTTAGTTTTGTGAGATGTTTTATTTTGTGTGCTATATAATATAATGCTAATCTATGTTGTTCTGGATGTCTGATAATATTACCTATGTGGCTGATTCTAAGTGCTTGTATTTTTGTTTGCATGTCCTGAAGTGCTATTCCTCCTTGTTTCTTATCCTGCATGAGAGTTTTATGCTGTATGCTGTGTATTGTATTACTAAATATGAAATGTCTTATCTGTTTATTTATGTCTGTGATTGTCTGTTTTGGAGGGTTTAACACTATCACTAAGTATATTATCTTTGGTATGATGTATGAGTTAACTATTATGCTTCTACCAAATATTGTTGATGTTTTGTATTTATACCTATGTAGCATGTCTGTGATTTGGTGTGTTAGTTGTAGCCATGTTTCTCTGTGTGTTGTTCTGGGGTCACATGGAAATGTGATTCCATACAGTTTCATATTGTGTGTATGTGTTAGGTCTGGTCGGAAATCAGACTTTTGTTTCCACTTTCCCAGGCCCATAATTTGTGATTTGTGTATATTAATTTTGGCTCCACTGCCTTTCCCAAAGTGGGAGAAGGTGTGCAGTATGTTTCTGATGGATGTGTTGCTTGTAGGGAAGAATGCAGTATCGTCTGCATAAGAAAAGATCTTTTGCTCACCTATTCCCTGTATGAAAGTGCCTCTAATGCTGGTATTTTATATATGCTAGGAATAATGTTGGTGAAAGAACTCCTCCTTGGGGGACACCTTGCTCCAACAGCATCATTTTGCTTGTTTGTCCTTGTACTTTTGTCCTGGCAGTTCTGTTCTCAAGGTAGTGGCTGATCCATTTGTACATTTTCCCACAAACTTCCATACTTTATCAAAGTTTACTGGTATCTTGTCTGATCTTTTCTAATAATGGCTCTAGTGTCAATATATACAGAAGTGGTGATAGTAGGCACCCTTGTCTTACAGATCTTGTCAGCCTGAAGCTAGCAGTCAGTGAATGGTTCACTAAGACTTTGCTTTCAGGGTTGTTATACAAAATCTGTATCCACTTTCTGTAGTACTGTCCTATATTGCAGTGTTCTAGGGTTTTGTGCAAATAGGAGTGTGCGATTCTGTCAAAGGCCTTCTCTTGGTCCAAAGACAAGAGGGAGGATTGACAGTCTTTCTGATGTGTGTACGTTATAATGACCCTAATGAGGTGTGTGTGGTTTTATATATTCTCTGTGCTGTACACTACATTGCTGGTTTGGGTGTACTAGTTTTTGTAGGAATTGTGTGATTTTGTGTGCTAGTGATTTAGCCAGAATTTTGTAATCTGTGTTAAGAAGTGAAATTGGTCTGTAGTTTTACAGTTGTCTTGTCTGTTTTTGCGTATCATCATCATCATCATCATCTTCCACTTCTGCCGTCAAGCGTCGTGGGGAGGAATAATTTGCGTTCCAGCGCCCGGTGGACGGCACTGGATAGTGTCATTCCGTGTGGTTGTACAATGTCTCTGATGTCGTCAATCCATTTTCTTCTTGGACGTCCTCGTGGTCTCGTCACAGATGATCTTTGATGTAAGGCCAGTGATGGTAGTTGCTGATGTTGCATTCTAACGACATGGCCAAACCACTTGATCTTCTGTCTTTCAATAAATGTGGCACAAGGTGTTGATCCCACAGTCTGTCTGATAGTAGCATTTCTTACTCGGTCTCGGATTGTTAAGTTGGCAGCTCTCCTCAGGCATCTCATTTCGCAGGTGTTGATTTTGCGAAGGTGTAATTTGGATAAAGTCCAGGTTTGAGATTGATAGCATAGGGTTGGTGTGAATATGCTGTTTATTATCTGTCGTTTTGCGGACATGGGTATGTTTGGATGCTTCAGTAAGGGTGATAGTTGATATGTAAGTGCACTAGCTTTTTGACATCTGATTTCAATTTCTCTGTCCTTCTTCTTCTGCGATCATCCGGAGTTTTTTTTTTTCGGATGTGATTGCGTTGTGCCTGTTTACAGCAGAGCTGCGTTCTTGCGCCGTTAGGCCGACACATCCGACTTCTGCGGGCATTTGTTGACCAGGTTAACCTTCCCGGGGGTTTCTTAGGACGTTTGACTCTCACTGTTGTGGTGTTATCCCCCATCCCAGCTGGCCCATATAGAACAGCCAAAGATCCTGGTCAGCCCTCAAGGGAAGGCAGGGGCAGACCATGGGCATTTCCCGCCATCCAAGGAGGCTTCCATACTTGCAGAGCCGATACATAGCGCTCTGGTACTGGGCTCACCCAAGGAATCGTCACGTCCTGCACATGGCTGCTTAGCCTCACTTCCGTATATTGGGCCTTCCGTTCACCAGAGGCTGTTCTTCCGGAAACCAGAAGTATGCAGTCTGCAGATGACATCCACACAGTGAGCTTTCGATTCGGACTTTCCATGTAATGGATTTGCTATCCAAGCAATATTCCATTTCATGCCACTAGGACACTTTTCCACCTTTTATGAAGCCCACACAATGGGCTTTTGATTCGGACTTTCCACGTAATGGATTTGCTATCCAAGCAATATTCCATTTTGTGCCACTAGGACACTTTTCCACCTTTTATGAAGCCCACACAGCGAGCTTTCGATTTGGACTTTCCACATAATGGATTTGCTATCCAAGCAATATTCCATTTCATGCCTCTGGGTCTTCATGCACCTTTAAATGTCAACCTGTATGTAGTTAAAGTAAGCTGCGGTCAACTTGAGCTTGTTGATATCTCCATAGAGCTTGTCCTCAAATGAAGCAGGTGTGGGCCAAAATATTTTTCTCTGTTCTGCATACGTTGGGCAATCCTGCAGCAAATGTTTTGCTGTCATTTTTCCAGTTCTACAATTACATTCATCGGTATCTCCTATCTTTAGTTTATTGAACAAGTGGTATTTCAGCCTGTTATGTCCTGTGCGGAGTCTGAAGATTGCTACTTGTTCTCTTCGGTCGAGTTTGTAATATGCATCATCCTTCTGATGGCCTGGATGCTCTGATTCCCATTTGGTTCTATAAGTGCTTTTTATCAACCTCTTTGCCTCATTATAGGTTATGTCTATGTCAGGCTGTGGTAGTCGTCCGCCCTCTTTTGCCAGTCTGTCAGCCTCTTCGTTTCCAGGTATACTGCAATGTGATGGGATCCACTGTATTACAACTTTTTTGGATTTCTGGCATAGACCATGGAGTGCTGCTCTTAGGTCAGCTAGTTCTGTGCTGTTATTGCTCTTCAGTATTGAGACAGCTGACTTTGCATCTGTGAAGATAGCTATTTGCTTCTCTTTATTTTCCTCCATCAGGAGCATTTCTGCTGCAGTTTTCAGAGCCTCTACCTCCGCTTTGAAGTTACTTGAAAATTTTCCAGTTGCCATTGAATGTGTTTTTTTAACTCCATTTTTTAAATTTAGGAGAATTCCCCCTCCTCCATTCTCTATTGAATTTTTGGCTGATCCATCTGTATATGCATGGGTCCAATTCCTGCTTGGGTAATGTTCTTTTATGTAGTTTAGGGTTATTTCTCTTCTTTCGGTTTCATGCTGAGTGTTCTTTTTCTCAATACCAGGAATGTTTTCTATCATCTCAGGCAGTTGCTGCTGTCTCCAAGCTGGGAACTTTTGTGTGCATTGTAAATGGGATTGACTGTTGATATGTTAAGTATAGGATCTGCCCTAATCCTTCGTTTTGCAGTTTCTACAAAGTTGCTACGCTTCAGTCTTCCCTTTCCAAAACCATTAAATCTGTTGTACATTGGGTGGTCTGTCAATCTTCTAAATTTTTCTGCTTGTTGCTGGGCTCTGCTATCTCTTCTATCCTGCATTGGTTGTAAATAAGTGATCTTTTCTAGTTCATTAATAGGCGTTGTCTTCAGGCTTCCAGTTATGATTCGCATTCCTTGGTTTTGGACTCTACTTATTTTGTTAAAGTTTGACTTAGCTGCTGTTGCCCAAGCTGCAATGCCATATTCCAGTACTGGCCTCACCCGTCCAGTATATAACTTCTTGCGAACTTTCTCATCTGCTCCCCACGTTGTACCAGCAAGCTTTTTCATGATTGCCATTCTCTGCCTTGCTCTTGTTCGATTTTTCTCAACCTGTGTCTTCCATGTCAGGCGACGATCAAAGGTGACTCCTAGATAGTTTGGATTTTCTTCATGGCGCAATATTTTTCCATTCAATACCAGCTTAGGTTGCTGAGTTTTATTTGAGAGGGAGAACACTGTGCATGTTGTTTTCTCCTCACTTATCTTCACTAGCCATGATTTTGACCAGTCCTCTAGCGCTAATAAGGCTCGCTGTATTCTGCTGTTAGCTGTACTAATGTATTCTTCAGATGTCCATATAAAATTTTCTGTGATATCATTTATATATGCTAGGAATAATGTTGGTGAAAGAACTCCTCCTTGGGGGACACCTTGCTCCAACAGCATCATTTTGCTTGTTTGTCCTTGTACTTTTGTCCTGGCAGTTCTGTTCTCAAGGTAGTGGCTGATCCATTTATACATTTTTCCACAAACATGCATGTTTTGCAGTTTTACTTTCAGTCCTTCCTTCCATACTTTATCAAATGCTTTTTCTAAATCTATCCAGACTGCTAGTGTGTGCTTTTTCTCTTGGAAGGCATCCTCTATTTCCTGAGCTATATAGGTTATTTGATCTTCAGTGGATCTGTACTTTCTGAATCCTGCTTGGTGTGGTGTTAAGAGTTTGTTTTCTTCCAGATGCCATGTTAGCCTGCCATTGATAATGCGTTCCATTAATTTTCCTACACAGCTAAGTAGACTGATAGGTCGATAGCCATTTGGTTCTTCCAGGTCTTTTCCTTTCTTTGGGACTGGTATTAGTATAGCTTCCTTCCATGCCTGTGGGACTATTCCTCTCTTCCAGCTGTTATTTAGGACTGCTAGTAGTTTCTTCTTTGCCTTGGTGCCTAGTCCTATTAGCATTTCATTTGTGATTCCATCCTTTCCTGGTGATTTCTTCTTTTTTAGGGTATTCATTGCCTGTTCCATTTCTTCCATTGTTAGATTTGTCATCATATATTCTGCTGCTGTCTCTGTATTTCTATGATGTATCTGTTTGTCTTTGATTGCTTTCTTCTGTTCGGTTGTAATATCAATGTGGTTTGCATTTGCATAGTGGTCCATTAGTGCATTTGCAGCCTTTTTTCCTGTAAGCAAGGCATTTCCTTGTTTAATTGTTATTTGTTTGTTTCTAGGTCCTTCATTGTTCATGGCTTTCACTAGTTTCCATAGTTTGTTTCCATCCCTGTCAAAATTCAGGTTTTCTGTTTTTTTTCCCTCCAACAATCTCTTGTTGTTTGATTTACTGTTCTTTTATATTTTGCTGAGATGGCTTTGAGAGAGACGTTCGCTTCAATTGTTTGTTCTCTCTCTGCTGTCTTCCTGGCATCTTCAACTTTGTCCTCCAAACTTTGTAGTTCTTCAGTCCAGTATGGTTTGTAATTTTTCCTCGCTCCTCTAGGAATGGACTCAGTGGCTGCCTGTATTATCGCTCTGTTTAGACTTTCCACCATTTGCTTTATGTTGCCATATCGTGTATTTATGTTTTCACAATATTTGTCTGTTAGTATGGCAAATCTGTCCCAATCTGCTCGTTTGTAATTCCAGCGGGGCAAGGGCTTTTGCTCCTGTGGAACATACTCCATATTCATTACAAGCTTGATTGGTCTGTGGTCACTACCTGCTAATTGGTCCAGCACATGGCGATCGATTTTGTGGAGGATGTCTCCTGTGCAGAAAGCTAAGTCTGGAGTAGAAGTGGTAAGCCATCTTCTGGAGTAGAAGCTTGGTGTGTCATCCGCTTTGTTGAGTAGATGGAGATTTGAGTCTATTTCCCAGTCCTCCAATTCATCTCCTCTTTTGTCAGTATCTGGGTATCCCCATCTTTCTGAACGGCTATTAAAGTCTCCGACAATAATGCAGTTTGTGTCAGTTATTTTCATGTTTGAGAGTGTAAGGTCCTTATCTGCTGGGCTATACAGATTGTAGATTCTTATTTTCACGTCCTTTATCATTATATCAACACCTATAATTTCCGTTTGGTTGTCAGAGATCACAGATACTTCGCTGCAAGGTATTGTATTTCGTGTAAGTATTAGAACTCCTCCTTTATGTCCTTCGCGGTCGAAACGTGTGGCCTGATATCCGCTGACTGAGAATTTGTGATTGGCGTTGAGGTGTGTCTCTTGAATGCATGCCACATCTATTTTATCTTTATGAAGACGCTGTGTTAGGGAGTCTTTCTTCTTGTAAACTCCTTCGGCATTCCACTGTAGTATGTTGAGTGTCCGGGGTATTTGGTCAATAGCTCTTAACCTACTCCTCTGTGCCTTGACTCCACAGCACAGGGGAAGGTGACCACCAGTAGTCATGGGTGGACCCCCTCGAGGCAGGGGGCCCGGCACTATCGCCGCCTGATGGGACTTCACGGGATTAGCACCATATCGATTAATTTTGATTTGTGACATCATGAATTAAGTTACGTTGCACTGCTTTGTCAAGCCTGTGGCTCAGTGCATCCGATTTCGACAAGCATTTATTCGCGATGCTTTCCCTAGCCTTTGACTGACCCCAGTCTACCTACAAGGCAGCAGGTTTGTGTGTCTCTTCGTCTGGTCCCTCTCCCTTGACCTGTCCGACATGGGTGGCCCTACCAGTAGCTGTGCTACCGTCGGCATAGCTCTTGGGGTCATTGGGACGCACAAGCCCCTCTACCTCGTCACGGTGGACACACAGCAGAGGGGAATTTCTCTGTCCAATCTGCCATCTTCTGTGATCATAATTCCAAGGTATTTGAATTCTTTAACTTTTTTCAGAGGTGTGTTATTTATCTGTATACTTAATGGGCATGGCGATCTGCTAACTTGCATTACTTCGGTTTTGGCTGTGTTTATACTCATATTGTATCTGCTGCAGGTTGAACTCAGATTGGTAATATGATTTTGTAGTCTGCCCTCGTCGCTGTAAAACTGGCACTGATCATCTGCAAATAGAAGTTCATTTATTCCCTGTGGGTCAGTTGTTTCATCTGGAGTAAAGAGTTCTAAATTTTCTGAATCTGGTCTGTCGAGACTTGCTTCTTTGGAAATTCTGTCCATGTAGATATTGAATAGCAGGGGAGAGAGCACACATCCCTGCCTCACTCCTGTATTGACTGTGAACATATCTGATATTCCTTCTTGTGTTCTTACTGCATTTCGGCTGGAGTGGTACATGGCTATGATGTTTTCTAGCAATTGTCCTTGTATCCCATAGTCTTCACGGATGGTCCATAATTTGTATCTGTCTACTCTATCGAAAGCCTTTTCCTGATCTACAAACACAATATTCTGCTGGTCACTATATTCAATAGTTTTTTCACAAATTTGTCTAAGTGTAAATAGTGCATCAGTGCAACTTTTACCTTTCCGAAAACCGAATTGTGCTTTGCTTAACTGTTGTTCAACTATTGGTCTAGCTCTTTGTTCCAATAGTTTTGCGGACATTTTCCCTATATGGCTCAGGAGTGATATACCTCTGTATGTTTCGCACTCTCTCATATTGCCTTTCTTTTTCCATATTGGTACTATTATTGCCTGATGCCAATCATCTGGGACTTTTCTTTCTTCAATTGCTATATTGAAAAATCTTGTTAGCCATTTAACTCCTGTTTCCCCACAGGCCTGAATAGCTTCTGTGGTTATTCCATCTGGACCTGGTGATTTGTTTTTAGGACTTTTCTGTATAACTGCTTTGCGTATAAGTGTTACATAAGACATGTTTCAACTATCACCAAACATAAACGCAGAATTGAATATTTGATTTTTTTTTTTGTGTTGAGCGTCCTCCAGTCCTGCTGTAACTTTTCAAGGGAGACAACTTGGTAAAAACATGTCTTCAAGATCACAGCATAAAGTTGGTTCTACTAAATCAGAAACGAGCCATCATTCGGACACGTCCACATCCAGCTCTTCTTCGGGCAGCATATCTGGTTTTACTGACCCTTCAAGCCCACCAAGATTGCAGTCTACCTCACAGAGTATCCTGACTGAAAGCAGTAGTAGTGATTTCGGGTCTTTCGCACCCAGTGCCGCTGACAGGCACCAGAGTAACACACCAGGGTAACCCCGACACTCTGAAGAAGATCATTCTGAGGAAGAACAAAGAAGTCAAGTGAAGACAAGCCGATCCACATTGCCACTGCTGAGAAATGTTTATACGTTGTGAAGAGAAACCAGATCAACAATGCCAGTTCGTCCATTGGGGACAGTCGTTAACATCGTGCACGGAGCTTGCAGTGTTGAAATATTGTATATATTGCATTAACAAGTACATTTTATTCATTTTTAGCAGTAAAAGTATTTCAGACTTAGGATGTTAAATTATTGTGTTAACTGTGAATAGATGGTGTCATCATATTAAACATTTAACAATTAATGTAACTAATTGTTTAATTGTTTTTCTTTAGAAAAACGTTTGCGAGTTATGTCCCTTGCAAACAATAAAATGAAAATTTGAATAACGAAGACACAAACAATAGATTGCACGATTTATTGCCTGGCATATTTCGCTGCATCTCGTCAGGTACATACTGCAGAAATCACACAACTTACGTGAAATTAACTAGATAAATCCTTCAAGTTGAAATATACACATATTCGCACAGTAATGTCAATTATCTACCACGGTAATTTTAAGCTGACTAACATGTCTTTCTGTTTACACAATTCTGGCTTGCGTTGATAGATCATAATTGCTTCTGCAAATTTTAACAAGCGAGTATTTTGTGTTCTAAACAACACGCGAAATGCAGTGTCTCTGGACACAACATGGCCACTGGCGACAATGTGCCTGCCGATTGAAGACGCCGGGAGCTTCCGGTGTGTCGGCTCCTCGCGGCTAGCATCTCCTGTGTGTTGTATCTTGTTGACCCATTGAGGTATGTGTTCTGACACCCGTTTGTTAAGCTGTCTCTCCGTTCGACCAATGTAAACGGCCTGGCATCTACATGTGAATTGGTAAATACAATTGTTTGTGGCGTACAGAGGAACAGGCTCTTTGACTGTTGGTGTAGGAATGGGTACGGTTTTACATCTAATGACTGGAGTTGCCGCACAGAATGTTCGACCTACTGCTGTAGTAAGCCGGTCTTGTAGACGTTGCATTACGTCATCCCCTCGAAAGGATAGCTGGATGAATACCTTGAGTTTAGGGACTGTAGTTACGTCTGCTTTGGGTTTGGGCTGTTGGCAATGGCGCTTTATAAATCCTGTGGAGTACCCATTCAGGTTTAAGACATTCTTCAGAGTTTCAAATTCCTCTGTCAGTGTGTCCTGGGTGCATATCTTTCTATCACGGTCAAACAAGGTCCTTACTAAGCCCCGTTTGTACTGGACAGGTGTGAAGCTCTGAAAATTTAGGTATTGGCCAGTCCATGTTTCTTTGCGATACACCGATCTTTGAATTGTGCCGTCTGCTCTGCCAACAGCCCAAACCCAAAGCAGACGTAACTACAGTCCCTAAACTCAAGGTATTCATCCAGCTAACCTTTCGAGGGGATGACGTAATGCAACGTCTACAAGACCGGCTTACTACAGCAGTAGGTCGAACATTCTGTGCGGCAACTCCAGTCATTAGATGTAAAACCGTACCCATTCCTACACCAACAGTCAAAGAGCCTGTTCCTCTGTACGCCACAAACAATTGTATTTACCAATTCACATGTAGATGCCAGGCCGTTTACATTGGTCGAACGGAGAGACAGCTTAACAAACGGGTGTCAGAACACATACCTCAATGGGTCAACAAGATACAACACACAGGAGATGCTAGCCGCGAGGAGCCGACACACCGGAAGCTCCCGGCGTCTTCAATCGGCAGGCACATTGTCGCCAGTGGCCATGTTGTGTCCAGAGACACTGCATTTCGCGTGTTGTTTAGAACACAAAATACTCGCTTGTTAAAATTTGCAGAAGCAATTATGATCTATCAACGCAAGCCAGAATTGTGTAAACAGAAAGACATGTTAGTCAGCTTAAAATTACCGTGGTAGATAGTTGACATTACTGTGCGAATATGTGTATATTTCAACTTGAAGGATTTATCTAGTTAATTTCCCGTAAGTTGTGTGATTTCTGCAGTATGTACCTGACGAGATGCAGCGACATATGCCAGGCAATAAATCGTGCAATCTATTGTTTGTGTCTTCGTTATTCAAAATGAAAATTATATTCCTTGCTTGTGCTAATTTTCATGTTATGTTGCCTACACATTTCGTTTAGACTATTCGTGTGGTCTTGTAATTCAGCTTCTGATTTTGCTATTAGTGCTTGGTCGTCCGCAAACAGGAGTTCTCTAATGGTTAGATTTGCAGATGGTTCTTCTTCTGTGTTCTCGTCATGCAGTATTCTTGCTGTCTCTGCTTGGCTGATTTCTTTACATATGTTGTCTATATATGTTATGAACAAGAGAGGGGACAGGACACAACCTTGCCGTACACCAGATCTTATGGTGAAGGGTTCTGAGTGTCCTCCAGTTGCTCTCACTATGCATTCACTGTTGTTGTATAAACTTCTACATAGGTTTGTTAGATGTGTACTCACTCCATATTGTTTAAGAATTTCCCACAGTTTGTTTCTATCTACTCTATCAAATGCCTTTTCTTGGTCAACAAAGGCTAAGTAGAATGGACAATTAGTAAACAGGCTAAAAAATCCATAGAAGCTCCAATGAACCCAGGCTCCCCGGCCGACCCAGCCTAAAATGTGTAGGCTACCAAGAATGTATTGGGAAGTAAAAGCACCCGGCCTGATACTGGGCTCATCACCCACCGGTCTAGACAAATACGGCACTAGCACGGAATGCCTGATGCGCCTTAAGGAGTGAAGAGAGATACACTTCTTTACATGTAGATGTATGGACGAAAATGAAGTAAAAACTCTGAGGCTTTGGAAACTACCTAGGTAAAAAAAAAATGTAGGAAAAAGTCGGATGCGTCGGCGGCCGAAAGGTGCAAATATCACAGCTCTGCTGTAAAAATTTTTTTTAAAAATCAGACACACGAAAGAAGTTTAACATAATGGCAAGAAGGGCACCTGTATAAGAAATGATTGACAGTATACAAAAGGCTGTGGAAAAACATGATCACCATCGACTACAAACAGAGACCTCAGGGATTTGTCTGCTTGTGTAGTAAATAGTAATTGTCCATGATTTACAACCATATGGTAAAACTGGTTCTTCACTTCAACCAGTATTTTTGTTTTGGACATAATTGCGTAGCGTCAGTTTACAGCAGAGTTGCGATATTTGCACATTTAGGCAGATATCTGTTGACCAGGTTGTTCTATCTCTAACCTCAAATGACTAGGATTTATTGCACAAGATGTTTCTTTAATAAAATAGTTTGTGATTATGCTATTCTGTTGTGTATCTGGTACATCTACCACTTGATGTGATTGATTGTGCTATTCTGTTCATTTTCCACTTGATATCTTCTTCTTCTTTGCGTTCATTCGGAGTGTTTTTTCCAGATGTTATTGCGGTATGTCTCGTTAGGCATTCTTAGGCCAACACATCCGACTTTTAGCGTGCATTTTTGACCAGGTTAGCATTCCTGGGAGACTCACTTCTGTGGTACCGTCCACATCCCAGCTGGTCAAGTTGGAACGGTCCATGGCATTTTCTGCCATCCAGGGTGGCTTCCATAATTGCAGAGCCGACACATAGCACCCTGGTGCTGGGCTCACCGAGGGAATCGTCACGTCCTGCTCATGGCTGCTTTAACTCCTCACTTCAATATATTGGGCATTTCGTTCGACCCGGGCCGTTCCCGCACAAACCAACCAGGTCTGCAGATGGTATCCACTCAGCGAGTTTTCGATTCGGACATGTGCTTGTCGTGCCCGTCAGAGCTGTTCCAGGCACGACGAACATTCGGAAAACTACCTAGTCAGAGCTGATCCGAACAAGAGCGGCATTCGGAAACTAGGTAGTCAGAGCTGTTCCTAGCAGGAGGGACATTCGTACTCGTTCGACATTTCACTCGGACGTAATTGCGTAATGCCAATTTTTATTTTGCCACCCGTAGGCAGACACTTCCATCTTCGGCGGGCATTTTTAATGAGGTTAGCCATCCTCGGGTTTCGAGGCACGTTAGACTTTTTGTTGTGGTGTCGCCCACATCTCAGCTGATCGGGGTAGAACGGTCAATGACATCACGGTCGACCCTCAAGGGAAGGAAGGGGCAGACAATGGTCATTCTCCGCTATCCAAGGAGGCTTCCACTATTGCAGAGCAGGCACATAGTGCTCTGAGACTGGGCTCACCCAAGGAATTGCCACGTCCTGCTCATGGCTGCTTTGATTCCTCACTTTGAGCATTTCGCTTGCATCTGGTCGCTCAAGCACAAACCAGGTAAGGACAGTCTGCGGACGACATCCACTAGGTAAGCTTTCGCTTCGGACCGCGTAATGAATTCGCTAGCCATGCGTTCCAATTCGTGTTATTGAGACGTTCTTCCACCTTTAACTACACTCTCTGTGCGCCTAGATACAGACATGTTTCGTAACCATTTCGTGAAACTGGGGCACTTTTCTACCTTCAATACTCGCTCACGTGGTAGGCTACATGTGCTGCCGGCTCAACATCTTACCTCCGTGCACCAGTGAGCGAGAAAAGGCCAGCACTCCTATCCCCCAGCTGAGAGCCTTCGAACAAGTATCTGAACTAAGCATGTAGCATGCTCAGCATCTCACCTCCGTTTTACGGTAGGTGAGTATCGGCCCGTCCTTTCATCTAAGGGTAGTAGCTTAGAGGCGTTCAGCTACATTTCTCAGATGGAGGCCTTAGTGTAAGTGTCTGGACCAAGTTTGTGGCTTCGTGCGCCTGAATTTTGATTTTGACTGCTATCCTCAGTCTACCGGCAGAGCAGCAGGTTGTGTCTCTCTTAGTCTGGTCCCTATCTCAAGGCCTGTCCGACATGTAGTTGTGCTTCCTTCAGCAGGTCTCTTGAGGTCACTGGGACACACAAGCGCCCCCCCCCCCCCCCACCGCGGCAAGGTCGGGTGTGTTCCACTTGATATAATAATGCTTTTCTGTTCTGTGTATCTGGTACATCTTTCACTTGATGTGATTGATTGTGCTATTCTGTGTATCTGGTACATCTTCCACTTGATATGATCAAGTTCGATTGTACTATCCCGTTCCGTGTATCTGATAGTTCTCACTTGATGTGATCATGTGCACAGAAGCCTGCATATCTGTATCTCACCCAAATCAAACAGACTGAGTGCCACGGGATGATTAATCGTCTTAGGCAACTTATCGTATCTGCCATGGGCTTATATATTGCTAAAATGTTGTCATTGCGTTCTAATACAAGTCTGCTACCATATTAACCGTTTAGTCATACTGAGACACACTCATACTTTCCATAGGTCCAAACCTATGTATATTTGGCACTGAATCTGTAATACAACAGTTATTCTACACCTAGGCGTGATCCATTACTCGCCTCTACATCATTAAGGCTGGGGAGGATAACTTTCACTTTCTTCTGACTTGTTGCCATAGAAGCACAATACACATCCTTGTCTGATATTTTTCTTTTAGCAATGATATGGTTTTAAAGAGGATGGGGGGGGGGGGGAGAGAAAGAAAGTTTATCATAGCTGCTGTTTACTGCCAACACCAGTTGTTTATTATCAATGATCAGTTCTGCTACTGCCTCACATGTTACCCCCCCCCCCCCCCCCCCAAACTCTTCTGTGTAGTCTATGAAGCATAAGCACAGATAAGTTTTCACAGCTATAACTTTTTTTCTAAGTGTCCTGAGAACTATATGGCATTGTATGTGCCATTTATCTTTACAAATTCACATTTTCATCACAAATATTTGATCTAGTCTTTTTACTCAATTATTATCAGTAACAGCAGTCATATGACTCAATGAGAGATGATTTTCTGAATCTAAAGCACCAGGTTTCTGTGCTGCTGCCACCACTCCTCTCAATGGACCATAGACCCTCAAGCAAGCCCTTTGTTGGCCATGAACGGCTGCATTTGGCAGCTGAAGTATTCAACAGGATGAGGGAGCCATAGTTGCCCTGTACATCCATGGTAGGCTACTACATTAATATCCTTTTCTTCCCTCCACAAAGTCATCCTTTTGTTGGCTTGGCCGGATTAAGCAGCCGAAGTATTCTATGGGATGAGATAGCCAGCCCCACATGAATCCATCTAAGCTGCCCTGTACATCCATGGTAAGCTACTACTCTTAGCTTCCCTCAACAAAGTCATACCTTTTGTTGGTTTGGACATGATCTGCTGGATTTTGCAGCCTCTATGGAATGAGGCAGCCAGTCCCACACCAACACTCGTTAGCTGCCCCTACATTCTCCTTAGGTTACAGTGTTAATATTCTTAGGACCAGGGTATCAAATGGATGATGGTTTCTTTGGCAGAGCTATAAATTTGGACTGTAATAATGTGTTCAACAATGATTTGGGCCACACGAGATCACTCACCATGCCCAGCTGCCTTTAGCTTACATTAAGCATTCAGGTACTCTGAGACTACAAGTAGCCTGATTATGGAAGTCATGGCAGTAAGTAAAGCAATAACATGGCTCGAGACACAGACATTCACTAGGGCATGTTTCCTTAGTGACTCAATGAGCATGCTCAAGAGAACAGAGACGGGTTGGATCCGAAGAGAGTGGTTACGGTCTCTGCTGGTAAAGATTAGTTTAATCTTCGTGCCAGGGCATGCCAGAGTACAAGGAAATGAGCGGGCTGACATGCTTGCAGGTGAGGCTACTGTGGAAGGCAGACTTCTGAATGCTCTATGAGAAGTAAGAATTTTGCGAGAACCAAGTGATGACTGTGAATCTACAACTATGGTCAGACAGCAAATCAAAAGAGGTATGGCCAAACAAGAACACTATGCAGGAAGCCAAAGAAGATTCATAAACCAATATAGAACTGGTGTTGTTAGCCGCTACACGCTGCAGGATTAGCTGAGGAGGGGACCCGAGCACTTATGGACTGAATGGTGCGATGTGCAATAAGGATGATCTGTTGACTAACATTAAGCGTTCATGTCCTCTTTTATCAGCAGTTTGAAGCTGAGTAGACTCATTCAACTGTTGTAAAATTAACCTGCTTTTCAAGATATTCCACGTAGATGACATTCTGTAATTATGATACCCACCATCAAATTTATATACAGGTGTTACATCAATCATCATTACATTGCTTTCCCTTATTACTTCTGTAGGTACAATAGAATCATTATACATGCACCCCTGATTTCTATTGAACAGTTAGTTGATATTTCATGCCACATAAATTTAGTATTGTGCCTTACATGTGTTTATATTCACCGAGTGTGAAGACACGTGCTGAAGGCTTCTGATGATGCCTGCCAACTCTCTTCTGATCAAAGTAATTGCCCCAACACTCTGGAGATGATTATAATAGAGGAGCAACATTGGCACCTGTAACTGCACTACCCAACACTCTGGAGATTATTATAATAGAGGAGCAACATTGGCACCTGTAACCGCACTACCCAACAGCTGAATGTCTCAATCACCATCATGCAGGTTACAGGATAGCATCCCCCCCCCCCCCCCCATACCAGAAATAATAATAATAAAAAAAAAACGTGACAAAAACGCAAGCAACCTCATGACCCTCTTCACACAATAACATAACACTAAGTCAAGAAACAGGTGCCATAATTTAATACCAGATTTCTGCACATTCAGACAAATCAAATATGAAATGATCTGTACGATAACATAATGAAACCGCCATACTAGTGTCTCTGCTTTCACTTGAAATGAACAACCATCCACGACATCTAGACTTTGTTGAATGCAGCAATGTCAACAGACTGAACGAGGTCCTCAAACTTGGTGATCTCCTCCTCAAGGAAGTCAGTGCTCACCTGAGAGAAAGAGAAACATTTGCCGCTGAAATCATGTGCCAGACAAATACCTTGTACATGTGAACAGGCGGATGGCTTGTTGCGCTGAGGGTGCAGTAGGGGATAGGGGGCAGAACAGGGGGGAGAGCAAAACAATCACACAAATAAAAACATATGTAAAGGACAAGATGTAAGGCTGACCGGGCTTCTCCACATCTGTCATCCCAAACTGATGATATCAATTCCTGCGCCCCCTCTGCTGTGTGTCCACCGTGACGAGGTAGAGGGGCTTGTGCGTCCCAATGACCCCAAGAGCTATGCCGACGGTAGCACAGCTACTGGTAGGGCCACCCATGTCGGACAGGTCAAGGGAGAGGGACCAGACGAAGAGACACACAAACCTGCTGCCTTGTAGGTAGACTGGGGACAGTCAAAGGCTAGGGAAAGCATCCCGAATAAAAGCTTGTCGAAATCGGATGTACTGAGCCACAGGCTTGACAAAGCAGTGCAACGTAAAACCTGCTGCCTTGTAGGTAGACTGGGGACAGTCAAAGGCTAGGGAAAGCATCGCGAATAAATGCTTGTCGAAATCGGATGTACTGAGCCACAGGCTTGACAAAGCAGTGCAACGTAACTTAATTCATGATGTCACAAATCAAAATTAATCGATATGGTGCTAATCCCGTGAAGTCCCATCAGGCGGCGATAGTGCCGGGCCCCCTGCCTCGAGGGGGTCCACCCATGACTACTGGTGGTCACCTTCCCCTGTGCTGTGGAGTCAAGGCACAGAGGAGTAGGTTAAGAGCTATTGACCAAATACCCCGGACACTCAACATACTACAGTGGAATGCCGAAGGAGTTTACAAGAAGAAAGACTCCCTAACACTGCGCCTGCATAAAGATAGAATAGATGTGGCATGCATTCAAGAGACACACCTCAACGCCAATCACAAATTCTCAGTCAGAGGATATCAGGCCACACGTTTCGACCGCGAAGGACACAAAGGAGGAGTTCTAATACTTACACGAAATACAATACCTTGCAACGAAGTATCTGTGATCTCTGACAACCAAACGGAAATTATAGGTGTTGATATAATGATAAAGGACGTGAAAATAAGAATCTACAATCTGTATAGCCCAGCAGATAAGGACCTTACACTCTCAAACATGAAAATAACTGACACAAACTGCATTATTGTCGGAGACTTTAATAGCCGTTCAGAAAGATGGGGATACCCAGATGAATTGCAGGACTGGGAAATAGACTCAAATCTCCATCTACTCAACAAAGCGGATGACACACCGAGCTTCTACTTCATAAGATGGCTTACCACTTCTACTCCAGACTTAGCTTTCTGCACAGGAGACATCCTCCACAAAATCGATCGCCATGTGCTGGACCAATTAGCAGGTAGTGACCACAGACCAATCAAGCTTGTAATGAATATGGAGTATGTTCCACAGGAGCAAAAGCCCTTGCCCCGCTGGAATTACAAACGAGCAGATTGGGACAGATTTGCCATACTAAATATTGTGAAAACATAAATACACGATATAGCAACATAAAGCAAATGGTGGAAAGTCTAAACAGAGCGATAGTACAGGCAGCCACTGAGTCCATACCAAGAGGAGCGAGGAAAAATTACAAACCATACTGGACTGAAGAACTACAAAGTTTGGAGGACAAAGTTGAAGATGCCAGGAAGACAGCAGAGAGAGAACAAACAAATGAAGCTAACATCTCTCTCAAAGCCATCTCAGCAAAATATAAAAGAACAGTAAATCAAACAAGAGATTGTTGGAGGGAAAAAACAGAAAACCTGAATTTTGACAGGGATGAAACTATGGAAACTAGTGAAAGCCATGAACAATGAAGGACCTAGAAACAAACAAATAACAATTAAACAAGGAAATGCCTTGCTTACAGGAAAAAAGGCTGCAAATGCACTAATGGAACACTATGCAAATGCAAACCACATTGATATTACAACTGAACAGAAGAAAGCAATCAAAGACAAACAGATACATCATAGAAATACAGAGACAGCAGCAGAATATATGATGGCAAATCTAACAATGGAAGAAATGGAACAGGCAATGAATACCCTAAAAAAGAAGAAATCACCAGGAAAGGATGGAATCACAAATGAAATGCTAATAGGACTAGGCACCAAGGCAAAGAAGAAACTACTAGCAGTCCTAAATAACAGCTGGAAGAGAGGAATAGTCCCACAGGCATGGAAGGAAGCTATACTAATACCAGTCCCAAAGAAAGGAAAAGACCTGGAAGAACCAAATGGCTATCGACCTATCAGTCTACTTAGCTGTGTAGGAAAATTAATGGAACGCATTATCAATGGCAGGCTAACATGGCATCTGGAAGAAAACAAACTCTTAACACCACACCAAGCAGGATTCAGAAAGTACAGATCCACTGAAGATCAAATAACCTATATAGCTCAGGAAATAGAGGATGCCTTCCAAGAGAAAAAGCACACACTAGCAGTCTGGATAGATTTAGAAAAAGCATTTGATAAAGTATGGAAGGAAGGACTGAAAGTAAAACTGCAAAACATGCATGTTTGTGGAAAAATGTATAAATGGATCAGCCACTACCTTGAGAACAGAACTGCCAGGACAAAAGTACAAGGACAAACAAGCAAAATGATGCTGTTGGAGCAAGGTGTCCCCCAAGGAGGAGTTCTTTCACCAACATTATTCCTAGCATATATAAATGACATCACAGAAAATTTTCCAGCCAGAGTACACACATCCTCCTTTGCAGATGACCTAACCATATGGACATCTGAAGAATATATTAGTACAGCTAACAGCAGAATACAGCAAGCCTTATTAGCGCTAGAGGACTGGTCAAAATCATGGCTAGTGAAGATAAGTGAGGAGAAAACAACATGCACAGTGTTCTCCCTCTCAAATAAAACTCAGCAACCTAAGCTGGTATTGAATGGAAAAATATTGCGCCATGAAGAAAATCCAAACTATCTAGGAGTCACCTTTGATCGTCGCCTGACATGGAAGACACAGGTTGAGAAAAATCGAACAAGAGCAAGGCAGAGAATGGCAATCATGAAAAAGCTTGCTGGTACAACATGGGGATCAGATGAGAAAGTTCTCAAGAAGTTATATACTGGACGGGTGAGGCCAGTACTGGAATATGGCATTGCAGCTTGGGCAACAGCAGCTAAGTCAAACTTTAACAAAATAAGTAGAGTCCAAAACCAAGGAATGCGAATCATAACTGGAAGCCTGAAGAAAACGCCTATTAATGAACTAGAAAAGATCACTTGTTTACAACCAATGCAGGATAGAAGAGATAGCAGAGCCCAGCAACAAGCAGAAAAATTTAGAAGATTGACAGACCACCCTATGTACAACAGATTTAATGGTTTTGGAAAGGGAAGACTGAAGTGTAGCAACTTTGTAGAAACTGCAAAACGAAGGATTAGGGCAGATCCTATACTTAACATATCAACAGTCAAGCCCATTTACAATGCACACAAGCTCCCAGCTTGGAGACAGCAGCAACTGCCTGAGATGATAGAAAACATTCCTGGTATTGAGAAAAAGAACACTCAGCATGAAACCGAAAGAAGAGAAATAACCCTAAACTACATAAAAGAACATTACCCAAGCATGAATTGGACCCATGCATATACAGATGGATCAGCCAAAAATTCAATAGAGAATGGAGGAGGAGGAATTCTCCTAAATTTAAAAAATGGAGTGAAAAAAAAAACATTTAATGGCAACTGGAAAATTTTCAAGTAATTTCAAAGCGGAGGTAGAGGTTCTGAAAACTGCAGCAGAAATGCTCCTGATGGAGGAAAATAAAGAGAAGCAAATAGCTATCTTCACAGATGCAAAGTCAGCTGTCTCAATACTGAAGAGCAAAAACAGCACAGAACTAGCTGACCTAAGAGCAACACTCCATGGTCTATGCCAGAAATCCAAAAAAGTTGTAATACAGTGGATCCCATCACATTGCAGTATACCTGGAAACGAAGAGGCTGACAGACTGGCAAAAGAGGGCGGACGACTACCACAGCCTGACATAGACATAACCTATAATGAGGCAAAGAGGTTGATAAAAAGCACTTATAGAACCAAATGGGAATCAGAGCATCCAGGCCATCAGAAGGATGATGCATATTACAAACTCGACCGAAGAGAACAAGTAGCAATCTTCAGACTCCGCACAGGACATAACAGGCTGAAATACCACTTGTTCAATAAACTAAAGATAGGAGATACCGATGAATGTAATTGTAGAACTGGAAAAATGACAGCAAAACATTTGCTGCAGGATTGCCCAACGTATGCAGAACAGAGAAAGATTTTTTGGCCCACACCTGCTTCATTTGAGGACAAGCTCTATGGAGATATCAACAAGCTCAAGTTGACCGCATCTTACTTTAACTACATACAGGTTGACATTTAAAGGTGCATGAAGACCCAGAGGCATGAAATGGAATATTGCTTGGATAGCAAATCCATTATGTAGAAAGTCCAAATCGAAAGCTCGCTGTGTGGGCTTCATAAAAGGTGGAAAAGTGTCCTAATGGCACGAAATGGAATATTGCTTGGATAGCAAATCCATTACGTGGAAAGTCCGAATCAAAAGCCCATTGTGTGGGCTTCATAAAAGGTGGAAAAGTGTCCTAGTGGCATGAAATGGAATATTGCTTGGATAGCAAATCCATTACGTGGAAAGTCTGAATCAAAAGCCTACTGTGTGGACTTCATTAAAGGTGGAAAAGTGTCCTAGAGGCACGAAATGGAATATTGCTTGGATAGCAAATCCATTACATGGAAAGTCCGAATCGAAAGCTCACTGTGTGGATGTCATCTGCAGACTGCTGGTTTCCGGAAGAACAGCCTATGGTGAATGGAAGGCCCAATATACGGAAGTGAGGCTAAGCAGCCATGTGCAGGACGTGACAATTCCTTGGGTGAGCCCAGTACCAGAGCGCTATGTATCGGCTCTGCAAGTATGGAAGCCTCCTTGGATGGCGGGGAATGCCCATGGTCTGCCCCTGCCTTCCCTTGAGGGCTGACCAGGATCTTTGGCTGTTCTATATGGCCCAGCTGGGATGGGGGATAACACCACAACAGTGAGAGTCAAACGTCCTAAGAAACCCCCGGGAAGGTTAACCCGGTCAACAAATGCCCACAGAAGTCGGATGTGTCGGCCTAACGGCACAAGAACGCAGCTCTGCTGTAAACAGGCACAACGCAATCACATCCAAAAAAAAAACTCCGGATGATCGCAGAAGAAGAATTCCTGCGCAGACATTTCTCAATGCCATAACGAAAGGACGTCTAGAATGTTCTCTGGCTAAAATTCTAAGCTGCATATTCTTAGACTTGTCCCCAAACAGGTACAATTGAGTACCACAAATGTCAACGTTTTAATATTGGCTTTTTGAGTTTATCTTTCTTCAGGTTAAACAGTTGCCTCGTTGCTCATCCTGTGCTAAAATGTACTCACTATGAACACGGCTTATGAATTTGATGTCACAATTATATTAGGAAAAATAAAAATTCTCGTAATAAAATCTCTGACTGATCAATATGAGGTATTTGACGCTGGGATTACTTTGAAATACGCCACATTATTTTTGACTATCACTAAGGCATAACAATGATGGGTCACCTTTATAGGACAGCAGTTGGCCTATCTAGCAGTTTAAGGGACATTGTACCCTGGGAGTGTCATGTACTGCTCTGTTTACGTTTAACCTGTCATATAATCCACATACAGAAGTGAAAGATGCTGCACCCGGAGCCATGACACAACCCAGGCAAACCCGGAAACAATGTACCCTAAAAAGTTCGTCTGCAGCCCCTGCTTGGTGCAGCATTAGCCCATCAAATGATCAAACCCTGTATGTATTCTTGTCTGTAAATCGCCTCAAGTGTTTTCCCTAGATAATAACAACAAGGGTTCCAAATGTTGCTGTATGTAGCCGAGGCGCGGTGTTGGGGTGAGCGCCCAACATTGCTCAAATACCTCAATGGCTCGTGAATACATAACCTATGCAGCAAAAGTCCAACTCCTGGCCTTCACGTGGCGGGCCTGTTTAAACTAACAGGAGAAGGGGCGACGGCGAGTCTCTGGCGCCGGAAAATAACCAGTATGCTCTAGATGTGTATGCACGGACATGCATGCGCAGACAGGCGTGTGCGCGCGTACACATCTACACTCGAGTGAGACCACAGTCTGCTCTAGCAAAGAAAGGTGCTGAAGACGGAGGCAACCAGCCAAGAGGCGCACCACAGAAATCAGGATGCCACGCAATCACGCAAAATGGAATATGTCGACTACTGCTAATCGTTATGGTGCTCGCCCTGCTTTGGACCCCCAGGCAGGTGCAGTGCCGGGCCCTATGTCTCGAAAGGGTCCAACCCCAACTACTGGAGGTCCTTCTCAGATGTCCTGTGGAGCCAGGGGACATGAGAATAGGACGACTGGCCATACTAAACTAAGACTTAAAATAATGCACTGGAATGCGGAGGGAGTCAGCAACAAAAAAGTTGAATTAGAAAACATCCTGGACAAAGAGAAAGTAAGCATATGTTGCTTGCAAGAAACTCACCTCAATGAAAATATAGCCTTCAAAATCAGAGGCTACCAGTGTTACCGATCTGACCGAAAGAACAGGCGAAAAGGTGGGATACTGACCCTTGTAAGAAATAACATCATGGCTTCCCAAATCAAAGTCTACATGGAAGGGGCTGAGTATCAGACACTTAAACTTAAGACAGGTAATACAGATCTACATCTGATCAATTACTACTGTCCAAGTGACCGCCCACAGGCACTGGACACTCTACCACTAAAAGAAAAAATGATTGTGTGTGGCGATTTCAACAGCCACTCGCAGAGCTGGGGCTATGATCACATGGACCAGAGAGGAGAGAGACTGGAAGACTGGCAAGATGAGAATAGATTCATGTTGATTAACAAGCCGTCCGACCCACATACTTTCTACTCGAGATCATGGCACTCTTCAACTACACCTGACCTGGCTTTTCATTCACCAGACCTGGGGTGGAACATTACACGAACTGTTGGGAAACAACTTGGTGGCAGTGACCATCGGCCAGTCTTTCTAACCGTAGAAAATGAGCTTGTAAGTGAAAGCAGCACCCTCTCGAGGTGGAACTACAAGAAAGCAGACTGGGCAATGTACAAGCATCGCATCAGCATACTGGTTAGAAACCTGAACACTGAGAAAGACATAAATAAAGCAGTTGAAGAGTTTGGGAAATGCATACTACAGGCAGCGCGAGAAACAGTACCAAGAGGAGCCCGTAAACAATATAAACCCTACTGGAGTAGTGAACTGGAACAGTTGCATAATGATGTTGAAGTGTGTAGAAAGCAAGCAGAGGCCACACCCAGCCAAGAGCACCACAATAAATTCCAGCATGCAAAAGCCAAATTTCAAAGGGCCAAGCTGCAGGCTAGACGGAAAAGCTGGCAGGAGAAAACGGAGTCTCTGAACTTTGAAAGAGACACAAGGAAATTGTGGAAGCTAATAAAACAGCTTAATGACGAGGGCACAGGGAGAAACTCAAAAATTGCACTACATAAAGATGGAAAAATCTTAACAAGAAAGCAAGCAGCTGACCATTTTGCGGACTCGTTCGCACAAGATAGCAATATCAAAATTAGTCCAGAGAATCAACAAGAGATTCGAGAGAAACGACAACATACAGGACAGAAGGAAATAGTACATGAGGTTCTGGAGGCACCCATCACAATCAGCGAACTGGAGCTAGCCATATCAAAACTGAAAATGAGAAAGTCACCAGGAGCTGATGGTATCTCCAATGAAATGATCAGGAACCTAGGAACAGAGGCCAAAACAAAGCTGTTGCAGATCTTCAATAACAGCTGGACCTTAGGCAGTGTTCCACAAGCCTGGAGAGAAGCAATCATGATACCCCTCCTAAAATCAGGGAAAGATGGTTCCATTGCCTCTAGCTACAGACCAATTAGCCTCACCAGCTGTCTCTGCAAAACACTGGAGCGCATCATCAATCACAGACTGCAGTGGTACATTGAAAGTAAAAACATCCTTGTGCCACAGCAGGCTGGCTTTAGGCAGTGCTACTCTACGGAAGATCAGACAACCTACCTCTCTCAAGAAATTGAGGATGCATTCCAAGAGAAGAAGCTGGTGCTTGCGGCATGGATAGATCTGAAGAAAGCCTTTGACAAAGTCTGGAAAGAAGGTCTGATGAAGAAACTGAGAAACTGCAAAGTCAATGGAAGAATGTACAAATGGGTGAAAGCATACTTGCACAACAGAAGAGCCCGAGTACAGATAGACGGACTCAAGAGCAAGAAAGTACTACTGCGTCACGGTGTCCCCCAGGGCGGAGTCTTGTCCCCCACACTTTTTCTAATCTTCATCAATGATCTTGTTGCTCACCTACCGCATGGAATTAAAGCGGCAATGTACGCCGATGACCTGGTTCTATGGAGCACAAATGAATATGCATCAGTGGCCACCAGATTGCTACAAAGAGCTGTAGATACATTTGCTGCATGGGCAAATAGATGGTGTGTCAGCATAAACACTGACAAGTGCAGCACCACCCTATTTACCCTCTCTCCAAAACAAAAGGCAGGGATCATCCAGATAAATGGAACACCCCTAAGAGAAGATAAAGAACCAACATACCTTGGAGTAACATTTGATGGCAAGCTGACATGGAGAAAGCACATCAACAAAGCAGTAGCAAAAGCCAGAAGGAAAATAGCCATCCTGAGAAAGCTAAGTGGAACCACATGGGGAGCCAGTACGAAAATACTTAGCAAAGTTTACCAACAGAGCATACGACCACACCTGGAATATGGGTCAACTGCGTGGTGTTCAGCATCAAATACCACACTACAAGAGCTGGACAAGGTGCAAAATCAAGCACTTAGAGTCACCACAGGAGGGATGAGATCAACCCCTATAGTGGAAATGGAGAAGATGGGGAGGACACAGGCACTGAGTGAGCGCAGAGATACGAAAACGCTAATACAAGCAGAAAAGTTCCTCAGCTTGCCAGGCCACCCTATGAAGAACAGATTTGAAAACCTAGCTATGGGGCGGTTGAAAAGAAGTAGTTTTATCCACCAGGCCAAACGACTCTGCAGAGAAACCACTGATCTGCCCACAGTTGGTATCCCCCTAACAACTATTCCAGAGCGAACTCCATGGAAAGATGAGCATAGACTATCATTACAAATCCAGACAAAAGTGAGAGGAATATTTGACAAGGAAGAACAGAACAGTGTGCAGCGCAGAACAGCCACTCTCAGCTTTCTTGATGAAGAATACCCACAGGACCTCTGGATCCGAGTCTACACAGATGGGTCAGCACAAAATGCTGTTCGAAATGGAGGAGCGGGAGTGTACATAGAATACCCAAATAATACTAGGGACACAGCCAGAGTACCGACAGGAAAGTACTGCCATAACTATGATGCCGAAATTGAGGCAATCAAGATAGCAACAGAGAAATTACTAAATAACAGCAATGGTACACAACCTGTGGTGCTACTAACAGATGCAAAATCAGTACTCGAGGCGCTCCTCTCTGGGAAATTGCCAGTACTAAGGACACTACTTTCTGAACTTAGCAGTCAGCATAAAGTCACCATACAGTGGATACCATCCCACTGTGGAGTACCCGGAAACGACAGAGCTGATCAATTGGCTAAAGAAGGAGCCAAAGAGGAACAGCCTGATGTGCCCGTTACATACCACCAAAAGAAAAGAATGATCAGATCAGTCAGAGGGCCACCAAAACCTGCTCAAGATGACTGCCACATTATGGACAGACCGGAACAAGTCATTATTCTGCGCCTCAGAACAGGACACAATAGATTGCGCAACCACATGTATACAAAATTCAAGATTGGTGAAACAGCCATGTGCACATGTGGATTGGCATCGCAGACAGCAGAGCACATACTCCAGGACTGCCCAAGATATAACATATCTAGGCAAACCTTCTGGCCTAGAGAGACGACGGTGGAAGATAAACTCTATGGACCACTGTGTGAACTGAAAAAAACAGTTCAATTCATGCAAGAGACGACATTGCAGATATAGACATATTTCAAGCGAACGAAAGAAGAAGAAGAAATAACAACACCACACCAAGATTTAACATTCAGATGTACAAAATTTAACCTGGGATCTCTTGTCATCAATCTAATCTAGTAAAAATTATTACTAGTGATAGACACATAAATTATATTTAAACCCATGGAGATGCTTATAGTAAAGCAACACAAATCACAATTTGAAACAAAAAGAAAAAAACCAAAACTAGAGGGAGAAAAACCAAACAAACACTACAAGCAAATTTATTCCTACTTAATGAGGACAACAAACATACCTTGTCATCTTCAACAACACAAGAGATCTGCAATTTTCGGATGCCGTAACCAACAGGAACAAATTTGGCTGCAATAGATTCAGAAAAAACAACACATGAAAGTCATGAAATGCAATTTAAAACCACCCAAAACTGACATAAAAGTGGTTACAGCTGAATTCTGTCTAATCCTGTTGCATTATAGCATAGCTGAAAACAGAAAGACATGTTATCTGGGCCTGCAGCAGCCGCCTGACTGGCCGCAGACACATATTTATATCCCGCTATCATGTTTCAGTTGAACTGGATAACTCTTGTAACCCACAAGTAACCCTATCAGGATTCTTGACAGACATTAGTGCAGTGACAGTTGCCTTTGCAAGTAGTCTGTGACAAGAAGTGTAAAGCCGACGCCAACCATGTTGCATTCAATCCAAGAGTCCAGTGAAATCTGGACATGGCATACACTCGGGAACCAGCTTAGATAGTGAAAAGTCTGCAAGAAACCTTGAAACTTGTTCGTCGCCAGATAGTTGGAATTTACAGCTTGCATATTATTCAACTCGACACTATCAACCAATGTCCCACATCATTAGACTAATCGCAAATGATGTTCTGTTAGTATTATGAGAATGTGAAAACCAGAATGAGCGATGGAAAGTTTCAGTATGTGATGGCAGTGTTGATTGTCAGAAACATTATCATCAAGACAAATATCAACTGTCATCTTGACAATCCCTTTAAAAAATACCTTACATAAAAAATAAATCCTAAGCCTGTTATTCCACCCCTCCCTCACTTTGAGCTCAAGCGTAGACTGATTTTTATGTGTGTACGCATGGGTTAGCTTTCCCTATTACTAGTGTCCCTTGCCATCAGGTGAAACCACTAAGACTTCCGAGGTACTTGTAATTCAGGTCCCCAAATCAAGAACAAGAAGTCAACATTCTGTCCGATTCTAATGCTGAAGGAAGGTATATTTGGCCAGAACTATTTATATACCAGAACTGGTGCACTACTGACCATCATGCAGCAACTAGATAACAGTCATAATTTAAACCACTAGGAAACAACAACACAGGAAACTTACATGCACCCCACAAAAGGCCATCGGTCTGAACGCTTCGCACACATCGCTCCATCTCGTCCATGTCTGTGGTGTCTTCCCAGGGCTTGACGTCCAAGATAATATTACTTTTGGCAATCAGGACTGGCTCTGCAAATAAAACACGAGGAAATCCACACGTTAGCAAGTTCACAGCAATTTTTCTGTCTTCCCATGCCACTCAGTTGTGATTTATCAGACCAAATTCATCATAGAATAATATTTATCTATGGCAACATATGGGGGTACAAATAAATCATGCAATATGTGAAATCACATGATTACCAAACTCTAGTATCCAGTCTGTATTCTTATACTGTTTATGCCAGGTGCCAAGCCATTCTGATGTGTCTAGCAAGAATCTGGTCTTCGGCTTGCTTTTTTTCCACCGACACTGCCAGTTGTCAAGTTTAATTCTCATAACTTGCCTGTCTACGCCTAATTTATTTATGGTTAACTGTTTCTCGAACAATCTCATTCTTTTTTCTCCCCGTCCATGGAAATTCTGTGCACTTTCCCCAGAAACCACAATTCCACTGCCAGGAGATATTTTTCAGCTTTTATAACTGTCTAAGCATACAACAATATTAGTAAGTCTTTCCTCTTGAGCCTAAGTCGGCGCATAGGGCAGAAGCCATGGCTCTCCATGTCTGGTGGTTCATTGCTACCTGTTGTAGATCTTGGATGTTCACTCGGCCATTGAATGAGCCTTCTCTGATGATGGTTCTACGCAGGGTCTCTCTTGGTCTTCCCCATTTTCTTTTCCCTACTGGTGACCATATGAGGGCTTGGTAGGGGAGTCTTGTCCATTCTGAGTACATGGCCGATGTAGTTTAAACGGTGTTTTCTTATAAAATTGGATATAATATCTTGCTTAGTCTCTTGTCTTATTTGCGCATTGGTTTTGGAAATCTGTCCACTGGATACAACAGTATAGATTTGATAAAACATCACTACACTTCCCCTCGCTACAATTGATAACCTTATATTGGTATGTTTTCCAAGATGTGAAAGGAAATTCTACATTTGCCAAGGCTATTCTTGTTCTAACCTCTATAAAGCTTCTTCCTTTAGATGTTCCAAGAAATGACATGGTCTGATAGCTAGATAAGACATAAACCCGACCAGTGAGGTAGTTTCAGTTGCTACCTTGCCACCCATACCATGCCTCGACAACACCCAGACAAAAAGGATTGTACATGGCATTTATTTACAAGAAAATAATTACTTTTGGCTTTCTTTGTTGCATATTCCTCCAAACGCTGAGCTTTAATTGCTTTGGTTTCTTCATCATCTGAACCAAACAGATCAAGATCATCCTCATCATCATCACCAGCCGCAGCTTTGGGAGCAGCAGCAGCGGGAGGTTTGACAGCAGCGGGAGATGCAACACTGGCAGGTGCTCCAGCGGGTCCGTATGTGTCGGCTGGCTGCCGAACACCGGGCAAACTGAAACACAGGAGACAACAAATTTTCACGACTCAAACCTACTCTCTAAAACAGCAGTTCTCAATCAGTGGGAATTTTAGGGTGGGGTGGTGCAAAGGATCAGTTTATACAGATCTGACCATGGCATGAGTTAATAACAAGCGCGATCTACTTGAGGAGATCGTGTGAAGTGACCTACCATATAAAAGCGGACAAAATGTCACCTCAAGTCAGTTGGGTCTTGAGCTACTGTCAGGTTGCGACGTGGTTCTTAACTTGGTAGCATGGCCAACAACTGCGACGCTACATCTGTGGTTAGGTTATGTGATTATTATTGTGAAGTCATTGTGGACTCTAGGCATCGTTTGTGGAGTAAATAGTAGTACATGTTATTGAACGCCTAGAGTCAAAATCAGATGTGAAGAACTGTGTTTGGTTGATTCATTGAGTTGCGTTGACTTAAGTAGCTGTCGGCACTTTTACAGTGCAGGCGCCCATAGAACATTCTTAATGCATGCAGAACGAGCGCTGGCATGAGAACTTTCAACCATAAGATTATACATAACTGAGCGCCTGTACTAAGCGTGACTGATTCAACGAGCCGTCAAATTCAAGGCTGCGAACTCTAAACTACAGGTGGCAAGCAATATCCATAATTACAGCTCACCCCAGACTGTACCATCTGCCCTGAGCGACACCTAACAATGCCCTGGTCGAGACAACATTCTCTGAGCGGGATCCCGCCAAACAGTTCTATTCCAGGCAATAACAAATAAGCAATAATCAACTGCCAGGCAATAATAGAAACAGCGTGCGGCCTGGGAACACACACAGCTTGGGGGGGGGGGGGGGGGGGAGAGAGAGAGAGAGAGAGAGAGAGAGAGAGAGAGAGAGAGAGAGAGAGAGAGAAGAAATTAAGACCTCAAATTTGCAGACTCAAATTGGCTTCAGGACCACACAAAACGCGATCGTTTCACTTTCTTGAATTATGTATGAGCATGTGCATATGGAGAGAGAAATGACATTCTGAGCACATGGTGAACGGATGCTTGGGCCAAAAAAAAAAGGTCGAGAACTACTGCTCTAGAAGATATTATCCACTTAACCCGAGAGAACCTCTGCGGTGAAGTGGCTATGCTGACTTCCTCATAATCCAAAAGTTGTGGGTTTGATTCTGGGCTTATTAGGGTCAAGAGTGCACTTTCCTTGGAGACTCCTGGGGCAATTGCTGGAGCTATAGAGTCCGTGCTTTGTGTGACTCTTCCAGCTAACCGTCCTGCAGAAAGAGACTGAGCCATATGGGATAAAACCCGATGCAATGAAGCACCTCACCTTTAAACCCCCACCCCCAGAGCAATATCGGTTAGGAGGTAAAGGCAGTCCCATAGCATATACTGCCACTGGGATGTTAAGTATGAGACCATGTACACGGCTTATGAGAAGGGGCAGTCAGTTCCAGCAGGCATGTTAGTGTAGGCGCTAGGTGGCTGTGCTAATGACACGAGTGCGTTCAGACAAGAGTTTGATGTCTGCATATATTGTCCGCTATGTGAGAGAAAGACTGGCACCCTATTCCTCCATGCATTCAGTCCTACAAAATGTGATGGCCTCAGCACATCATAGATCCATAGCAGGTACCCCACTCGGGACCCCAATGTACAAAATTTACCTCAATTCAAAAAAAAAAAAAAATCTGCAGGTGTAGTTGAAGATATTGTGTGGGACAAGTGACTGTGGTGATAACTGGGGTCATTGTTACATGTGAACCCCTTGGCTGTGATAAGGGAGTAGTACAATCCCTGGTTGGTAACGTGAATCATAGAAAGAGTGATCCCGCAGGCTGCTGTGTTCATCAAAAGAAGGTTCGTTAAGTTGATCCAAAGGCGTGAAATGTTTTTGCTAAGCTAATAGAGGCAGCAGCCATGGGCATCTTAAAAACATTGCATGTAAAGGAAAGCACATATTTCTTCAATGTGAACCAACTGTCTGCTGTAGTTGAGATGGAGGGGTCAATGTAGGGTTGCAGTTTGGAGGACAATACTTTTGGGGCGACTATGAAATGCAGGCAGTGTTGGAAATTTTAATGAGATGTTACATGCTGGACTAAGGGCTATGAAAGCTAATTTCTGGATAGCAGTGACAAGACCCTGGGCCTGACAGTAAAATAAATAGTATTGAAAGAGCAAAAGTTGTTCAAGACTAAAGTATTCAAAGCAAGCCTCACAATCTCCTGGATTTCTGTCATGCCTATCTTGATCCCGAACCAAGTGTCAAAGAAGAACTCAAGAATGACTATCCATGACCTGGACAGAGGCATTTCAAACCAAATCTCATCCTACCCCTGATAGAACCAAATTGTACCCAACCTCTATTATAACTAAGTTGCTTCCAAAGAGAGACATGAATGCCTACGCCAGCTGGCAGGGCACATGATGATGCTTCCAAATACCTTCCATCCTGTGGCTCTGATCTAGACAAACCAGATCTTTAAGGTTTAATTATCTTTCATGCACACGGGTTACTTTGTGATATTCCAGTTTTCTAACTAAGCTCTATTCATTATCTCCATTAATAATGACTTTGGTTAAAAAAGTCGTGTGTATTTGTCCTTCCTTTCGCAGCACCTCTTAGTTATATTCTGTGTTCACTTTCAGCTACACGACAACAACATTAACACGTGGTATACACTGAAAGCACAAGAAGAATATGTCATACCTGTCTTTCTGACTTTCGTAGGAGGCTACTTGGTTGTACCAACGAAGTGCATGTGGCAGGCTAGCAGGTGGGGGGCTGCTGACAGCCAGAAACACGGAAATGTCAGCTTGAGATGGCACGTAACTGCAAGTATATCAGTGTCATTGTCAACCAACAAATCATGAGACAAGTGTAATTTTCAGCATTTATTTCATTCACATGTCATTTACTGTTAGTGCTGGTCATATAAACAATCTGCATGACAAAGTATTGATATCTGAAAATGCAAAAATAATCTACAATTGTTGCATATTGTAGTAATAAAGAATGAAAAAAAAAAAAAACTTTATTTGAATACCAAGAAAAGTATAGAAGAAAATACCAAGAAATTTGGGGGCTGCGTGGTCTCGAGGTATGGTGCCAGCCTCGAGTACTGAGGTCCCGGGCTCCAGCCCCGGGATTTTTTTCACGTAGACTTCTAGTAATAAAATTTCCCCTGGTCTCTGGGTAGTGAGATCGGAGGCCCGTGTGTATTGTGGCGCACGTAAAAAAAATCCTTTGGCAGTTGGAAATCGAAAAAGAGTAGCCTAACGGCGATGCCCGGGCAAAATTGAGTTAAAAATCTACACAAAGTACTTCAGGATCCTCGCCGGTGCTATGGAGTTCGTGCACTGAGATGAGTTTCTCTAAACTCAGGTTTGAGTTAGGAGAACGGAGCACTTATGGGTTACACCCTGGTGCCGTGATGATCCATCGACTAAACTAAACCAAGAAAATTAAAACAATTTATCATAGAGATGTGGTTTCTGAGATGAATGTTGTGAATACCCAAATCAACAGAGTAGGTCAGCATGGCAGAATGGATAAGAACACGCTCTTAAACATCTGGTGTGCTGATGCCGAGGTAAGGGGTTCAACTCCTACACCGGACAATTGGACTAAAATGTTGACCTGTCGTCATTGACTTGGGGACGTAAATGATAAGTACCTCTGAAGTCAAAATGAGTCTGCCTGATGACGAGAGACACTTAACAGGGAAAAGCTAATCCACAAGCAAAATTCAGTACTACTAGAAGTAGTGTGTATTGAGTACATGTGAGTTGAAATCGAGCAAGCTGAAAAACTCAACAGAATTGATCTAGAAATCTAAAGACCAGAATCTGTGGGAAAGCATGAATGCCTACTCTATTTTTTGGCACGGTACAGAAGTTTAGTCAAGAACTGACATCACCGAACTTGGAACATTCTCACATGTGTTCTGTCATCAGCAACAGCCAGTGAAGGGCTCCAATACTAATGGTACCAGCAGCAGTCTGATGTGTCTGTCTGGCCTTTCCTCAGAGTTCTGAGTATTGGCCAGATCCTCTGTGTCTGTCTGGCCTTTCCTCAGAGTTCTGAGTATTGGCCAGATCCTCTGTGTCTGTCTGGCCTTTCCTCAGAGTTCTGAGTATTGGCCAGATCCTCTGTGTCTGTCTGGCCTTTCCTCGGAGTTCTGAGTATCGGCCAGATCCTCTGTGTTTGGCTGGCCTTTCCTCGGAGTTCTGAGTATTGGCCAGATCCTCTGTGTTTGGCTGGCCTTTCCTCTGAGTTCTGAGTATCGGCCAGATCCTCCGTGTTTGGCTAGCCTTTCCTCTGAGTTCTGAGTATCGGCCAGATCCTCTGTGTTTGGCTGGCCTTTCCTCGGAGTTCTGAGTATTGGCCAGATCCTCTGGTCACTCTATGCAGCACCATTCTCTCCAGATCTTGATGACCTACATGCTGTGCACTATACACCCGATTCCAAAGGTCCTGACCACAGCTGTCTTATCATGGACCAGCACCCCATCAAGGGGTGCAGACCCTGTCAATCTTGAATGGAAGCCAATCATTCTGCCAGAAGCACGCCTGTCTTCAACGTTATCATCATACTTTGTGAGTCCCTTACCCTTTCTATTGCCCGCTCTGTGGTGAAGGAGTTACGGACGCAGCTAATAATCCTACACCCAAAACACAGCCATCGGCGATTCTGACAGCAGACCTCCTCAAATTGGTTTTTATTAAATGGTATGGGTGCCGGTCATTCAGAAAGTAACGGCAAACTACAGAACCTAAATTTGCCAAGAAATCACAAAAGGCCAAAAAATGCTGGGGTTGACTGCTAAGGCTGTAAAGGATATGCGACTAACTTAAAAAAAAATCCTTTCTCATCATATGTTGTCGAGTCTGTTACAATCATGACGCGTGTTTCCACCCAGCGGAACGTCACTGCCTCCACTTCCATTCTCAGACTAGATGTATCATATGCCACAAATTCCCAGGCACTTTTACCTCTTAGCCCAGAGCCATCTGTGTAGATGATTACATCACCTGGCTGTGAAGTGGATAAATTTTTGCACCTTCCATACAGTGCAGCCTGCCGGCCAATCCCTGCATTCCCAAACCAATGTTATGACCCTGCACAGGTCTGACTTTTAACACTGCATTCTGACCCACTTCTCCCCTCTTCTGATGTTCCCAGGCATGCATATTTCTCCGATTATGTTCTATGCCTGAGCCATACATGACTTTCCTCTAATCAGCTTGTGGCCTTTAACTGTATCCAGTGATTCGTGCAGCAACTCAGGGATTTCTTCTGCGTTTACCCAGAAAGTGTTTTTGGAAGAATGAACGGACTTTATTTTCGAAGGGTAACACATTGGGCACGCAGGCCCGTCTTACATTCGGCCATTGCGTTTTGTCTGTTTACAGCACAGCTGTGTTCCTGCGCCATCAGGCAGATATATCTGATCCCTGCAGGCATTTGTTGACTAGGTTAACCATCCCAGGACTCAGGGATATGATATCGCCTGCAGCATCTTGAGCGTTTATGCAATTGTGGGAAATGAAAAGTATAGGCCGTGATAAATCAGATTGAATTATTTTCCCCAGCACAATATCTTTAAGCAACAAAGCCTCAATGAAGGCACGAATCAGCAACAAGCAAACATATGAAAACGCTGTCCTCATATAAACTTCAGTGACTGCTCTTGAAATGCTGACCCCTGGAGTCTTGAGAACGCAGACAATTCAGACGTGACACCCTTTCAGGCCTATCCTACAGCTTTCAAGTTATCTGTCGAATTAAACACCATTACGTGCTTACCCATCGATATAACTGCGGTCTTCAAGGAAATTGTTCAACGCCTGAAGACCTGCTTGTGATTTAAGATCACCGAAACCCATTTTATATTAGAATTGGTTGGAATCGCTGTGAACAGAAAACGTGTCTCGTCTGCAGCCGCAGGAAGTAGAAAGAACCGGCAAGGCGTCGCATTAAAATATTTCACACAGATATGAAACAAGCTTCAAGCAATCTTAATAATTCTTCAGTACTAACATATTAAAGTATTAATTATATAAGTATAATAGACGCATATTAAAGCTATAATCTTTTTAAGATACACAGTGTAGCATTAAATAATTAAAATATTATATTTGTTGCGGTGAAGAAGAGTGTTGTCAACTTTTTACATATGAAGGACAACGGAAGTTAGTTGAGGCAGGATAGAAAGGTTAGAAGAAATCTTTGCTAAAAGTAAATATTTTATGAATTCTTAAACATCTTGGCACTTAATATTTTTTTGCAGATTTGTTTGCTGAAGGGACGACTAAGAAATGAGTGCATTGCTATTTAATGTGCAAGAGAAATCTATAGTCCTTCGCTAACTGACATAAATGTTGCTTAATAAGTTGACTCTGTTGACTATCTATATTTTCGTGGAGTTGGTAACTTTTTTGCAATATATAAAATAAAAACAAACAAACAATATGAGACTGCGACCAGAACTGGGTTATAAGGTTAAAAAGCTAGTTTCATGTCCTATACAGGAGGTTGCAATCAACGCCAGCATTTACTGGCTGTTTGTGATATATTAGGCACTGTTAGCTCCGTAGCTTGCCCTTGCTTTCTTGAACAGCCTAATTCTCCATTCCATTCAAAGTCTTCTGCTTCCAAATCGCCCGCAGCTGATTTCGACCCCACGACTAGATATGACGGATGGATGGAGCAAAAAAAAAAAAATGGCCATACAACAGCACATAATTAAAGTTTCAAAATACATTTTGAGAGGATATTAATTTTTGTGAATTAAGTGAAGAAATCAACAGAAACTGGAGGATAAACCAAACCAAAATAACAGACCACTTTGATCCATAATGAAGATATTTAGTCAACAGGTTATATTTTCCTCACTGCACTTTGAACAATTTAGTTCATAGATTTATGAATCCCCTCCTTGGGTATCTCCCTCAGCATGTGATGACGATAATAAATGCTATTAAAAAAAAGATACGGCTAGCTGGATCAAAGGGTTTAATGGAGGCATGGAGGTTGTAATAAATAGCTATATCTTTAAGTTTAAGAACTTTGGCTCTTGCACCTAATGACCAGTCTGCAACTAGTTTGATTAGCGTTGCTTTGGTGTACTAAATATCTAACAGCCTGGAAACTCAATATTTGTAGAAATGAGATGTGGGCAAGGAATGTTTGACATTCCAGGAAGAGGATCTCATGCGGTGGTTCTTTGGTCCAGTATTTTTTTTTACAGGTCTTGCAGTCCTGGTTGCTTTGCAAGTAACTACACCCTGGCATAATGATGTTCGCCATGAACTTCAGTCTTTGGCAGCAGTCTCCCATGTGTCATGATGAATTCCAAAAACTTTGAGCGATAGCTTCAGAGTGATTTTGTAGCGTTTCCTCTGGCTGCCTTGAGAGCGTTTAACAATATGCAACTCACCGTAAACAATTAATTTAGTGAGCTTGTGATCTGGCATGCGAGTCAGATGACCAGCCCAGCAAATCTGATTCTCCATTAGTAGACAAAAGGTTCTATAGTTACTTTCCATATACCCATATGCCTGAAGGCAGGGTCAAGGGTCCTTTTCTTTACAAAACATCACATACTTTTTCCTTTTTTTTTAACCCAGCTGGTTGTTTACAAAAGCTCAGAGACTGTTCTATGTATAGTACTATGCTGAACTAGGCAGTCCCAATGAAACAAGTCAGTTAAGCCATGTTTCAGATTTGATTCTTTTTGTTCTCAGGCTCTTGCAATCACACAAACATCTTATAGTCCATGCAGTGTGGTGTTGGTGAATATGTCTGTCCACAGCATTCTATCTTGCATACTGCAATCATTTCTGATAATGATACTCCTCCATGCCATGATATCAGCTTGTCCAGCATCTTCTCTCTTAGTCTCCCCTTGCCTCTCCACCCTTTTAACTTTCCTGTTGTCACAACTTACTTCAGCTGAATCTTTCCCATGACTTGCCCAAAGAATGTGGACTGTCTTCTTCTGATGTGAGAAGCCAGTTCTTTTTGTGAGACTTCTTTCAAAATATCTTAACCCTTTACAGAGCAGACGCTTGTCCATTTTTTAGCCCTGAACGGGCAAGAATTTTTCAGGTTCGGTAAAATTTCAGGTTGCGTTAGTAAAAGCATCATAAATAAGGCGTTAGTCAACCGATTTTAGTTAAATAAACAACACAATGAAAGATAAAGCATGCAGAATATGTTACTCACATGATTGTTGTCGGTAATCCATATATGAACACAAATATTTACGAAATACAGCATGTTGTTTGTGATTTTCCGTCATCTATACGGCAATTTACAAACACATTTTCAGAATCATAATCACTTTCTTTAAAGTCTGACTCAGACTGCTAATGCAAAGTAACACTTTTCACTGATATCTAGCTTCGATTAGTAGTCAACTTCGTGCCCTTTAATCTCACTTAAATTGAACCTAGCGAAATCTCGGCTATCACTTGAAGAATCGCCGAAATCCGTTTTGAAAAACTAAGCGTAAAAACCCCGAAAACTATAAAGAAAAGTCCGTAAAAGTCCGTTCAAATTCATAGTCGGCGTTTACAAATGGCGGCCACGTTGTCAAGCTATCGGCAAAAGTGAAAGTAGCCGTCGGAAGTATCGTAAGGCCGAGAAATCACGTTTTTACCATGCATAATAGTATCGGACGCGATCAGGCGATTTGCTCGTTAAAGGCATCGGCCGCAAATGGCCGTTCAGCCCTGTAAAGGGTTAATTACTCTTTATATCTGTAACTGCATCTCTGCAGCTTCCACATAATTCCTCACTTGTCCGCTAATTGCCTAATCTAGTACATCAGGATTTATGTTTTATATAGTTCTTAAACTCTTTTTCTCAGCTCGATTGACAAAGATATTTTGTAGAAAATATTCTTCATCTTATGAAATGCCAAAATGGTATGACATAATCGGCAAAATGGAGCCCAAGAACTCCGTTCCAGTGAATCAAGAGGTGAGGAAGAAGTGGTGGGATTGGATAGGACACACTGAGAAAACCTGCGGAGAATATAACTAGAGACTCTCTTGTCTGGGTTTCCAAACTAGTGGGAGACCTTCAAACACATGGAGAGAAAACCTGCGGAGAATATAACTAGAGACTCTCTTGTCTGGGTTTCCAAACTAGTGGGAGACCTTCAAACACATGGAGAGAAAACCTGCGGAGAATATAACTAGAGACTCTCTTGTCTGGGTTTCCAAACTAGTGGGAGACCTTCAAACACATGGAGAGAAAACCTGCGGAGAATATAACTAGAGACTCTCTTGTCTGGGTTTCCAAACTAGTGGGAGACCTTCAAACACATGGAGAGAAAACCTGCGGAGAATATAACTAGAGACTCTCTTGTCTGGGTTTCCAAACTAGTGGGAGACCTTCAAACACATGGAGAGAAAACCTGCGGAGAATATAACTAGAGACTCTCTTGTCTGGGTTTCCAAACTAGTGGGAGACCTTCAAACACATGGAGAGAAAACCTGCGGAGAATATAACTAGAGACTCTCTTGTCTGGGTTTCCAAACTAGTGGGAGACCTTCAAACACATGGAGAGAAAACCTGCGGAGAATATAACTAGAGACTCTCTTGTCTGGGTTTCCAAACTAGTGGGAGACCTTCAAACACATGGAGAGAAAACCTGCGGAGAATATAACTAGAGACTCTCTTGTCTGGGTTTCCAAACTAGTGGGAGACCTTCAAACACATGGAGAGAAAACCTGCGGAGAATATAACTAGAGACTCTCTTGTCTGGGTTTCCAAACTAGTGGGAGACCTTCAAACACATGGAGAGAAAACCTGCGGAGAATATAACTAGAGACTCTCTTGTCTGGGTTTCCAAACTAGTGGGAGACCTTCAAACACATGGAGAGAAAACCTGCGGAGAATATAACTAGAGACTCTCTTGTCTGGGTTTCCAAACTAGTGGGAGACCTTCAAACACATGGAGAGAAAACCTGCGGAGAATATAACTAGAGACTCTCTTGTCTGGGTTTCCAAACTAGTGGGAGACCTTCAAACACATGGAGAGAAAACCTGCGGAGAATATAACTAGAGACTCTCTTGTCTGGGTTTCCAAACTAGTGGGAGACCTTCAAACACATGGAGAGAAAACCTGCGGAGAATATAACTAGAGACTCTCTTGTCTGGGTTTCCAAACTAGTGGGAGACCTTCAAACACATGGAGAGAAAACAGAATGAAGTCAGAGATGAATAATATGGGGAGAACGTGGACAAAGCTGCAGGAGACAGTAACAGATAGGATGACGTGCTATAGCGTGGGTTAGTTCAGGGTCTATGCCTCAATGATGGATAATGGAGAAAAGAAGAAGACAGTAGTCCGTTTTTCTCCACATTGTGTTTCTGTAGCAAATTGTTTATTTAAAAAAATATAACAGCTAATCCAGTGGTTCTCAACCTTTTTTGGTCCGTGCCCCCCTTCACCACATTTTCAGAACGTCATTCCCCCCTTTCATATTTCTTCCCTATAAATCCCCCCTCCCGCCCCCCTACACAGTATATGTTAAAAAAAATGGAAGCTAAAATGTAATAGCACATACTAGAACAAGTTTAGACGTCTACATAAAACGTGATTTGCGGGTTTACTTACGTTATAAAATGAATTTCAGAAGGCCAGGAAGTACAGAACTGTAAAGTATAGAGGGAAACACCCCCCCCCCCCCCACCCTAAAATTCCCTCCCTAGGGGGGGATTCCCCATCGGTTGAGAACCACTGAGCTAATCGATTGGCACATTTTACTGATGACTGTGGTTAGACAGTTAGCTGCATATCCTCTACAGGATGCTGCCATCAACCCCAGCTTTTATTGGCTGTTTCTGATCTTCTTCTAGACAATTTTAATTACGTTCTTTGCTATTGCTTTTTGAGTTGCCAATATCTCATACCATGGAAATCAACGTGAAGTTGTTTGCTTGCAAATCGCCCATGACAGATTTTCAACCCTCATCCTGGTATGTTGGGGAATTGGGAAACTGCGTGCTACAGTATCCCCCAAGCAACAGATGTCGGATAAAATATGGTTAAAAATGTAGATATTTGGAGCATGAAGTTAATTAATCACTGTTTGTGATATAACTACAGGTAGTCCTATAGCATCTTGGGTAAAGAAAAGAACAAATGCATCCATACTTCAAGAGTTGAATATTGAAGAAGGTTGGCTATTAAAGACGATAAAACAAAGAAAATTGAAATATTTTGGTCACTTGAAACGTCACGAAAGTTTGGAGAGAACAATAATGAAGGGTATATGCCTGGGAAGAGAGGAAGAGGAAGACCAAAGAGAAGATGGGTGCAGGATGTGGCGGATGATCTCCAGATGGGTGTATCAGACGCGGGACATCTTGCTTATGATAGAGAGGTTTTCCAGAAGGTTGTTATGGGAGCGAGGTTCTGCAAAGGACATGTTATTGAATGAATGAATGAGTCCTATAGCAGATAGTGCCTGTTGGGTGTTAGTTGTTGGTTCACATATTCTAGGCCTTGGCTTATAAGTTGTGGTAATCAATTTCCTCCCTCATCACTTTTCTTTTCCACAAAATTATGAAAATATTCTGTTACCCATATTTACAAGGCAGGATATAAGCAGTTAAATTAATTACAACAGAGTGCACAGATATAGCAACCATCTGGGGCAGAAAGAGTTAAATGAGATAGAAAGCTTCCAGAAAGTTCTGGGTCAACCTTGTAACTTGAGTTTGATATAAACATAATTAGTTGTGAATTGTTTCAGACTTGTTTTGAACTAGAGCCATGCAGCGGCTGTGGCCTATAGGACATGTGGCAAGGATTCAGAATGCCGTCAGGGTCGTCCAAGCAGGTTTGTTATCTCTTAACTTCTCCATAACTGTTCCTCTTGTGTGTGAGTAATTAAAAACAAACTCATTGAAAAGTAATGCTAAAATTCAGCAAGGCCGAATAGATAAAAATGTGTGTTCTAAACATCTGGTGTGCTGATGCCGAGGTAAGGGGTTCAACCCCATCACCGGACAGTTGGACTAAAATTTTGACCTCTCATCCTTGACTTCGGGATGTAAATTACAAGTACCTCTGAAGTCAGAGTGAGTTCGCCTGATAGCGAGGGACACTGTTAATCCATCCATCCATCATGTGCCATGCCGGTAAGCGTGGGCGGTCATGTTCTGCCATCTCACTCGATCAACAGAGTCGTGGATCAGTTCCGTGTTTTTGTCTCGACCATGCCACAAGGCCAAGCCATCCAGATACTTGTTTCTAGGTCTTCCCCTTGGTCTGTTCCCCTCGATCTTACCAGTTGTCACCAAGTTCTCCAAATCATTTCTTCTCATAACATGCCCAAAAAATTGTGACTGTCTACGTCTAATGTCTCTGATCAGTTTACGATCTTCATTTGTTTCTTGAAGGACTTGTTCATTGGTCTTTCTGGCTGTCCATGGTATTCTTTGCATTTTCCTCAGAAACCACATTTCTACAGCCATCAGATGTTTTTCAGCCTGGCTGCTCATTGTCATTGTACACTGTTAATAGGGAAAGCTAATCCGCATGCAAAATTCAGTCCAGCACTAATAGACGTAGTGTGTATGGACTACATTTGAGTTCAAAAGCTTAAAAAAAGGTTAACCCGGTCAACAAATGCCTGCAGAAGTCGGATGTGTCGGCCTAACAGTGCAAAAACGCAGCTCTGCTGTAAACAGGCATGACGTAATCGCGCCCGAAAAAAAAACTCCGGATGAATGAAGAAGAAGAAGAAAGCGAGTGAGCGCAAATAAAAGTAATGCTGATAAAAGGGAGCTGCAGTGACATAGTTGTTAGTGAGCTTGCTTAACAAGACTGATGTAAGTTCAATCTCCAGCAGTGGCAGGATTCTTTGTTCCAACTAGTACAGCTATGGGGCTGACCCAGCTTCATAGATTGGGACATCATCATGTACTCTGCCTCCTGGCGTAGGCATTCATGTCCCTTTGGTGCTCCAGATCAACTCAGTTGATGATATTTCTCCATGTCCCCGTCTATCCATCCAGCATCATCTCTCTTGGATGGCTAACTATTCTTCCTGTGATCTTCCAGTTGTAAGGATATCTTCCAGTTGTAAGGATATCTTCCAGTTGTAAGGATATCTTCCAGTGCCTCTCTTCACATTATTTGACCAAAGAACAATATTTATGTCTAGCTTATTGTTGTATATAATGTTCTACTGCCATTAGCCTCTTTCTGGCTTTTGTTAGTTACTCTGGATGCCAGATAATTTTCAGTTTTCTGGGAATTGTTTGGGAGGAAAAGTCAGTGAGGTAGGTAAGTGACCATCCCACTGACATCATATCTCTTGAGACATTCCCCCACATGCTCTGTCCTCATCTTCAACAGCCAGTGAAAAGTCCTAACACTAATGGTACTAGTAGCAGTCTGATTATGTTGTCGTCTGGTCTTTCCTCAGAGTCCTGAGTGTCGGCCATTTCCTCTGCTAACTTCTTGCAGCACCATTCTCTCCAGACTGTGATGATCCATCTGTTCTTCCCCACTATACACACAATCATAAAAGGCAGTGACCATGTCTGCCTTATGCAAGACACCATCCAGTGGTGTAGACTCAGCTAATATGTCTGCATGCTCATTTCCCACCACATCAGTATGTTTTGTGAGAGTAATGTGTACATGGAACCTCCTACATTTAAAAAAAACTTGTTTCTGAATGGAATAAAAGGACAAAAATGTACATTTCTAATGCAGGGTATCTTCGTTTGGTTCCAACATCTTGAAACGATCATTTTAATGTATCAGGCAGCAGTCAGAGTTTGTTGTTACCCTCCTGATGAATACTCTAAAGTAGCGTGAAATAGAAGATTGATGTTCAGTAGGGAGATTGTAATTCAAATAGAAGGATAACAACATGCAATGGGCAGAAACCTGGGGACATCATTTATTTTTGAAAAGCTTAGACAAATCCTGAATATCCACTGCAATTCAGTGTGAAAGTAGTAATATATCTGCTATTCCCATTTTCCATGTCTAGCATTTGGTGCTATATCTTGTATTAGTTTGTGTTGCTATTGTTGATTTGTTGTAAGTGGACAGATTCTGTGATGTTCTGTTTCAGCATGCAAGTCCACACAGCCTGTACCTGCCCCTAATCTAGTGGAAGTGTTTGTGGACGATAAGCAAGTTTTCGTAGAGCCGGGCACTACAGTGTTACAAGTGAGTTGACAGTCCTTGTATTGTCATGCTAGTGAGCTGCCTGGACAGTCTTGCTAGTTATTGTCTGTACAGTCTTGATAGTGAGTTGTTGTTGTCTGTAGTCTTGCTAGTGAGTTGTTGTCTGTATAGTATTGCTAGTGAGTTGTTGTTGTCTGTATAGTATTGCTAGTGAGTTGTTGTTGTCTGTATAGTCTTGCTAGTGAGTTGTTGTTGTCTGTATAGTATTGCTAGTGAGTTGTTGTTGTCTGTATAGTATTGCTAGTGAGTTGTTGTTGTCTGTATAGTCTTGCTAGTGAGTTGTTGTCTGTATAGTCTGCTAGTGAGTTGTTGTTGTCTGTATAGTATTGCTAATGAGTTGTTGTTGTCTGTATAGTATTGCTAGTGAGTTGTTGTCTGTATAGTCTTGCTAGTGAGTTGTTGTTGTCTGTATAGTATTGCTAGTGAGTTGTTGTTGTCTGTATAGTCTTTCTAGTGAGTTGTTGTTGTCTGTATAGTCTTGCTAGTGAGTTGTTGTTGTCTGTATAGTATTGCTAGTGAGTTGTTGTTGTCTGTATAGTCTTTCTAGTGAGTTGTTGTTGTCTGTATAGTCTTTCTAGTCAGTGTCTGTATAGTCTTGCTAGTGAGTTGTTGTTGTCTGTATAGTATTGCTAGTGAGTTGTTGTTGTCTGTATAGTCTTTCTAGTGAGTTGTTGTTGTCTGTATAGTCTTTCTAGTGAGTTGTTGTTGTCTGTATAGTCTTGCTAGTGAGTTGTTGTTGTCTGTATAGTATTGCTAGTGAGTTGTTGTCTGTATAGTCTTGCTAGTGAGTTGTTGTTGTCTGTATAGTCTTGCTAGTGAGTTGTTGTTGTCTGTATAGTCTTGCTAGTGAGTTGTTGGTGTCTGTACAGTTTTCCTAGTGAGTTACCAATGTCTCTAGTCTTGCTAGTAAGTTGTCTGTCAGTGGTCTTGTTACCATATTACAGACAGTATATGTCTAACACCGCTGTTGTTTTCTGGCATTTGAAAGTTCTGGCTTCATATTATTAATGGTTGGCATGTGACCTTTTATCTATGAATGTATACAAATATACTTGAAGTGAAAGTTAAGGACCCTTTTCCTTGCCATAAGGCCAACAGGGTACATGGTGCCATCTCCAGATCTTTGTAGTCAGATCAGCATTTTGTGTGTGATGTGGTCAACATCAAGCGTAAGCACAATTTGACTTCCCGTAACATTTCCTGACACCCATGTTAAGTTGTGTCGGTCTGGTAGCCCAGGTCATTTGAAAAAAAAAAAACCGTGCCTGAAAGTTGAATTGAACACATGAACACATGATGCTGCGATCCCCATATATCTGTCTTCTCTCATTTGCCTCTTATCCCACATTGCGTCATAAACCACCCTCAACCAACTCACTCTTGCCCATTCTGTCCATAGATATCCTATGCAATGTCCGTGTTCTCCCTTTATTATTGCTTCTGCTTCTAGTCTTCAACTGGACTATAGCTTGTGAAATGTGATTTTGTGTTATCTTGTTCAACTGGACTATAGCTTGTGAAATGTAATTTTGTGTTATCGTGTTCAACTAGTGATTGGTTTATTGTTGTACAAATGTAATTATGTTATCGTGTCCACTAGTGATTAGTTCATTGTAGTACAAATGTAATTGTGTTATTGTATTTAATAAGTGATTGGTTTATTGTTGTACAAATGTAATTTAGAGTTATCTTGTTCAACTAATGATTGGTTTATAGTTGTACAAATGTAATTGTATGAATATGTTATTTTATTCAAGAACCACAGTGGTTAGTACCCTGGCCATGGTGCTATGTAAAATAACATAGTTTTACTGAGAAATTACAATCAATAGCACACATGATTACCAATATCTGGTTGGTTTCCTAGGCATGTGCAGTGGCAGGCGTGGAAATCCCTCGGTTCTGCTATCATGATCGACTCTCAATTGCAGGCAACTGTCGCATGTGCCTGGTGGAGGTGGAGAGATCTGCCAAAGTAGGTTTGAAAACTTTCTTGTTTATTCTTGCTGTATGCACCATTACATTTGACATTAATAGTGGCTACTTCACAAATTTGTCACAAAATCAATATCAGAAATGTGAGGTTTTTTTTTTCTGGGATGAAAATATAACCATGACCAGACTATGCATGGAAGATACTTATAATATAGTAACATATAAAGGCAGGAAATCAGACCCTTTCCAAATAACATCTGGCTTGAAACAGGGTGATGCACTATCGCAGCTACTCTTCAATCTGGCTCTAGAGAAAGTTGTAAGGAGGATAAAGGAGGAATGTGATATTGGAGGAACATCCAAGCTGCTTGGTTATGCAGATGATATAGATATTATAGGGGAAAATGAACAAAAGACATTGGAAATATTGACTCACTTAAAGGAAAAAGCCCAACAGATGGGGCTGGTTATCAACCAAGATAAGACAGAATATATGGTAATTTCAAGAGAAGGAATGGCTAAAAACTCTGGCCACATTCAAATAGATAATATGACCATTAAAAGAACGGAAACATACAAATACCTGGGTATAATCTTCAACTGCTCTAACATCATAAGGGAAGAAATACAAACTAAAATCAATTCTGGAAATAAGATATACTATGCACTACAACATCTACTAAAATCAAAGGCGTTATCTCGTAACACCAAGATCAAATTATACAAAACACTGATCAGATCAGTTGTGCTGTGTGGCTCTGAAACCTGGAGTACAAAGAAAGGAGATGAAGCCTTGCTACAAACCTTTGAGAACAAAGTTTTAAGACGCATCTTTGGACCCATTAGGGATACACAGAGTGGAGAGTGGAAAAGAAGAAGTAACAAAGACATTTATGATCTGTTTAAGTCCCCGCTAATCACTGGTATCATGAAAGCTAATAGACTACAATGGCTGGGGCAGATAGAAAGAATGGAAGATAATAGGGAAACAAAACTCGCTTACACTCAGGAAATAAATGACCGTAGACCCCGAGGTAGACCAAGAAGACGATGGAGAGGTAATATATATATAGACCTACAAGCACTTGGAATCAACGACTGGCAAGAGAAGGTCAACCAGAGAGACGAATGGAGACGGATTGTATCTGCAGCAAAGAACCTCAATGGCTCGGAACGCTGAAGAAGAAGAAGAAGAAAATATAACAAGGAAGAGAGCTGACCACTTCACTTCGTCATAACTAGTATATGTGATGATATAATATTTCACTCTTGTGTGGCAGCATTTTATCACCACTCATCTGGACAGTATTCTGACTTTGGGGCATTCAATCATTATCATTCTCTAAATGGCACTGTCAGAACACAATTACCTAATTGAAAGAAACTGATCATCTCATCTCATCTCATCTCAAAATAAAATGGTTCATTGCTGGCCTCTTTGATAATATTCATTGAATATGCTTGAAGATTTTTAATGAATAGTAATATATGTTAAAGTTAATTGCATATCCTTTACGGGATATCACGGTCAACCCCAGCATTTTTTGGCTGTTTGTGATGTCTTGGCAAGTTTACGCTCAGTAGTTTGCCATTGCTTTCTGAACGACTGGCACTTATACCTGTTATATATGAACATATATCAAATTGTAGCCTGGTGAATGAATATTAATGTACATGCATACATCAAATTGTAGCCTGTTGAGTGAATACTAATCTATGTACATGAATCACCCTGTAGCCTGTAGCATCATGTGCGATGCCAGTTATGAAAGGGATGAGAGTCAAGACTGATTCACCACTGACCAGAAAAGCTAGGTACGTCAAAGTTTGTGTTTGTCTTCATTTTGTCTCTTGATTTTGTGATGATCAGAAAATTGATAATCTAGGTTTTGAAGGAACCAGCTTCATTACACATGTTTAAGTGCTCCAGTCTCTTACCAAAGATCACACAAGGAGTATCTAGCACAGTGCACTAACTACATATCACAGGGTGAGGGTCCTGTTGTGGGTATACCAGAATCCACACTACCATAAGGGTTGTGTTGTGGGTATACCAGAATCCACACTACCATAAGGGTTTTGTATTGTGGGTAAGTCTTCACATTTGTGAAATTTAGCCCAGACAGTGTTGTGTGTGGCCTACTCCTTGCCACCTCCAGCTTGTACACTGACTTCTGGGTGTTCATTCTTATTTAAACATGATAGATATCAATCAACTGTCCCAGGATATCAATCCACTGTCCCAGGATAATAATCAACTGTCCCAGGCTATTAATCCACCACCCCAGGATATCAATTTACCATCCCAGGATATTAATCCACCATCCCAGGACATCAGTCCACCACCTGGGAGTTGGTATAAAAAAAAGGTGATTGGCTGTCATTGAGCTGATACTAGAGTCCGAATAAAGGCATAACATTTAACAGGAAGCTTGATGAATTTAAAAACACACATGCCCCACAGTCTTTATCAACGAACCTGAAAAAAAAAACAAAAAAAATCCAGATAAATCAATGAAATACTTACCTTGACACCAAAAAAGTAGTCAGATCAGCAAAACTGGGGTTGTGTTTGCATAGTCTCATGGCAGTCAAGATAGACCCATACATTTATTAGAGAAATTAAAAGTGGACACAGTCTTTTTGAGGCATGTTACGAGAAGAAATGAACTTGAAAACTTAGTGATAGCTGGTAAACTTAATTGGAAATGAATGAGAGGAAGACAAAGATAAATATCCTGCATACTTGACTACATGACATATTTGGGGTAATACAGTCCTGATCTGAGGCTCTGATGATGATGTGAGATGGTGAACCATGGCACATGATGATGATGATTATAACCTAGACAGTGAGCCCTCTTCTCCTTATCTGCCTTTCATGTCCCTCTGGAGCATAGTCCTTCATCCGACTCACACCCAGCCCTGTCTAGACTTGTTGATGATTGGCCGACTCACACCCAGCCCTGTGTAGACTTGACGATGATTGGTCGACTCATACCCAGCCCTGTGTAGACTTGTTGATGATTGGTGGACTCACACCCAGCCCTGTGTAGACTTGTTGATGATTGGTCGACTCACACCCAGCCCTGTGTAGACTTGTTGATGATTGGTGGACTCACACCCAGCCCTGTGTAGACTTGTTGATGATTTATCGACTCACACCCAGCCCTGTGTAGACTTGACGATGATTGGGTGGATTGTGCAGCTCAGTTTTCTATAGGATGAAGTAGCCGGTCTCATGCCAGTCTCCCTTAGTTGCCTCTTACTACATGCACGCCAGGTTACAATGTTACTGTTTTCAGTTCCCTAATTGGCCCCGGTAACACATGGGTGAGAGTAATTACTTGTATGTTAACTGTCTGGGACATAGAGTTCAAACAGTGGAACTAAATAAACCATCTTTGTGATTTGGATAGATATGATGTTTGAGACCTTGACAGGGAAGAGGGACATCCAACAAACATCTCTTGTGTGTTGTTTCAGGGAAGGAGTGATGGAGTTTCTGCTGGTAAACCATCCCTTGGACTGTCCTATTTGTGACCAGGGAGGCGAATGTGATCTACAGGTGAGAGTTAAGTCAAGTTGCTGTGATGTAACTTTATTCACATATCATTCATATATGTTGGGGATATAGTGTTTGGCCCACGTTGTTATTGAGGGGTTATATAATTTTAAATTTGTTTTATTTCTTAATCTCTTGCCCCAAGAGAATCCAATATCAGTTGGAAATGTGAAGAATAAGGCTGTTCTGTAGGCAGAATTGTTAGGGAAAACAGGTTTGCCCATGGGTAAATAGAGCCTGTTACCACTAACAGTATACCACAACAAGCAATGATGTACAGACCAAATGGAACCAGAAAAAGAGGCCGACCACGTAAACAATGGACGCAGGGAATAGCAGAATCCATGGGAATCTCGATATATGAAGCCCATAAACGGGCACTCTCCCGATGTTGATGCTTCACCTCGACACCATAAGGTGTTAAAGTAACAAATTGAGATGAGATGAGACCAAAAATGAAATCTGTCCATGGAAGTCAGTCGGACACATGCCAGGGTTAGACAAATTTTAAGTTAGAGAGGTGCGTAACTGGGTTATGTACTTCCATTGAAAGAGGCGTAAAGAAGAAGAGTAAGTGCCAGGTAGGTCCGCTACCAGGGTGTTCTGTGGCCATGACCAGGTCAAAATCATATCATTGAATCACCTTGGCCAGTGAGTTGTAAGATTGGTACCTGAGTTTGCCGGGAGTTGAAGAAAAAGGAACTGGTGTTGAGCAAAGGATCTAGTCAAGCAACTACATGAAATGGACCTAGTATATGTGGAGTCCTTTGTTGCATTTCACACACCTCTGGTAGCATCTGAGATACTTTATTAGCTTAGTGGACAGAGCATTATTTTACTGACTTTGCATTCCAGGATCAGTCCCTGGTTTAGGAGGAGAGATTGTTTTACTGTAAATGATGGCATTGTAGTAATTGAGAGTGCAAAAAAAAGACTTTTCTTGAATATCAAGAAAACAGAAAAATGTTTATATCAAAGGTAAAGATAATACTTAAATGTGATACTATAATAAAAGGGCAAGTGCTTAATTAAGTCAGGAAATTGAAATATTTGGGGGCAGTCATAACAGATGGAAGATGTGTGACAGAAATGAGGAACTGTATAAGCTAAGCAAAAGCTGCATTTAAAAAAAAGAACAATTTCTTATAACTCGCTTTCCTTTAATGCCAGAAAGACCATGCTGAAGTGTTATATCGAACCTATTCTGTTGTATAGCAGTGAGATTTTGAATGTAAACAAGCAAATTAGGGATAGCTTTGATGCAAGGGTGATATGGTTTCTGAGATGAATATTGTGAATACAAATAGAATGCCAAAGTCAGTCATGAAAAATCTTGCTGGTACAACATGGGGAGCAGATAGGAAGTTCTCAAGAAGCTAAATACTGGATGGGTGAGGCCAGTACTAAATATGGCATTGCAGCTTGGGCAGCAGCAGTCAAACTTTTAACAAAATTAAAAGCATCGAAAATCAAGGAATGTGGATCATAATTGGAGGCCTGAAGACAGTGCCTATTATCGAACATAAAAAGATCACCTGTCTACAACCAATGTAGGATATGAGAAATAGTAGAGCCCAGCAACAAGCAGAAAAATCTAGAAGACCACCCCATGTATAAAAGGTGAAGACAGAAACGGAGCATCTTTACTGAATTTGCAGAAAGAAAGATTTCTTGTTCTTCGCTATATTTTACTTAGCCAGCCTCTAGGCAATTACTATAATAATTGGTATTAATTTTTCATGCAGTTGTCATTTTTGTTGTTGTTGCACATTTCTCGTGCATTTATATTGCATGTAATTGTTGTTGTTTAAGATTAACTTAATAAGTGAGGTATGAATAAAGTAATGTATGAAAGGAGAGAGATGAGAAGGGTAGGATGTTAGATGGGCCTGCACACCGAATTCTTAACCCTTCGAAAATAAAGTCATTCATTTGTTTATACCACTGATTTCTGGTGACAATGAAGGTGTAGCAGTGTTTCTGTGTCGTTTACCATTTTTAATGCTTTGTTTCATTCTTCCTATGATCCAGGACCAGTCGATGACATTTGGCAGCGACAGAAGCAGGTTCACGGACAATGTTTTCACAGGAAAACGAGCTGTTGAAGATAAGAATATTGGCCCGCTTGTCAAAACCATCATGACACGGTGCATTCATTGTACTCGGTGTATAAGGTGCTTATAAATGTCTAGTTGCCAGTTTGTGTGTCCAGTTTTTGTGTCAGTATTATGGATTTTTGGTGGAGTGCTAGCAAGCTAACCTGTTATGATTGTCTAGGGTTTAATTCTCCCTGTAAAGTGGTGTGCTTATCTTTATTTTAGCAAATTAAGATATTGTGTGTATCATATTTTAAGGAGGAAAGACCTGTAGAATATCTCTGCACACCAGGCTGCAAGAGGAATGTGGTAGACAATCACAGACTAAATGATGTTTGAATTATGTGGTATAAGAGAACAAACTGAATTCACAAATGATGTATAAATAATGTGATATAAGAGGACACAGTGCATGAATGAATGTTTTAGAAGTACAGTGGTGGAAGATAGACTAAATTAATGAATGATATATGGATAATGTGGTATAAGAGAACAAACTGAATTCACAAATGATGTATAAATAATGTGATTTAAGAGGACACAGTGCATGAATGAATGTTTTAGAAGTTGAGTTGAGTTAAGAACCGACATCACTGCACTCAGGACATTCCCATACATGCCCTGTCCCTTCGTTCAACAGCCAGCGAAGAGTCATACTACTAATTGTTCCCACCGCTATCTAATTAAAAGTTCTCCTGGTCTTCCCTCTCAGTTTTGAGATTCTTCCAGAACCCCTGCCGATCCCCCGCAATCTCATTCTTTCCACATACGGGTTCTCAATCTGTTCCTCCGCCTTCTCCACCTGGTCCCACAAGCGCACGACCACCTCCCCATGTCCGTAGGCAATCTACCACCAAGAGGTGCATTCCCTGCTAGCCTATCAGCCTGTTCATTCCCCCGTACCCCCGCATGGCCAGGGCAAAATATCCATACAATTCTCACAATCTGTGACCTCTGAAGCGACGAGAGCCATTCCACACGAAACATTCCTTTCTCCACCTTACAAAGCATTGTTTTAGAAGTAAAGTGATGGAAGATAGACTAAATTAATGAATGATATTTGGATAATGTGGCATAAGAGGACAAACTGAATTCCGTTGTAGTATGTTGATTAATAAGCTTGCTTAACAACCGTCTCTGTGATGAAGGGATTACAAATACAATTTGTAATCCTGCGTACCGCGCTCAAAACACAGCTACTGGCAATTTGGAAGCAGACCACCTTGCGTTGGTTCCCATACTATGGTATGAGTGCCGGTCGTTCAGATAGCAATGGCAAACTACTGAATGTAAACTTGCCCAGGAATCAGAAACAGCCAAAAAATGCTGGGGTTGATTGCTACGTCCCATAAATTTTATGCAACTAACTTTTATCAACACATTGGATTGGGGTCCAGTCCCCAACAGTGGCAGGATTGTTTTCCAACAAGTATGGCTCCAGGTGGTCAAGCTTCGTAAAATGGAATAAAACCTCCCTTTTGACATCTACCTTAAAGTGGTAGAGTGGCTCGCATGACTCCAAGAGCTGGAGGTAGTGTAGCTACTGGTAGGGTCTCCCACATCGGACAGTTCCTGAAGGAAATGGGTAGTGTGGGGTCACTCCCTGCATGGGGCTGGACATTCTTGATAGAAACATTGGTTTAAATATCACATGTTCCCATTGTCTCTTGGGTTGTTTTATATCTAGTCTTCTCGGATAAGGGTAAAAACAACAAGAGGTCCTTTTAGAAAACAAATCCCAGTGCAATTGAAAATTGGCAAGGGTAGGCTATAAGACCCCTACCTTGGCAAAATTAAGATTTGAACATACCTTGGGTAAATGGAATCAGATGCTTTGGATGCAGTCTGCCTAGAGGAAGTAAATTTTGCACAGTCTCAAGGTTAGGCACAATGACGTTTAAGCTAGAGGTATGTTTAGCCAGGTGTGATGCATTCCCTCAACAGAGGGAGGAGGAAAAAGCAGAAGAAAATCTGCTTGATGAACAACCAAAAAAAAAAAAACCACAGTAACGCTGGCTAATGTGAAATATTTTCTATTCTAACACCCCCCAGATTTGCCAGTGAGGTCGCAGGCGTCGATGACCTTGGTACTAGTGGCAGAGGGTCAGACATGCAGGTGGGAACATATGTGGAAAAGCTCTTCAAGTCTGAGCTGTCTGGAAATGTAATTGACCTTTGCCCTGTAGGAGCCCTGACCTCCAAGCCCTATGCTTTTACTGCTCGTCCATGGGAGACCAGGTAAGCATGTGACTACAGTTCTTGTCTTCTATTGGAGTCTTTTCCAATAGCTCTGTTGCAAAGGGTTTACGATTGCAATTCATAATCCTGTAGACCGCATGCGAAACGCAGCTACAGGAGATTTGGAAGCAGACTGCCTTGCGTTGGTTTCCTGTAAAATGGTATGAGTGCCGGTCATTCAGAAAGCAATGGTAAACTACTGAACGTAAAACTTGCCAAAAAATCACGAACAGCCTAAAAATACTGGCGTTGATTATGTCGTCCTGTAAAGGATATGCAACTAACTAATAACTACATTATCAGGCTATTGTTGTAAATGGTGGTCAGAGATTTTGCTCAAAAGGAAAGGCAAAATAGGAAGGGATTTGGTCATTTCATCTACTTCTGTTGTGACCTGGTGTGTTTGTTGTAGAACTCTTGTCAATTTGAGTTTGTTCTTGTACAGCTAGAAGAATTTGGGACTGATAATGACTTGGGTCCATCTGGTAGGCAAGTAACACTTTCATTCCAAGCATGGGTGCTGATTCTCTGTCATCATCATGGGGGATTGCTAATTCTCGCTTGCAGTCTTGCAGTGGGGAAAGTTTGAGTCCCTGGTAGGCTTCATAATATTGGAGACCATGCAATCCTCTTGTTAGCCAAACGTCTGTCTGTCCTGGATGCCTCTCATATAAGTGAAGAGGTATGATGAATATAAACTCAGACCCGTGCACATCAGTGCGCCGGTGCATTACTTCGCTCTAGTATATGTGAAAGTATGACTGTTCATGAGTTGCTGTGTTGTAGTTGTTAGTCACTACTTATTCCAGTAGTGGCATCGTTGTTTTCTTCACCAGCGGCTGACTCGTTTGTTAAATGAGACCGGGTGATTTTACGATCTTTCTGGAAATAATCTGAGAAAAAATGAAAGCAAGGAAAGAACTGGTCACCAGTTGTCATTTTGCAGCAACCTTGATTACACCATTATGACTACAACAGTACCCGTGTAAATGGTACCTTGATATCCGGTCGTGCGAAAAATCTCTACACCAACTGCATACTGATATTTGTGGGTCATTTTCAGCTAGAAAACCATAGACGAATTAAATATGAATAATACACCTTTTGGCAACTAGGCTATCTGCTAAAAGGTCACACAGACGTCTGGGTATATAAGGAGTGCAGGTTCACTTGTCACTTTGTGCCTGCACTGACATTATCGGGCTGAACGCTGCTAGATGAATGGATGAGTGTAGGATGGACTTTGGAAATGGCGTGTATCAGCACATGATTGTCGTAGCCAGTCAGAACCAGTCATTCCAGACTCGTCTACGTTTGTGCTTTGTAACCACTTATGCACTGCCTGCTGTACCTCTTCATCAGACCAAAAAGTCTGCCACAGAAGTCATGTCGATTTGAAACTTCCTACTCCACTCATACACTTGCTGGACTGACAGCCATGCATCACCATACTGGACCTTCATTCATCAATGTATTTCTATATGTTTCACCCTTCACTGATTAAAAAAAAAACAGATAACACAACGCTATAAACATGGGGTTAGCACCTTATACCCAACATGTCTCAAGGCATGGAAATGGGTTCGTTACTTTACTTTTTTGTAACAAGCAATTAGTATGCTGACTGAAAATTGTTTCCTTCGGCAGAAAAGTGGAAAGTATTGATGTTCTAGATGCAGTGGGCAGCAACATCGTTGTCAGCATGAGAACCAATGAAGTTATGAGGATCTTGCCTAGACTTAATGAGGTGAGTTGTCTTAATGAGGGGAGTTGCCTTAGTAAGGGTTTGTCTTAACAAGGGTATGTTGTCTTAACGAGGGGAGTTGCATTGATGAGGGGAGCTGCCTTAATGAGGTGAGTTGCCTTGATAAGGGTTTGTCTTAACAAGGGGAGATTGTCTTAATGAGGAGCATTGTCTTAATTAGAGGAAGTTGTCTTAATAAAGGGAGCTGTCTTAATGATACAAAGATGTGTGTAAGCGGGACATGATTGATACAGGCATTGATAATGCACTTTGGGAGCAAGTCGCAGGTGAACGTTTTGCATGGAGGGCAAATATCAGAAATGGAATAAAGACAAAGGAGAAAATTATTGCAGATAAGTCATACACCATGCGTGTGAAATGTAAGATGATGCATGATGGTGAAAATGACCATGTGTTCACATGCGTCCACTATGGGCAAAAATTTACAGCGCGAATTGGCCTTAACAGTCACATTGGCCTTAACAGTCACATTGGCCACCGCCATGGGTTGTAGTTGTTAAGCCATTTTGAAGCACAATGTACCAAACTATCGTCTGTCAAGACAGCAAGGTGTCAATGTATGTCTTAATGAGGTGAGTTGTATTTAAGACGTTACAAATACTAATGGACAGAAGACATGGGCGACTGGTCAGCTCGTGTACTGGCTGTGTGCTCAGCAGTCACTTGTCCTATATTAGATGGAGAATCACGGGAGTAAGCCTGGAGAGATACTGCTTGCTTATTTTTCCACTCCAGACATTTGCACATGGTTGTTTTATATTAATTATAAGTATGTTGATATAGCGAATATAGCAAGATATTACAGTGAATATAATATAAACATGTCTAAGTGTTGATATAGTGAATATAACAAGGCATGACAGTGAATATAATGCAAATATATCAAAGTGTTAATATAGTGAATATAGCAAGGCATGACAGTGAATATAATGCAAACATATCAAAGTGTTGACATAGTGAATATAGCAAGGCATGACAGTGAATATAATGCAAACATATTGAAGTATTGACATAGTGAATATAACAAGGCATGACAGTGAATATAATGCAAACATATCGAAGTGTTGACATAGTGAATATAGCAAGGCATGACAGTGAATATAATGCAAACATATCAAAGTGTTGACATAGTGAATATAGCAAGGCATGACAGTGAATATAATGAAAATATATCGAAGTGTTAATATAGTGAATATAGCAAGGCATGACAGTGAATATAATGCAAACATATCGAAGTGTTGACATAGTGAATATAACAAGACATGACAGTGAATATAATGCAAACATATCGAAGTGTTGACATCGTGAATATAGCAAGGCATGACAGTGAATATAATGCAAATATATCAAAGTGTTAATATAGTGAATATAATATAAACATATCTTAGTGTTGACATAGTGAATATAGCAAGGCATGACGGTGAGTATAATGCAAACATATCTAACTGTTGACATAGTGAATATAATATAAACATATCTTAGTGTTGACATAGTGAATATAGCAAGGCATGACAGTGAATATAATGCAAACATATCTAACTGTTGACATAGTGAATACAGCAAGGCATGACAGTGAATATAATGCAAACATATCGAAGTGTTGACATAGTGAATATAGCAAGGCATGACAGTGAATATAATGCAAACATATCGAAGTGTTAATATAGTGAATATAGCAAGGCATGACAGTGAATATAATGCAAACATATCGAAGTGTTGACATAGTGAATATAGCAAGGCATGACAGTGAATATAATGCAAACATATCGAAGTGTTGACATAGTGAATATAGCAAGGCATGCCAGTGAATATAATGCAAACATATCAAAGTGTTGACATAGTGAATATAGCAAGGCATGACAGTGAATATAATGAAAATATATCGAAGTGTTAATATAGTGAATATAGCAAGGCATGACAGTGAATATAATGCAAACATATCGAAGTGTTGACATAGTGAATATAGCAAGGCATGACAGTGAATATAATGCAAATATATCGAAGTGTTAATATAGTGAATATAATATAAACATATCTTAGTGTTGACATAGTGAATATAGCAAGGCATGACGGTGAATATAATGCAAACATATCTAACTGTTGACATAGTGAATATAATATAAACATATCTTAGTGTTGACATAGTGAATATAGCAAGGCATGACAGTGAATATAATGCAAACATATCTAACTGTTGACATAGTGAATACAGCAAGGCATGACAGTGAATATAATGCAAACATATCTAACTGTTGACATAGTGAATATAGCAAGGCATGACAGTGAATATAATGCAAACATATCAAAGTGTTAATATAGTGAATATAGCAAGGCATGACAGTGAATATAATGCAAACATATCGAAGTGTTGACATAATGAATATAGCAAGGCATGACAGTGAATATAATGCAAACATATCAAAGTGTTGACATAGTGAATATAGCAAGGCATGACAGTGAATATAATGCAAACATATCAAAGTGTTGACATAGTGAATATAGCAAGGCATGACAGTTAATATAATGCAAACATATCAAAGTGTTGACATAGTGAATATAGCAAGGCATGACAGTGAATATAATGCAAACATATCAAAGTGTTGACATAGTGAATATAGCAAGGCATGACAGTGAATATAATGAAAATATATCGAAGTGTTAATATAGTGAATATAATATAAACATATCTTAGTGTTGACATAGTGAATATAGCAAGGCATGACGGTGAATATAATGCAAACATATCTAACTGTTGACATAGTGAATATAATATAAACATATCTTAGTGTTGACATAGTGAATATAGCAAGGCATGACAGTGAATATAATGCAAACATATCTAACTGTTGACATAGTGAATATAATGCAAACATATCTAAATGTTGACACAGTGAATATAGCAAGACATGAGCAAGAATTGTTAGACTTAAACCACTGGAACCCTGGGAAGGCTAACCCAGTCAATAAATGCTGGGTAGAAGTCAGATCTGTAGGCCAAAAGGGACACATTTCGCAGCTGTGTTGTTAACAGTCACTACATAAATACACTCGAGAAAAGAAAAATAAGTTGAATGCAATAAAAATAAAGATTAAGAAGTTACCCACTAAAACTGAAAAGAATAGACCACACAAAAAGTGCATGTCCTTTGCAGTACATGCCAGTCATATTCAGCCCCTATTGACTGTTCGTGATTTACTATACAATTTCATATTCAGTAGTTTGCCATTGCTTTCTGATTGGGAGGTCAATATTTAAGTCCACTTGACCGGCGTGTGGAATGAACCCAGTGCGTCACTGTCTGTAGAGAAAGTTTAAGCGCCACTGTCCGAAGAGAAAGTTAAATGTGTTAAACCTCTTAGCCTTGCCAACCTCCAACAAATGTTTATTTGTCCTTTGCAAGATGCTGGAAGCACTCCAGGCTCCTTTGACTTCTGTGATTGACTAGGCAATTTTACATTTAATAAAATATATAACCTTTCCAGGAATCATTGGCACCTTATGATATTACACTTCCCTGAACTCTTGGGTAGTGAGATTGAAAACCTAGGCATCTTGGATAAGGCCAAAAATCAAGATGTCCCGTATGCATTGTTTTGCAGAGTATACATTCTGACAGAGTTGGAAATTGCAAAGTGTAGGTCTTGAGGGATGTGCCCTGGCACAATTTTTAGGAAAGAAATCCTACCTACTGGTGTATAGAGCTCATAACTTTGGATGGAATCTGTCTAGGAGAAGCAAACCTTACACAGATGCGTGCCGAAGTCGGACACTCTGATCTTTCAGGAGCATAATGAGTTGTAACACCCTCCTATCGATAAAAAAAGATAGAAGAATTTTCTAAAGAAACAATGAAAGTTAGGGAGCTGGTCGTCCACTTTATTGTGCTACCACTTTTTTGATCACTTCACACTCATTAATCACTATTTGATGTGTGATTATCTTTACTTATAATCTGTTATTACTATCTGTTAGACTCTAGAATGTTACACTCATAAACCACGCATGCATAAACCCCCTCTTATGCACTCAGTCACTTCATGAAATCAGTCACTTCATTCTATCACTCTATTCCTTTGACCGAACCTGCAGTGAAGATTACCTTTAACTTTATTGAATCACTTTTGTGTGAATATCAACAGGACATTAATGAGGAGTGGATTTCGGACAAGACCCGATTTGCTTATGATGGCCTCAAGAGACAAAGATTGACAACACCTTTCGTTAGAAATAAGAGTGGAGTTTTGGAGCCTGCAGATTGGGAGTCAGCCTTCATCAGTGTGGCAGAGAAGGTGAGTCAGATAGTTTAGTGGGAGAAGTGGAGTCAGGTAGTCATTGTGGTTGAACGGTGAGCCAGTTTAGTGGAAAAGGTGGAGTCTGAAAGGATGAGTCAGTGTGGTAGAAAGGGTGAGTCATTGTGACAGAAAGGATGAATCATTGTGACAAAGGATGTGTCAGTATGACAGAAAGGGTGAGTCATTGTGACAGAAAGGATGTGTCAGTGTGACAGAAAGGGTGAGTCATTGTGACAGAAAGGGTGAGTCAGTGTGACAGAAAGGATGTGTCAGTATGACAGAAAGGGTGAGTCATTGTGACAGAAAGGGTGAGTCAGTGTGACAGAAAAGGTGAGTCAGTGTGACAGAAAGGGTGAGTCAGTGTGACAGAAAGGGTGAGTCATTGTGACAGAAAGGGTGAGTCAGTGTGACAGAAAGGGTGAGTCAGTGTGACAGAAAGGGTGTGTCAGTGTGGCAGAAAGGGTGAGTCATTGTGGCAGAAAGGGTGAGTCAGTGTGACAGAAAGGATGACTCAGTGTGACAGAAAGGATGAGTCACTGTACTGTGACTGTCCAGTTTAAGGAATGTAAAGTCAAGGTCTCTTTTTTGGGAGCTTACTTACCTAAGTTTAATTATGTAAGATAAGTTCTTGTGCGGCTTCATTGTCCTAGGTTTAGTTATGTGAAATATATTAACCCTTTACAGGGCAGATGTTTGTCCGTTTTTTAGCTCTGAACGGGGAAGATTTTTCAGGTTTGGTAAAATTTCGGTTACGTTAGTAAAAACATCACATCTAAGGTGTTAGTCAACAGATTTTAGTTAATTAAAAAACAAAATGAAGGAAAATGCATGCAGATTATTTTACTCACGTGAATAAGTATGTTGAATGTTGCTGGTAATCCACACATGAACACAAATATTTACAAAATGCAACATATTGTTTGTGATTGTCAGTCATTTATACAGCAATTTAAAAAACACATTTTGAGAATCAGAATCACTTTCTTTAAAGTCCGACTCACGAGTGCTAACGCTGATCACTGATATCTAACTCCGATTAATAGTCAACTTCGTTCCCTTCAGTGTCACTTAAATTGAACCCAGCGAAATCTCCACTATCACTTGAAGAAACGTTGAAATCTATTTTGAAATACACAGCGTAAAACCCCCCAAAACTATTTAAAAATCCGTTCAAATTCAAAGTGCACGTTTGCAAATGTCGGCCACGTTGTCAAGCTATCGGCGAAACTGAAAGACAATCGGAAGTCTCGGAAAGTCACGAGATCACGTTTTTAAAACGCTTAGTATTCACAGGTGTTTTCGGCTGTTTTGTCCGTTCACGGGTAAAGTTGCTTTTGGCCGTTAACGCCCGGTAAAGGGTTAAAATCCTTGTGTGGCTTCACTGTCCTAGGTTTAATTATGTTAAATATATTAAAGTCCTTGTGTGTGTTCACTGTCCTAGGTTTAAATATGTGAGGTATTAAAGTCCTTGTGTGTCTTCGTTGTCCTAGGTTTAAATATGTTAGGTATTAAAGTCCTTGTGTGTGTTCACTGTCCTAGGTTTAAATATGTGAGGTATTAAAGTCTTTGTGTGTCTTCGTTGTTCTAGGTTTAAATATGTGAGATAATAAAGTCCTTGTGTGTCTTCATTGTCCTAGCTTTAAATATGTGAAATATTAAAGTCCTTGTGTGTCTTCATTGTCCTAGGTTTAAATATGTTAGGTATTAAAGTCCTTGTGTGTCTTCACTGCCCTAGGTTTAAATATGTGAGGTATTAAAGTCCTTGTTTGTTTTCACTGTCCTAGGTTTAAATATGTGAGGTATTAAAGTCCTTGTGTGTCTTCGTTGTCCTAGGTTTAAATATGTTAGGTAAGTCCTTGTGTCTGTTCACTGTCCTAGGTTTAAATATGTGAGGTATTAAAGTCCTTGTGTGTCTTCGTTGTCCTAGGTTTAAATATGTGAGATAATAAAGTCCTTGTGTGTCTTCATTGTCCTAGCTTTAAATATGTGAAAAATTAAAGTCCTTGTGTGTCTTCATTGTCCTAGGTTTAAATATGTGAGATAATAAAGTCCTTGTGTGTCTTCATTGTCCTAGCTTTACGTATGTTTAGTATTAAGGTCCTTATGTGGTGTTACTGTCCTAGGTTAAGGCATGTGAAGGGAAAGGTATAGCAGGCGTTGTTGGCAGTCTGGCTGATGCTGAAGCAATGATAGCTCTCAAAGACACGTTGAATAGGCTGGGTTCTGAGAACCTCTTCACCGAGGAGATGTTTCCAGCTACAGGCTCAGGGTAAGTCCTACAATGTATGTTTTATTTGAGTGCCTGCAATGTCCTCATTTTGTCCTGATGCCAGTAAGCATAGGTGATATGGTTTGACATTGCACACTATCCCCAGAATCTGTTTTCAGGTCTACCATAGTATTTGGCAAGGCTATTTTTGTAAAATGAAAAATTTTTAAAAATGTGCAATTCCTTAGAATACCAAGGAAGTTAATCAACATGACCAGACTATGCATGGAAGATACTTATAATATAGTAACATATAAAGCCAGGAAATCAGACCCTTTCCAAATAACATCTGGCTTGAAATGGGGTGATGCACTATCGCCGCTCCTTTTCAATCTGGCTCTAGAGAAAGCTAAAGGAAGGTAAAGGAGGAATGTGCTATTGGACGAACATCCAGACTGCTTGGTTATGCAGATGATATAGATATTATAGGGAAAAATGAACAAAAGACATTGGAAATATTGACTCAGTTAAAGGAAAAAGCTCAACAAATGGGGCTGGTTATCAACCAAGATAAGACAGAATATATGATAATTTCAAGAGAAGGAACGGCTAAAAACTCTGGCCACATACAAATAGATAATATGACCATTAAAAGAACGGAAACATACAAATACCCGGGTGCAATCTTCAACTACTCCAACATCATAAGGGAAGAAATACAAACTAGAATCAACTCTGGAAATAAGATATACTATACACTACAACATCTGCTAAAATCAAATGCGCTATCTCGTAAAACCAAGATCACAATATACAAAACACTGATTAGACCAGTTGTGCTATATGGCTCTGAAACCTGGAGTACAACTAAAGGAGACGAAGCCGTGTTACAAACCTTTGAGAACAGTCTTAAGATGCATCTTTGGGCCCATTAGGGATACACAAAGTGGAGAGTGGAAAAGAAGAAGCAACAAAGACATTTATGATCTAAGTTCCCGCTAAAGATCACAATATACAAAACACTGATTAGACCAGTTGTGCTATATGGCTCTGAAACCTGGAGTACAACTAAAGGAGACGAAGCCGTGTTACAAACCTTTGAGAACAGTCTTAAGACGCATCTTTGGGCCCATTAGGGATACACAAAGTGGAGAGTGGAAAAGAAGAAGCAACAAAGACATTTATGATCTAAGTTCCCACTAATCCCCACTGGGACAAGACAAGCTGCAGAAGCTGCCGGATTAGCAAAGCAGTACTCTGTCTGTCTGTCGGAGAGCTTCCATCCTAGACCAGCTGCCAACCAAGGCTTAGGGCCTGGTCTGCCGTGCCATGATATTTAGTCTTTAGGTTGCATTTCCTCGTGCCAAGGTAAGCTTGTATCTTCCCAATTGCACTCCTTTGCGCGAAGCTGTTGGCACAATGTGGGGTGTCCGGTTTGGTGACCGCCGTTCAACATTTGGCTCTGACAGAAAGATAATACAGTCTGCTGTCATATGGTAGCTCAGTCATATCTAAGACCTGACCATTGGCCAGTGTTTAAATATATGCCCATTCTGTATATGCAGAGAATGTAATGAGAAATGTCAAACATGATGGCTGTTTGGTCCTGGGAGCCCATGACAATTTAAACATCTTTCTTAGTGTGGAGAGTTGAACACAGGACCACCAGAAATACACTAACCACTCTGCCACTGCAGTTCCCTAAACAAAACTTGAAAAAAAAAAAGTTAGTTGTGTGTCCTTTACATGATGTTGCAGTCAACCCCAGCATGATGTACTAAGCAATTTTAGTTCAGTAATTTGTCATTGTTTTCTGAACACTGTCTTACACCATAAAAATCAATGCAAAACAGTCTGCCTCCAAATTTTCTGTGGCTGATTTTGAATCTTTGATGCGGCATGTTGGGGGATTATGGAACTGCTCATCTCCTGGTTAGAAGATACTCTGTTCCCCACTGCAGAAAAGGAATGGTTAATTGTTAACACATGTCTCTCTGTTATGTTGTGTACATATTTCTAGCAACATGTTCACAGATTTTCTGTGATTTCTGTCTACAGCATTGACTTCAGGTCAAACTACATCATGAACACTACTATCGCAGACATAGAGGAGAGCGACCTCGTGCTGCTGGTGGGCACGAACCCACGCCTAGAAGCCTCTCTTGTCAATGCTCGTATCAGAAAGACGTGAGTGATTGTTTATCCAGGATTGACTATATATGTTGTTTTCTTACATGTGTGATGACATAGGAACACGTTATTTGGATATGTTGCATTCACCATAGATTAGCTAATAGCTAATATTCCTTTTACTATTTATGTAGAGGTTGCAGTCAGGTCTTAGTCAGATATGACTGAGCTACCGTATAACAGTAGACGGTACTACCTGGTTTCTGTTAGCGCCGAACGTTGGGCGGCGCTTACCAAACCCGACACCCCACATTGTGCCAACGGCTTCGGGCGGAAGAGCGCAATTGGGAGGGTACAAGCCTTACCCTGGTGCGAGGAAATGCAAGCTAAAGACAAAATTGTCATGGCAGGGCAGACCAGGCCCTAAGCCTTGGTTGGCGACTGGTCTAGGATCGAAGCTCCGACAGGCGGACAGTTAGAGCATTGCTTTGCTGATCCGGCAGCTTCTGCAGCTTGTCTTGTTCCAGATGTAGGGGTGTTACCTTTCCTCTGGAGTGAACTAGGCAGGCCGAGAGAGGGATCATGCTGCATGGGCAACACATGATCTCTATATTTTAGCCCAGGCTTTGTGCTATGGAGAGGCAATAACTCCATCCCTGGTCTTAACTGGTCTCGGAATCAAAGCGAGAGGCAACTGTTACGGGTTATAAGTCCTTGTCAGTTGGCGTAGACATGGGGCGCCACGCGTTGCCTCTGACGGTGGGAGACACCTATAGGTGTCACTGATCAGCTACCGCCCGCCTCAAGCTGGGCAGCCCCCAGCCAATTGGGTGCTGATCCGCCACAGCCTGCCTGCTTCAATGGGTGCTTGGGGCTAGGACAAAATCTGAATCGCAGGCTGTAAAACCAATGCACCAGGTACAAACAAAAATATAAATAGAAACCTCAAGCTACGGCTTGCAACCTGGAACGTGAGAACCATGTGTCCAGGATTTTCCACTGACTTGACCAATATTGACGATGTGAGAAAAACGGCTGTGATTGATGCCGAACTCAATCGTCTTAACATTGATATTGCTGGCCTGCAGGAGACTCGCCTCGCTGAGGAAGGGTCACTCAGGGAAAACAACTACACCTTTTTCTGGAAGGGTAAAGGGCAGGCAGAAAAAAGGCAACACGGTGTGGGCTTTGCAGTGAAGAATTCGCTACTGGGAATGATTGAAATTGCAGCAGGAGGAAAGGAAAGACTATTATCCCTGCGCTTGGCAACCTCTTGTGGGTTTGCCACCATTATTACTGCATATGCACCGACACTCGATTCCTCTGATGATGTGAAGGATTTGTTCTATGAGGAGTTAGACTCTGTGATCAAGGCAGTTCCAAAATCCGACTACATTTATATGCTCGGTGATTTCAATGCTCGTGTGGGCAAGGACTCGAGTTCATGGCCAGTGTGCCTTGGAAAATACAACATCGGTCGCATGAATGAAAATGGGCAAAGGCTGCTGGAGCATTGCACCAGTAATGACCTATGTATTACAAACTCTTTTTTTAAAACAAAAGAGATGCATAAGGTCACATGGAAACATCCAAGATCCGGCCATTGGCACCAGCTGGACTTCATCATCACACGGAGACAACATCTGAACCATATATCATTGACTCGTAGTTACCACAGTGCTGACTGTGATACGGATCATTCTTTGGTTGTTGCAAGGGTTAGACTGAGACCAAAGAGAATCTACACAGCTAAACACAAATCTAGCCCCAGGATTAATATTATTAACACTCATGATCCTGAAAAGTGCTTTCAGTTTCAACAGCAACTTGAAGACGCTTTCACTGATACACCAGAAAATTGTACAGTAAATGATAAATGGAATAAACTTAAGGAAACTCTTTGTAAAACTGCCGTAAAGGTTTACGGCACTGTGGATCATAAGAGGCAGGACTGGTTTGCGGCCAACAGCGAGACTCTGCAGCCCTTGATTGATAAGAAGAAGAAAGCTCTCTTAAGAAACAAGGAAAGACCAACGCGTAACACTCTTGAGTGAGCTAAGGCAAGCTAGGAAGGATGTGCAAAAGGCTGCCAGGCAGTGTGCAAATGATTATTGGATCAAGTTATGTGAGTCCATTCAAATCGCAAGTGATAAGGGAGACATAAGAAGCATGTATGAAGGAATAAAGAAAGCCTGTGGTCCAGTGATCAAAAGAAGTGCACCATTGAAAACCTTGACTGGAGAAGTCATCACTGATAAGAAACAGCAGATGGACAGATGGGTAGAGCACTATTTGGAGCTTTACTCAAGTGAGACCAAACTAGCGGATAATGCCCTCAACGCCATAGAGGCACTACCAACTCTTGACCACCTGGACACACTTCCCACCATAACAGAAGTTAAGTGTGCTATAAATGAACTTGCATCTGGCAAGGCTCCAGGTAAGGATGGGATTCCAATAGAGGTTATCAGGAGTGGGCAAGACACACTCACTATACAGATCCACCAGCTAATAGAGCTATGCTGGCGTGAAGGACAAGTCCCACAGGATTTCAAAGATTCAAGCATCATAACACTGTACAAGAACAAGGGCGATCGGAGCGACTGCAACAACTATAGGGGTATCTCACTTCTGTGTATTGTTGGAAAGGTATTTGCCAGAATTGTTCTGCGCAGACTTCAAGTCCTAGGAGATCAAGTCTACCCCGAATCACAGTGTGGCTTTCGACAGAACCGGTCTACCACTGATATGATATTCTCATTGCGACAAATGCAAGAAAAATGCCGTGAACAGAATCAACCACTGTTTATTGCCTTCATCGACCTCACAAAGGCATTTAATTTGGTCAGTCGTGAGGGTCTGTTCAAGGCACTAAAGAAGATTGGCTGCCCACCAACTCTTCTGTCCATTGTGGAATCGTTCCACACAGGCATGAAGGGTATAATCAAGTTTGATGGTGCAACTTCTGAAGAATTTGAAATCAAGAGTGGAGTTAAGCAAGGTTGTGTACTAGCTCCCACCCTCTTTGGAATATACTTTTCACTTCTACTGAAATATGCATTTCGTGATCAGGATGGTGGTATATACATTCACTCACGCTCAGATGGCGGCCTCTACAATGCTCAGAGATTGAAGGCTAAGACCAAAATTAGGAGGGTACTGATCAGAGAGTTGCTTTTTGCAGATGATGCTGCAGTTACGACCCACTCTGAGGAAGAATTGCAATGTCTACTATCTGCATTCTCCAATGCTTGTTCTGAATTTGGTTTAACAATTAGCAAAAAGAAGACACAGATTATGTCACAAGGTGCACATGGGGTACCATCAATCTTTATTGACGACGCCGAACTAGAGATAGTAGACCATTTTACATATCTAGGATCGGTGGTAAATAGTAAATTATCCCTAGATCAGGAAATCAACATCCGGATTGGTAAGGCAGCAACAACAATGAACAGGTTAAGAAAAAGAGTCTGGGAGAACAGGAAGCTTACTGCCAAAACAAAAGTCCTTGTCTATCAAGCCTGTGTCCTTAGTACTCTTCTCTATGGCAGTGAAACCTGGACAACTTACTCACACCAAGAGAACAATTTAAACAGCTTTCATATGCGGTGTCTGCGAAGAATTCTTGGTATTAAGTGGCAAGACAAAATCACAAATACTGAAGTATTGGAAAGATCAGGTTGGGTGACAGTTTATTCCATGCTCAGTCTTCGTAGACTTAGATGGATAGGACATCTTAGGCGGATGGATGATGGTAGAATACCAAAGGATATCTTTTTTGGTGAATTACAGATGGGTAAGAGATCTCAGGGTCGGCCTCTACTACGATACAAAGATGTGTGTAAGCGGGACATGATTGATACAGGCATTGATAATGCACATTGGGAGCAAGTCGCCGCTGAACGTGTTGCATGGAGGGCAAATATCAGAAATGGAATAAAGTCAAAGGAGAAAATTATTGCAGAAAAGTCACACACCAAGCGTTTGAGACGTAAGATGGTGCATGATGGTGGAAATGACCACGTGTTCACATGCACCCACTGTGAACGGACATTTACAGCGCAAATTGGCCTTATCAGTCACACTCGCTACCGCCATAGTTAAAAGTTATTATGCCTTTTTAAAGCACAAACTATCGTCTGTCAAGACGGCAAGGTGCCAATGTATTTATGTAGAGCCAATTTTGATGTTTGGATGTAAATTATTTACAATCAACTGATTAGCAAGAAATTACTTGGGTGTCTATTGAGGTGTGGTTCTATAGAAGAATGATGGGATGTGGTTCTATAGAAGAATGATGGGATGTGGTTCTATAGAAGAATGATGAGATGTGGTTCTATAAAAGAATGATGGGATGTGGTTCTATAGAAGAATGATGGGATGTGGTTCTATAGAAGAATGATGGGATGTGGTTCTATAGAAGAATGATGAGATGTGGTTCTATAGAAGAATGATGGGATGTGGTTCTATAGAAGAATGATGAGATGTGTTCTATAGAAGAATGATGGGATGTGGTTCTATAGAAGAATGATGAGATGTGGTTCTATAGAAGAATGATGAGATGTGGTTCTATAGAAGAATGATGAGATGTGGTTCTATAGAAGAATGATGGGATGTGGTTCTATAGAAGAATGATGGGATGTGGTTCTATAGAAGAATGATGAGATGTGGTTCTATAGAAGAGTGATGGGATGTGGTTCTGTAGAAGAATGATGGGATGTGGTTCTATAGAAGAATGATGAGATGTGGTTCTATAGAAGAATGATGAGATGTGGTTCTATAGAAGAATGATGGGATGTGGTTCTATAGAAGAATGATGGGATGTGGTTCTATAGAAGAATGATGAGATGTGGTTCTACAGAAGAATGATGGGATGTGGTTCTGTAGAAGAATGATGGGATGTGGTTCTACAGAAGAATGATGGGATGTGGTTCTATAGAAGAATGATGGGATGTGGTTCTATAGAAGAATGATGGGATGTGGTTCTATAGAAGAATGATGGGATGTGGTTCTATAGAAGAATTATGGGATGTGGTTCTGTAGAAGAATGATGGGATGTGGTTCTATAGAAGAATGATGGGATGTGGTTCTATAGAAGAATGATGGGATGTGGTTCTACAGAAGAATGATGGGATGTGGTTTTGTAGAAGAATGATGAGATGTGGTTCTACAGAAGAATGATGGGATGTGGTTCTGTAGAAGAATGATGGGATGTGGTTCTACAGAAAAATGATGGGATGTGGTTCTATAGAAGAATGATGGGATGTGGTTCTATAGAAGAATGATGGGATGTGGTTCTACAGAAGAATGATGTGATGTGGTTCTATAGAAGAATGATGAGATGTGGTTCTACAGAAGAATGATGGGATGTGGTTCTGTAGAAGAATGATGGGATGTGGTTCTACAGAAGAATGATGGGATGTGGTTCTATAGAAGAATGATGGGATGTGGTTCTATAGAAGAATGATGGGATGTGGTTCTATAGAAGAATGATGGGATGTGGTTCTATAGAAGAATGGTGGGATGTGGTTCTATAGAAGAATGATGGGATGTGGTTCTACAGAAGAATGATGGGATGTGGTTCTGTAGAAGAATGATGGGATGTGGTTCTATAGAAGAATGATGGGATGTGGTTCTATAGAAGAATGATGGGATGTGGTTCTATAGAAGAATGATGGGATGTGGTTCTATAGAAGAATGATGGGATGTGGTTCTATAGAAGAATGATGGGATGTGGTTCTATAGAAGAATGATGGGATGTGGTTATGAGATGTGGTTCTATAAAAGAATGCTGAGAACATTTTGGTCAAGTAAAGAGTAATGGAGAAGTCGTGACAGAAGCCAACTTGTGATATGACGTGGCCACTCATGTCAGAACATAAATTGACAATGCACATTCCATGAACGTGTCATGAGAAGAGCTAAGCTGGAGGATGTTGTGACAGCAGTAAAAACAAAGGCAAACAGGACAGAGAAGTGAATATATTTGGCAGATTGGCTTTGTGGCAAGGAGAAACATCTGTAGCAGAAATGATCGGCAACACGCATGTATTTGCCATCTGCTCTCTTAGTGGCCACCTTTTGTCTCTCAGCTAAGTGTTTATAGCAATATAAATGTAATTAGGGGCCCATGTGGGTTACAGACAAACCACTCACTTTCAAAAGTGCAGTCTGACCGTGGTTGTGTATAATATTGACAAAATAATAGGAAACCAAGAAAGTTATAAACCTTTGTAGTTGTAGGTAAGTGGGTTGAATGCCAGAGTGTTCTCAGATATGGGGAGAAAAATATGTTAAAGGTCCCTTGGCAGTTTTAAATGTTAAGAGTAGCTTTAAGTTGCTGCTGCCTATAAAAAATTGTGAAAATGTGAATAGCTGCCCATTCTACTGGCACCTGGCCATCTTGACAGATGTTAGTTATTGTGCTTTAAAAAAAAGTATGATAACCTTTCCATAGCACAAAGCCTGGGCTGAATGGTAGAGACCATGTGTTACCCATGCAGCATGGATCCCTCTCTCGGCCTGCCTAGTTTACTCCAGAGGAAAGGTAACACCAATACTTCTGGAACAAGACATGCTGCAGAAGCTGCCAGATCAGCAAAGCAATGCTCTGTCCGCCTGTCAGAGCCTTGATCTTATACCAGTTGCCGACCATGACAAGGCCTGGTCTGCCCTGCTATGACATTTAGTCATTAGGTTGCATTTCCTACCATCAGAATAAGGCTTGCACCCTCCCAATTGCACTCCTCCTACCGAAGCCATTGATACAGTGTGGGGTAATGGGTTTGATGATCGTTGCCCAACAGTCAGTGCTAACAGGAAACAGGTAGTACAGTCTATTGTTATACGGCAGCTTAGTCATATTTGAATAAGACCTAATTAACAGAGCTGCCCATGAGAATATTTATAGCATGTAAATCTTGTGTGGATATGGAATGTGAGGAGAAACTGTTACATTTCTTTCCCAGGATTAGGTTCTTGGGCAGTCGCAGTGCTAGACTGGTGTCATGGAATGTTGAACTCTGTTGCATGTCCTCTACAAGACGTCACAGTCAACCCCAGCTTTTATTGGCTGTTTGTTATGTACTTAGACAATTTTACTTTAATTAGTTTGCTTTACTTTCTCAATGTTTGACACTCATACTATTGTGAAAATCAAAGCAAAGCAATCTGCTCTCAAATTGATAGCTCTTTTTGAACCTGATATGTTGGAATTGTGAAACTGTATTTATAGTCATCTACACCGATGGGTCAGTGGTGAGAAACAGACATAGTGGCTGGGGCTTTATTGCAAAGGCTAATGGATGAGTCTTGAAAAAGGAGGGTCTGGCATATGAGACTACGACCTCCAGCATGAGAATGGAAGTGGAGGCAGTAACAGTGGCATTCTGGTGGCTAGAGGAGACCACTACAACACACGTATTCATTACGGATTCAAAGAGTATGCTTAGTAAGGTGGAGAAAGGAATGTTTCGTATGGAATGGCTCTCGACGCTACAGAGGTCACAGATTGTGAGAATTGTATGGATATTTTGCCCTGGTCATGCAGGGGTACGGGGGAATGAACAGGCTGATAGGCTAGCAGGGAATGCACCTCTTGGTGGTAGTTTGCCTATGGACAAGGGGGAGGTGGTCATGTGCTTGTGGGACAAGGTGGAGAAGGCGGAGGAACAGATTGAGTACCCATATGTGGAAAGAATGAGATTGTGGGGGTTCAGCAGGGGTTCTTGAAGAATCTCAAAACTGAGAGGGAAGACCAGGAGAACTTTTAATCAAATAGCGGTGGGAACGATTAGTAGTATGACTCTTCGCTGGCTGTTGAACGAGGGGACGGAGCACGTATGGGAATGTCCTGAGTGCAGTGATGTCGGTTCTTAACTCAACTCAACTGTATTTACTTCCCCAAAGCTACAGGCGCTCTAGCCGAATGATATGTTGAAAATCACTTCTTCCAACTGAATAACTGGAATGAATGAAATGAAAAGGTAATTTTCTGTACTTTTCTGATATTTTTTAGGTGGGTGCATAGTGATCTATGCGTATACCTGGTAGGAGCACCAGTTGATCTGTCGTATGACTATGAGGTAATATCCTAGTATAATTTTACTATTGAGGGAAATCTGTTGGCTTCGATTGAAGCTTGTAAATTTGTTGTCTGGTTTGTCACCTGTCTCAGCAGTGTTGGTCTGTTTGTCATTATATACCATTGTTGATGTAAAGAGGAGTGGCTGCCTGAGTGGCTAGAAGGTCGGGTTCTATTCAGGAGATCCAGGTTTGAATCCTCTGTAAGGTGTGGATTTATTTCTGTTGGAGTAAAAAAGAAACCCCTACCTTCACAGTTCGCGGCGACTGCACTAGCAGGCGACCTTATTTCCTCAGGCTAAAGACCCCTAAGTTCTACACTGCAAAGTACTGTAGACAGTAGATAAAAGTTGATTTAAAAAAAAAAGAAGTAACTTTTAAGTAAAAAAAAAGTCCAGTCTTAAAAGTCAGGATGAACTTCATTGTCCCAGGTTTAATCCCATATGGCTCTGTCTCTTCTGCAGGGTGGCCTTAAGTACAATCTGAAACAGGCAAGAACAGTACAATCTACAACAAACAAGAACAGTACAATCTACAACAAACAAGAACAGTACAATCTACAACAAACAAGAACAGTACAATCTACAACAAACAAAAACAGTAAAATCTACAACAGACAAGAACAGTACAATCTAGGGATAAAATGACTTGTGAACAACGGGATCAGGTTACTTCTCTGTAGACTTTTCTGTCCAGCACACTGGTTATCCTGGTCATATATAGGACAACATGGCAGAAAGGTTTAATGTGCTGGCTCTTCAACATCCTGTGTGCTGATGACTGGATACAGGGTTCATTCCATGCACTGGTTGTCATTTGTACTTAATTATTGACTTCTGGTTCAGAAAGTCATGGCCAACTACTGAACGTAAACTTGCCCAGTAAAGCACAGATAGCCAGCAGGAGCTGTGAGTGATTGCAACATTCTGCAAAGGACAAGCAATATATATATATATATATATATATATATATATATATATATATATATATATATATATATATATATATATATATATATGTATTATGTATATATGTGACACCTAGTCTTCTCGGATGAGAGTGATACAACTGGAGGTCCCGTGTGCACATTGCAGATATGCTGCCCAGGCTACATTTCAGAATTAGACAACTGACCCACAAAAGAAATATTTAAAGCGTGTTTGATTTGGCTTTAACAAATTTGGATCCTGGTTAGTCCTACAGAGTTTGTGCACTGTGCTGAAACTATTCTTATTTGATCTATGGGAGGAGACGGAAACACTTAGAGATATCCATGTGTAATAAAAGTGATCCTGGATTAAATACCCCCACAAGCAGACATATTTATCTAGGGGACATGTTTGTGATTTCAGTACCTGGGTGACAGTTTTCAAGTTCTGGAGGACATAGCTTCAGGAAGTCACCCTCTGGCTAAAGTAAGTAGCACAGTTCTGTGTGTAGGTTGTCTTTTGATGTGGTCAAAGTATCTTGTCATTCTAATGTTAATGTGTATTTCTTTCAGGCTAACCCATGTATTGTTGTTGAGTTCTGGGATTTCCGTATTTGTCTTTCTGTTAGACTCACCCGTTTTTTGTTGCGTTGTTGCGAGATTTGTTTTTCTGTCAGACTTCACCCATTTATTGTTGTTGTGGGATTTGTTTTTCTGTCAGACTCAACCGTTTATTGTTGTATTGTTGTGAGATTTGTTTTTCTGTCTCGACTTACTCATTTATTGTGTTGTGAGAATTAATTTTTTTGTTAGACTCACCCATTTATTGTTGTGTTGTTGTGGGATTTGTTTTTCTGTCAGAATCACCCATTTATTGTTGTGTTGTTTTGAGATGTGTCTTTCCCTCAGAATCACCTGTTTATTGTTGTCTTGTTGCGAGATTTGTCTTTCTGTCAAACACACCCGTGTATTGTGTTGAGATTTTGTTTTTCTATCAGACTCACCCGTTTATTGTATTGTTGTGGGATTTGTCTTTCTGTCATCCAAGAAACTGGTCCTAGTCTTCTGAAGACAACTGTTTCAAAAGCTTCAATTTTATTCATCGTTTTAGCCACGGTCAACATTTGACTGAATACCACAGTATTGAATGATGCACATACTGTAGCTTGTTTGTTCTAGCTCACCGACAGTGAGGCTACAAAGTGAAAGGCAGGTGTTCAATTTTCAAAGTTGTGAAAATGTTTGAGCCTTGCAAAGAGAAACTTTAATAATAGTTACATGTCCTCCAGAAGGTATGATATCATTGGATACTAATGGTTCTTGGACACATTCCCAGCCTGTGCTGAGGTGGAACCTGTAGCTTGTGAGCCTGAGGCAGACATTGCTACTGATGTAGACTGAAGATTCCTGTCTATGACAATTTTTCTAATGTTGGATGTGTGACACTAGTCCTGCCAGACATGACATTTTATTGTTGCAATTGATGGTCACAGTGACGATCATCATATGATGAGTAAAGAAAATATGGTCGTCAGCATGGCCGAATGGATAAGAGCACTTGCTCCTAAACTTCCGGTGTGCTGATGCCAAGGTAGTGGTTTCAACCCCTACTCTGGTCAGTTGGACTGAAATGTTGACTTCTCGTCCTTTACATGGGACTGTAAATTACAAGTGCCTCAGAAGTCGGAGTGGGTGCACCTGATGGTGAGTGGGCACTAGGTAATAAGGAAAGTTAGTCCATACACAAAAATCAGTCCAGTGTACTAGAAATAGTTGCATGTGTATGGACTATGTTTGAGTTCAAAGCGAGCAGTTGCAAAACAAAATAAATGTGTCACATACAGCATCCATTTGATAAATGTGTCACATACAGCATCCATTTGATAAATGTGTCACATAAGCATCCATTTGATAAATGTGCCACATAAGCATCCATTTGATAAATGTGTCATATACAGCATCCATTTGATAAATGTGTCATGTACATCCAAATGATAAATGTGTCATGTACAGCATCCATTTGATAAATGTGTCACGTACATCCAAATGATAAATGTGTCATGTACATCCAAATGATAAATGTGTCATGTACATCCAAATGATAAATGTGTCACATACAGCATCCATTTGATAAATGTGTCACATACAGCATCCATTTGATAAATGTGTCATGTACAGCATCCAAATGATAAATGTGTCATGTACATCCAAATGATAAATGTGTCATGTACAGCATCCATTTGATAAATGTGTCATGTACAGCATCCAAATGATAAATGTGTCATGTACAGCATCCATTTGATAAATGTGTCATGTACATCCAAATGATAAATGTGTCATGTACATCCAAATGATAAATGTGTCACGTACAGCATCCATTTGATAAATGTGTCACATACAGCATCCATTTGATAAATGTGTCATGTACAGCATCCAAATGATAAATGTGTCACATAAGCATCCATTTGATAAATGTGTCACATAAGCATCCATTTGATAAATGTGTCACATAAGCATCCATTTGATAAATGTGTCACATACAGCATCCAAATGATAAATGTGTCACATACAGCATCCATTTGATAAATGTGTCATGTACAGCATCCAAATGATAAATGTGTCATGTACAGCATCCATTTGATAAATGTGTCATGTACATCCAAATGATAAATGTGTCATGTACATCGAAATGATAAATGTGTCACGTACAGCATCCATTTGATAAATGTGTCACATACAGCATCCATTTGATAAATGTGTCATGTACAGCATCCAAATGATAAATGTGTCATGTACAGCATCCATTTGATAAATGTGTCATGTACATCCAAATGATAAATGTGTCATGTACATCCAAATGATAAATGTGTCACGTACAGCATCCATTTGATAAATGTGTCACATACAGCATCCATTTGATAAATGTGTCATGTACAGCTTCCAAATGATAAATGTGTCATGTACAGCATCCATTTGATAAATGTGTCACATAAGCATCCATTTGATAAATGTGTTACATAAGCATCCATTTGATAAATGTGTCACATAAGCATCCATTTGATAAATGTGTCACATACAGCATCCAAATGATAAATGTGTCACATACAGCATCCATTTGATAAATGTGTCATGTACAGCATCCAAATGATAAATGTGTCATGTATAGCATCCATTTGATAAATGTGTCACATACAGCATCCATTTGATAAATGTGTCACATAAGCATCCATTTGATAAATGTGTCACATAAGCATCCATTTGATAAATGTGTCACATAAGCATCCATTTGATAAATGTCACATAAGCATCCATTTGATAAATGTGTGACATAAGCATCCATTTGATAAATGTGTCACATACAGCACCCATTTGATAAATGTGTCATGTACAGCATTCAAATGATAAATGTGTCATGTACAGCATCCATTTGATAAATGTGTCACATACAACATCCATTTGATAAATGTGTCATGTACAGCATCCATTTGATAAATGTGTCACATAAGCATCCATTTGATAAATGTGTCATATACAGCATCCATTTGATAAATGTGTCACATAAGCATCCATTTGATAAATGTGTCACATACAGCACCCATTTGATAAATGTGTCATGTACAGCATCCATTTGATAAATGTGTCACATAAGCATCCATTTGATAAATGTGTCACATAAGCATCCATTTGATAAATGTGTCATATACAGCATCCATTTGATAAATGTGTCACATACAGCATCCATTTGATAAATGTGTCACATACAGCACCCATTTGATAAATGTGTCATGTACAGCATCCATTTGATAAATGTGTCACATAAGCATCCATTTGATAAATGTGTCACATAAGCATCCATTTGATAAATGTGTCACATACAGCACCCATTTGATAAATGTGTCACATACAGCATCCATTTGATAAATGTGTCATGTACAGCATCCATTTGATAAATGTTTCACATACAGCATCCATTTGATAAATGTGTCATGTACAGCATCCAAATGATAAATGTGTCACATACAGCATCCATTTGATAAATGTGTCACATACAGCATCCATTTGATAAATGTGTCACATACAGCATCCATTTGATAAATGTGTCACATACAGCATCCATTTGATAAATGTGTCATGTACAGCATCCAAATGATAAATGTGTCACATACAGCACCCATTTGATAAATGTGTCATGTACAGCATCCATTTGATAAATGTGTCATGTACAGCATCCATTTGATAAATGTGTCATGTACAGCATCCATTTGATAAATGTGTCACGTACAGCATCCATTTGATAAATGTGTCATGTACAGCATCCAAATGATAAATGTGTCACATACAGCATCCATTTGATAAATGTGTCACATACAGCATCCATTTGATAAATGTGTCACATACAGCATCCATTTGATAAATGTGTCACATACAGCATCCATTTGATAAATGTGTCATATACAGCATCCATTTGATAAATGTGTCATATACAGCATCCATTTGATAAATGTGTCACATACAGCATCCATTTGATAAATGTGTCATATACAGCATCCATTTGATAAATGTGTCATATACAGCATCCATTTGATAAATGTGTCATATACAGCATCCATTTGATAAATGTGTCATATACAGCATCCATTTGATAAATGTGTCATATACAGCATCCATTTGATAAATGTGTCATATACAGCATCCATTTGATAAATGTGTCATATACAGCATCCATTTGATAAATGTGTCATATACAGCATCCATTTGATAAATGTGTCATACACAGCATCCATTTGATAAATGTGTCACATACAGCATCCATTTGATAAATGTGTCACATACAGCATCCATTTGATAAATGTGTCATATACAGCATCCATTTGATAAATGTGTCATATACAGCATCCATTTGATAAATGTGTCATATACAGCATCCATTTGATAAATGTGTCACATACAGCATCCATTTGATAAATGTGTCATATACAGCATCCATTTGATAAATGTGTCATATACAGCATCCATTTGATAAATGTGTCACATACAGCATCCATTTGATAAATGTGTCATATACAGCATCCATTTGATAAATGTGTCACATACAGCATCCATTTGATAAATGTGTCATATACAGCATCCATTTGATAAATGTGTCACATACAGCATCCATTTGATAAATGTGTCATATACAGCATCCATATGATAAATGTGTCATGTACAGCATCCATTTGATAAATGTCATATACAGCATCCATTTGATAAATGTGTCATATACAGCATCCATTTGATAAATGTGTCATATACAGCATCCATTTGATAAATGTGTCACATACAGCATCCATTTGATAAATGTGTCATATACAGCATCCATTTGATAAATGTGTCATATACAGCATCCATTTGATAAATGTGTCACATACAGCATCCATTTGATAAATGTGTCATGTACAGCATCCATTTGATAAATGTGTCACATACAGCATCCATTTGATAAATGTGTCATATACAGCATCAATTTGATAAATGTGTCACATACAGCATCCATTTGATAAATGTGTCATATACAGCATCCATTTTATAAATGTGTCACATACAGCATCCATTTGATAAATGTGTCATATACAGCATCCATTTGATAAATGTGTCACGTACAGCATCCATTTGATAAATGTGTCACGTACAGCATCCATTTGATAAATGTGTCATGTACAGCATCCAAATGATAAATGTGTCACATACAGCATCCATTTGATAAATGTGTCACGTACAGCATCCAAATGATAAATGTGTCACATACAGCACCCATTTGATAAATGTGTCACATACAGCATCCATTTGATAAATGTGTCACATACAGCACCCATTTGATAAATGTGTCATGTACAGCATCCATTTGATAAATGTGTCACTTACAGCATCCATTTGATAAATGTGTCACATACAGCATCCATTTGATAAATGTGTCATGTACAGCATCCAAATGATAAATGTGTCACATACAGCATCCATTTGATAAATGTGTCACATACAGCACCCATTTGATAAATTATTCATGTACAGCATCCATTTGATAAATGTGTCATGTACAGCATCCATTTGATAAATGTGTCACATAAGCATCCATTTGATAAATGTGTCATATACAGCATCCATTTGATAAATGTGTCACATAAGCATCCATTTGATAAATGTGTCACATACAGCACCCATTTGATACATGTGTCATGTACAGCATCCATTTGATAAATGTGTCACATACAGCATCCATTTGATAAATGTGTCATGTACAGCATCCAAATGATAAATGTGTCACATACAGCATCCATTTGATAAATTTATCACATACAGCATCCATATGATAAATGTATCATGTACAGCATCCATTTGATAAATGTGTCATGTACAGCATCCATTTGATAAATGTGTCACATACAGCACCCATTTGATAAATGTGTCATGTACAGCATCCATTTGATAAATGTGTCACATACAGCACCCATTTGATAAATGTGTCATGTACAGCATCCATTTGATAAATGTGTCACATACAGCATCCATTTGATAAATGTGTCATGTACAGCATCCATTTGATAAATGTGTCACATAAGCATCCATTTGATAAATGTATCACATACAGCATCCATATGATAAATGTGTCATGTACAGCATCCATTTGATAAATGTGTCATGTACAGCATCCATTTGATAAATGTGTCACATACAGCATCCATTTGATAAATGTGTCATGTACAGCATCCATTTGATAAATGTGTCACATACAGGACCCATTTGATAAATGTATCATGTACAGCATCCATTTGATAAATGTGTCACATACAGCATCCATTTGATAAATGTGTCATGTACAGCATCCATTTGATAAATGTGTCACATAAGCATCCATTTGATAAATGTGTCATATACAGCATCCATTTGATAAATGTGTCACATAAGCATCCATTTGATAAATGTGTCACATACAGCATCCATTTGATAAATGTGTCATATACAGCATCCATTTGATAAATGTGTCACATACAGCATCCATTTGATAAATGTGTCATATACAGCATCCATTTGATAAATGTGCCATGTACAGCATCCATTTGATAAATGTGTCACATAAGCATCCATTTGATAAATGTGTCACATAAGCATCCATTTGATAAATGTGTCATATACAACATCCATTTGATAAATGTGTCACATACAGCATCCATTTGATAAATGTGTCACATACAGCATCCATTTGATAAATGTGTCACATAAGCATCCATTTGATAAATGTGTCACATAAGCATCCATTTGATAAATGTCACATAAGCATCCATTTGATAAATGTGTGACATAAGCATCCATTTGATAAATGTGTCACATACAGCACCCATTTGATAAATGTGTCATGTATAGCATCCATTTGATAAATGTGTCATGTACAGCATCCAAATGATAAATGTGTCATGTACAGCATCCATTTGATAAATGTGTCACATACAGCATCCATTTGATAAATGTGTCATGTACAGCATCCATTTGATAAATGTGTCACACAAGCATCCATTTGATAAATGTGTCATATACAGCATCCATTTGATAAATGTGTCACATAAGCATCCATTTGATAAATGTGTCACATACAGCACCCATTTGATAAATGTGTCATGTACAGCATCCATTTGATAAATGTGTCACATAAGCATCCATTTCATAAATGTGTCACATAAGCATCCATTTGATAAATGTGTCATATACAGCATCCATTTGATAAATGTGTCACATACAGCATCCATTTGATAAATGTGTCACATACAGCACCCATTTGATAAATGTGTCATGTACAGCATCCATTTGATAAATGTGTCACATAAGCATCCATTTGATAAATGTGTCACATAAGCATCCATTTGATAAATGTGTCACATACAGCACCCATTTGATAAATGTGTCACATACAGCATCCATTTGATAAATGTGTCATGTACAGCATCCATTTGATAAATGTTTCACATACAGCATCCATTTGATAAATGTGTCATGTACAGCATCCAAATGATAAATGTGTCACATACAGCATCCATTTGATAAATGTGTCACATACAGCATCCATTTGATAAATGTGTCACTTACAGCATCCATTTGATAAATGTGTCACATACAGCATCCATTTGATAAATGTGTCATGTACAGCATCCAAATGATAAATGTGTCACATACAGCACCCATTTGATAAATGTGTCATGTACAGCATCCATTTGATAAATGTGTCATGTACAGCATCCATTTGATAAATGTGTCATGTACAGCATCCATTTGATAAATGTGTCACTTACAGCATCCATTTGATAAATGTGTCATGCACAGCATCCATTTGATAAATGTGTCACGTACAGCATCCATTTGATAAATGTGTCATGTACAGCATCCAAATGATAAATGTGTCACATACAGCATCCATTTGATAAATGTGTCACATACAGCATCCATTTGATAAATGTGTCACATACAGCATCCATTTGATAAATGTGTCACATACAGCATCCATTTGATAAATGTGTCATATACAGCATCCATTTGATAAATGTGTCATATACAGCATCCATTTGATAAATGTGTCACATACAGCATCCATTTGATAAATGTGTCATATACAGCATCCATTTGATAAATGTGTCATATACAGCATCCATTTGATAAATGTGTCATATACAGCATCCATTTGATAAATGTGTCATATACAGCATCCATTTGATAAATGTGTCATATACAGCATCCATTTGATAAATGTGTCATATACAGCATCCATTTGATAAATGTGTCATATACAGCATCCATTTGATAAATGTGTCATATACAGCATCCATTTGATAAATGTGTCACATACAGCATCCATTTGATAAATGTGTCACATACAGCATCCATTTGATAAATGTGTCACATACAGCATCCATTTGATAAATGTGTCATATACAGCATCCATTTGATAAATGTGTCATATACAGCATCCATTTGATAAATGTGTCATATACAGCATCCATTTGATAAATGTGTCATATACAGCATCCATTTGATAAATGTGTCATATACAGCATCCATTTGATAAATGTGTCATATACAGCATCCATTTGATAAATGTGTCACATACAGCATCCATTTGATAAATGTGTCATATACAGCATCCATTTGATAAATGTGTCACATACAGCATCCATTTGATAAATGTGTCATATACAGCATCCATTTGATAAATGTGTCACATACAGCATCCATTTGATAAATGTGTCATATACAGCATCCATATGATAAATGTGTCATGTACAGCATCCATTTGATAAATGTCATATACAGCATCCATTTGATAAATGTGTCATATACAGCATCCATTTGATAAATGTGTCATATACAGCATCCATTTGATAAATGTGTCACATACAGCATCCATTTGATAAATGTGTCACATACAGCATCCATTTGATAAATGTGTCATATACAGCATCCATTTGATAAATGTGTCACATACAGCATCCATTTGATAAATGTGTCACATACAGCATCCATTTGATAAATGTGTCACATACAGCATCCATTTGATAAATGTGTCACATACAGCATCCATTTGATAAATGTGTCATATACAGCATCCATTTGATAAATGTGTCATATACAGCATCCATTTTATAAATGTGTCACATACAGCATCCATTTGATAAATGTGTCATATACAGCATCCATTTGATAAATGTGTCACGTACAGCATCCATTTGATAAATGTGTCACGTACAGCATCCATTTGATAAATGTGTCATGTACAGCATCCAAATGATAAATGTGTCACGTACAGCATCCATTTGATAAATGTGTCACGTACAGCATCCAAATGATAAATGTGTCACATACAGCACCCATTTGATAAATGTGTCACATACAGCATCCATTTGATAAATGTGTCACATACAGCACCCATTTGATAAATGTGTCATGTACAGCATCCATTTGATAAATGTGTCACTTACAGCATCCATTTGATAAATGTGTCACATACAGCATCCATTTGATAAATGTGTCATGTACAGCATCCAAATGATAAATGTGTCACATACAGCATCCATTTGATAAATGTGTCACATACAGCACCCATTTGATAAATTATTCATGTACAGCATCCATTTGATAAATGTGTCACATAAGCATCCATTTGATAAATGTGTCATATACAGCATCCATTTGATAAATGTGTCACATAAGCATCCATTTGATAAATGTGTCACATACAGCACCCATTTGATACATGTGTCATGTACAGCATCCATTTGATAAATGTGTCACATACAGCATCCATTTGATAAATGTGTCATGTACAGCATCCAAATGATAAATGTGTCACATACAGCATCCATTTGATAAATTTATCACATACAGCATCCATATGATAAATGTATCATGTACAGCATCCATTTGATAAATGTGTCATGTACAGCATCCATTTGATAAATGTGTCACATACAGCACCCATTTGATAAATGTGTCATGTACAGCATCCATTTGATAAATGTGTCACATACAGCACCCATTTGATAAATGTGTCATGTACAGCATCCATTTGATAAATGTGTCACATACAGCATCCATTTGATAAATGTGTCATGTACAGCATCCATTTGATAAATGTGTCACATAAGCATCCATTTGATAAATGTATCACATACAGCATCCATATGATAAATGTGTCATGTACAGCATCCATTTGATAAATGTGTCATGTACAGCATCCATTTGATAAATCTGTCACATACAGCATCCATTTGATAAATGTGTCATGTACAGCATCCATTTGATAAATGTGTCACATACAGGACCCATTTGATAAATGTGTCATGTACAGCATCCATTTGATAAATGTGTCACATACAGCATCCATTTGATAAATGTGTCATGTACAGCATCCATTTGATAAATGTGTCACATAAGCATCCATTTGATAAATGTGTCATATACAGCATCCATTTGATAAATGTGTCACAGAAGCATCCATTTGATAAATGTGTCACATACAGCATCCATTTGATAAATGTGTCATATACAGCATCCATTTGATAAATGTGTCACATACAGCATCCATTTGATAAATGTGTCATATACAGCATCCATTTGATAAATGTGTCATGTACAGCATCCATTTGATAAATGTGTCACATAAGCATCCATTTGATAAATGTGTCATATACAACATCCATTTGATAAATGTGTCACATACAGCATCCATTTGATAAATGTGTCACATACAGCATCCATTTGATAAATGTGTCACGTACAGCATCCATTTGATAAATGTGTCACATACAGCATCCATTTGATAAATGTGTCATATACAGCATCCATTTGATAAATGTGTCACATACAGCATCCATTTGATAAATGTGTCATTTACAGCATCCATTTGATAAATGTGTCACATAAGCATCCATTTGATAAATGTGTCATATACAGCATCCATTTGATAAATGTGTCACATACAGCACCCATTTGATAAATGTGTCATGTACAGCATCCATTTGATAAATGTGTCACATACAGCATCCATTTGATAAATGTGTCACATACAGCATCCATTTGATAAATGTGTCATGTACAGCATCCATTTGATAAATGTGTCACATAAGCATCCATTTGATAAATGTGTCACATACAGCATCCATTTGATAAATGTGTCATGTACAGCATCCATTTGATATATGTGTCACATACAGCATCCAAATGATAAATGTGTCATGTACAGCATCCATTTGATAAATGTGTCACATACAGCATCCATTTGATAAATGTGTCATATACAGCATCCATTTGATAAATGTGTCACATAAGCATCCATTTGATAAATGTGTCACATAAGCATCCATTTGATAAATGTGTCACATACAGCACCCATATGATAAATGTGTCATGTACAGCATCCATTTGATAAATGTGTCACATACAGCATCCATTTGATAAATGTGTCATGTACAGCATCCAAATGATAAATGTGTCATGTACAGCATCCACATGATAAATGTGTCACATACAGCATCCATTTGATAAATTTATCACATACAGCATCCATATGATAAATGTGTCATGTACAGCATCCATTTGATAAATGTGTCATGTACAGCATCCATTTGATAAATGTGTCACATACAGCATCCATTTGATAAATGTGTCATGTACAGCATCCATTTGATAAATGTGTCACATACAGCACCCATTTGATAAATGTGTCATGTACAGCATCCATTTGATAAATGTGTCACATACAGCATCCATTTGATAAATGTGTCATGTACAGCATCCATTTGATAAATGTGTCACATACAGCATCCATTTGATAAATGTATCACATACAGCATCCATATGATAAATGTGTCATGTACAGCATCCATTTGATAAATGTGTCATGTACAGCATCCATTTGATAAATGTGTCACATACAGCATCCATTTGATAAATGTGTCATGTACAGCATCCATTTGATAAATGTGTCACATACAGCACCCATTTGATAAATGTCATGTACAGCATCCATTTGATAAATGTGTCACATACAGCATCCATTTGATAAATGTGTCATGTACAGCATCCATTTGATAAATGTGTCACATAAGTATCCATTTGATAAATGTGTCATATACAGCATCCATTTGATAAATGTGTCACATAAGCATCCATTTGATAAATGTGTCATATACAGCATCCATTTGATAAATATGTCACATACAGCACCCATTTGATAAATGTGTCATGTACAGCATCCATTTGATAAATGTGTCACATACAGCATCCATTTGATAAATGTGTCACATACAGCATCCATTTGATAAATGTGTCATGTACAGCATCCATTTGATAAATGTGTCACATAAGCATCCATTTGATAAATGTGTCACATACAGCATCCATTTGATAAATGTGTCATGTACAGCATCCATTTGATATATGTGTCACATACAGCATCCAAATGATAAATGTGTCATGTACAGCATCCATTTGATAAATGTGTCACATACAGCATCCATTTGATAAATGTGTCATGTACAGCATCCATTTGATAAATGTGTCACATAAGCATCCATTTGATAAATGTGTCACATAAGCATCCATTTGATAAATGTGTCATATACAGCATCCATTTGATAAATGTGTCACATAAGCATCCATTTGATAAATGTGTCATATACAGCATCCATTTGATAAATGCGTCACATACAGCACCCATTTGATAAATGTGTCATGTACAGCATCCATTTGATAAATGTGTCACATACAGCATCCATTTGATAAATGTGTCACATACAGCATCCATTTGATAAATGTGTCACATACAGCATCCATTTGATAAATGTGTCATGTACAGCATCCATTTGATAAATGTGTCACATAAGCATCCATTTGATAAATGTGTCACATACAGCATCCATTTGATAAATGTGTCATGTACAGCATCCGTTTGATAAATGTGTCACATACAGCATCCAAATGATAAATGTGTCATGTACAGCATCCATTTGATAAATGTGTCACATACAGCATCCATTTGATAAATGTGTCATGTACAGCATCCATTTGATAAATGTGTCACATAAGCATCCATATGATAAATGAACAATCCTAATATCACCTTAAATTACTTTTATTGAAGACTGACTTCTCGTTCTGAATGCATTGGCATGCTAAAAAGTTGGCTGCATATCCTTTACAGTCAACCCCAGCATTTTTTGGCTGTTTGTGATTCCTGGGCAAGTTTATGTTCAGTAGATTGGCAAACTACTGAATGTAAAATTGCCTATAAAATCAACCTGGTGTTGGGATTGATTGCAATGCCTTGCAAAAGACACAAGTTTTAAAATATTTTGTTTAGAAAGTTTGGTTGCAAATATTTCTATGAACTTTAATCCTTTAGGTAACAGAGGGTGTTAGTTTTATTCCCAGTTCCATTTCTCTCTTGCCCTTCTGTCCTGAGGAAAAGTTCTTTGTCATTTTTTTGGTCAAATTGGTCCTTCCATTTTATTTAAATAACTTCAAAGTATCCACACTTCATTGAACATTCTTGAAAAACTCAAACGGGTTTGTAATTATTTATCACCTTTGTGGCTCTACTGGCATTCATTCTTTATTTACATTTGAGTAGTAATTATGAACTTCATAATAACAATTTTATATGTATTCTTCTTCACATGGGTACTTCGCCCAAAATTCTAGAAATATCACAAGACCATATTCAGAAGTCCGTTTCCTTCGAAGGTCCAGGCATCTTTAACCATAATTTGTATAACTACATCCAGACGCCAGCTAAGTCAAGGCCATTTTCTATGTTCACGCCTGCTATAAGCGCCTGGTCTTACATATTTGGGCAGATAACTCAGCAAAAGTGACCTTGACATTCATTTTCCTTATTCTTTTCTGTTTATCCTATCATATCCTATCACATAACATTGTGTGACTAAAAGAAGATATTTTGATGGTGTAATAAATGCATGAAATATTCTTGGGGAAAATGGTGAAGAAAAGTTCAGAAACATGTGAATAACGCTCAAATGTTTTTAAATTTGCTTCTACAGGCTTTGGAAAAGGCAAAGAAACCAGTGATAATCTTGGGCAGTGCCAGCTTGCAGCGACCAGACAACGCAGTCATTTACAACACAGTGAGAAGGATCGCAGACAATGCTGCCAAACATTGTGAGCACTCGGACTGGAAGATCTTCAACTATCTGCACCAGGTATGGTACTTTCTTTCTCGGAGTCTCCATGATGAAGTGGTCAAGCCGTCTGACTCGGGCTCCCAAGGTTGTGGGTTCGATTATGGGCTGCGTCTTTCTGTTCACTTCTTTGTGCATTTTTTCGGAGATTCCTGGGGTCGTTGCTAGAGCTACAGAGTTCGTGCTTTGTGCGACGCTTTTGGCAGTTTGCTGCGGAAAGAAACTGGACCATATGGGATAAAACCCGGTGCAGTGAAGTCGATCCTGTCGACTTCTAAGCTACTTTGTTTTAGACTTTCTTTCTCTCTTCTCTCCACCTCCTATTGGGGCAGCATTTGTTCCTTTTAGGGCCAAGCAGCAAATAGATAGATGGATGGATATTTGGTTGGACGCTAAGGAAGAGAAATTGAATAAAGCAAATATTTTTCTAATTTTGCTTTTGAAGTTCCAAGCGAATTCAGTGCTTCATTTCGTAAAAGGCTCACATTTTCTTGGAAATATCATCACTATATCACAGATGTGAAATATTAGGCCGTTATATTTTCTAAAACAGCATAATGAGGTAGGTGGCCTGTTGAATTGCTAACACTCGTTGCTTTCACAGGCTGGTTGAAAAGAAGGACCCAGACCTTGGCAAGCCAGGCACAAAACACTATGCCACAACAGCACAAAGGATATCTCTAAATGATTGAAAAACTTACTGTTATTGTTAAAATATAGGGGAGGTGTTATCTGTTAAAAATAATTATACTGATATGTATGTGGTATTTGTAAAGAATACATTACTTTGATGACTTATGATGTAGTTTGATGTAGTTGCTATGATAGTGTAGCTAGATACAACAATGATTCAGTGTTAATTAGTTAGTTAGCCTTTCCTCTTGAGCCAAAGGTGGTGCATAGGGCAGAAGTCATGGCTCTCCATGCCTGGCGGTTCGCTGCTACCTGTTGTAGATCTTGGATATTTACTTGGCCGTTGAATGAGCCTTCTCTGGTGATGGTTCTACGCAGGGTCTCTCTTGGTCTTCCCCGTTTTCTTTTCCCTACCGGTTACCATATGAGGGCTTGGTAGGGGAGTCATGTCCATTCTGAGTACATGGCCGATGTGTTTCCACTGGCGTTTTCTTATAAAATTGGATACAATATCTTGCTTAGTCAGTGTAACGATACAATAATGATTCAGTGTAACTAGAATGATTCAGTATAGCTAGATAAACAGTGATTCAGTGTAGCTAGATACAACAATGATTCAGTGTAACTAGATACAACAGTGATTCAGTGTAACTAGATACAACAGTGATTCAGTGTAACTAGATACAACAGTGATTCAGTGTAACTAGATACAACAGTGATTCAGTGTAACTAGATACAACAGTGATTCAGTGTAGCTAGATACACAATGATTCAGTGTAGCTAGATACAATAATGATCCCGTTTGAACAGTTTCTTGATGTCATTTAATCACCTTGTTATTTCACATGTCATCAATGTAGAGTGCTTCACAAGTGGGTGCCCTCGACCTTGGCTATCATCCTGGAGTCAGTGCTCTGAAAGACATTAGACCACGTCTGGTGTTCCTGTTGGGAGCAGATGCTGGCACCGTCAAAAAGAGCGACCTGCCGCCTCATGCCACAGTGGTTTATATTGGTAATGACCTCTCATATCATAGACATTGTCTACAGTAGTTTATATTGGTAATGTGATGTAATTTAAAGTCATACAATGCAAAGATTGGTGTGAAGATTCTGAATATGTCAATGCTCCGTTCTAAATGTCTGACCTGTTCATAAACTGTTTCCTGGGAAGATAATCTGGTGACACAACATGGGTGATTTGTAATGCCCTGCTCTTGTAAGTGTATAGTTGTCCACTTACTCTGGTGGATACTTGGTCACACATTTTGTGCTTCGCCCGTTCTCTACCTGTGTTGGGTCAATGAGTACAGGACTTTTTTTTTTTTTTACCTTGAGATGTATTGGGAATATGGTGGTTGCCATTATTTGTATCGACCAATCGTCATTCAGTGGGTGATGTGGACAAAATCTGGCCATCCATCCATCCATCATATGCCATGCCGATAAGCGTGGGCTGTCATGTTTTGCCATCTCACTCGATCACCAGAGTCGTGGATCAGCTCCGTGTTTCTGTCTCGACCATGCCACAAGGCCAAGTCATCCAGGTACTTGCTTCTAGGTCTTCCCCTTGGTCTGTTCCCCTCGATCTTACCAGTTGTCACCAAGTTCTCCAGATCATTTCTTCTCATAACATGCACAAAAAATTGTGATTGTCTACGTCTAACAATCTAAAATCTGGCTGCCACTTTTATTTTCCAGAACATGTCCAGGTACCCATGTTACGTTTGGCCGACCTGTGAGCCCAGATCAGTTCAAACAAATCCTTACTCTATTGGAGGATGATGACAGGCAGAAAACGAAGCCTATCCTCTACTTTATATTCTATAACTTTCGGAGTGAGTTGATGAGATGGTTTCTGGTGCAAATATTATGTTTGGTTTAGCCCTTTATACAACACAAGAATTTTATCTGTTGGGGGTGAAGTAAAAATCATCAAGCGGCCTTTTTTGCTCTCAGCCAAGAAAAATCTTGGTGCAGACATCAGCAATGGTATAAATGCAACAGTGATAGTTTCTTATATTTCTATGACTTCTATGAGTACCAATCTAGATAAGTAAATTGATCTGTTTGGCTTCACCATATGCTAACACCTGGCCTTATTGACAGACGATTTTTACATTATGCTTTAAAAAAAAAAGCATAACTGCAACCCGTACTGGGGACCAGCGATAAAGTTATCTCTCCATCGCACAGAGCCGGGTCTGAATTCTGGAGACCATGTGTATAGAGACAGTTCATATTTATTTGGTAGTTAAATGTTATAATTATTTCCTGTTTAGTGTTTGATTGTTGTCTTGATCAGGTCACCATGGTGACCACGGGGCACAGATAGCAGACGTGATCCTGCCAGCAGCCACATACACCGAGAAGGATGCTCTGTACGTCAACACTGAAGGCAGGGTCCAGGTGGCATGCCAGGCTGTCAGCCCGCCTGGAATGGCTCGCCAAGATTGGAAGATCATCAGGGCACTGTCTGAGGTGAGTCCTAGATAGCTGTGAAGTGGGTTGCATGGTGGGTTTTCTTTTTGTTTGCGCTCGCTTGCTTTGAACTCAAGCGTAGTCCATACACACTATTTATAGTTGTGATGGAGTGAATTTTGCGCTTAGGTTAGTTTTCCCTATTAACAGTGTTCCTCGCCATCAGGCGAATCCACTCCGACTTCAGAGGTACTTGTAATTTATGTCTCCAAGTCAAGGATGACAGGTCAATATTTTAGTCCAGCTGTCCGGTGTAGAGGTTGAATCACTTACCTCGGCATCAGCACACCGGAAGTTTAAGAACATTCGTTCTTACCCATTCGGCCATGTGGACCTGCGATGGTGGGTTGTGAATCCTCTGGGTGGGTCAGTCAGCTTGACAAGAGCACAATCATAAGTGATGGCAGTCATTAGTAAAGTTGATAGGGGGCAATGCTGATAATGTAGTGAGTGCTGTCGGACAAAAGCTTGACACCAGTGCTCATCATCCTCTAACAGAGGGTAAGACTGACCACCTATTCCTTGTGCATTGAGGCCTCTAAAATATGACGGCTCTTTCAAATCGCAGACCCACGACAGGTTTCTGCTTTGAGGTATGTTTTTGTTTTAATCATAAGTGAGACAATGAATGTTACGCTTAGAAAGCACGAAACCATAAGTAAACTAGCATCTTTGGTTTTGTGTGCTTATGAAGGTTTTCTAGCCACAACATCGATTCTAGCACGTGTGATTGTGTTCTTGCCTAGCTGACTATTTCCACTTTCTGGTTCTGTTGATTAATTCACAGCTTTGAGGGATTCTTGGTATGTAGTGTTTCGTTGTCATGCGATTTGGTACAGATTCTTGCTATATGGTTTCTTGTTGTCATGTGATTGTTGTTGCAGATTCTTGCTATATGGTTTTTTATGTGATTTTTTTGCAGATTCTTGCTGTATGGTTTCTTGTTATGTGATGTGTTGCAGATTCTTGCTGTATAGTTTCTTGTTGTCATGTGATGTGTTGCAGATTCTTGCTATAAGGTCTTTCTGTTGTCATGTGATTTGTTGCAGAATCTTCCTATATGGTATTTTTTTTTTTGTTATGTGATTTGTTGCAGATTCTTGCTATATGGTTTATTGTTGATTTCTCACAGATTCTTTTTTACATAGTTTCTTGTCATGTGTTTCAATGCAGATTTTGGTTACATTGTTTCATGTCATTTGATCTGTTGTAGATTCTGGGAGTAACGCTTCCTTACGACAAGCTCACAGATGTGCGAGCCCGTCTGGCTGAGATCTCACCTGCATTTGACCACACAGGCATCGCTGAGGAGTCTGGCTTCGAGGCTCTGACAGACCAGATAATTAAGGTAAGCACGGTGCTCAGTTGTACTGTGTGTGTTAGTTCTCTGATGCAGACATCTGGTGTCAAAGTACGGTAGTAACAATTCTTTCAGTTTTCTAAGACTCTTAAGATAATTTGTTTAAAAGTGTTTTAATAATATAAGATCAGCTGTGTACAGGGAAGACAATCAACTTCATTGCACCGGGTTTTATTCCATTTGGCTCAGTTTCTTACCACATGGTGGCCTGCTGGAAGTGTCACACAGTGCACAAACTTCGTAGCTCTAGCTATGAACCCCAAGTCTCTCCGAGTAAATTGCTCTTGTGAACCAAATGACGAGAGTCCGGAATCGAACCCACAACTTTCAGAGCATGGATCAGGAAGCGTAACCACTTCACCACAAAGACACTCTATCAGCTGTGTATGTCAGAACAGTGTAAATCAGCAGTACATATTGTAGCAAGGGTGTGCCAGCTGATGTTCATTATGTATACATTAACATTATGTGCTGTGGTCATCGGTTCCCTTCCTCATAAACTTTCCATCCTCATTTCAGTGCAGTCTGCCCCCAATCTCCCAAGATGACATTTTGAAACAGGCACAGGTTTTCTGTACCAAGCAGTGTGACGTGTGTTTATTTTTATTATTATTATTTTTTTTGGTGTTCGCTCGCTTTGAACTCATGTGTGGTCCATACACATTATTTCTTGTAGTGATGAACTGAATTTTGCGTGTGGATTAACTTTCCCTATTAACAGTGTCATCAGGCACTTATAATTTATGTCCCTAAGTCAAGGACAACAGATTAACGTTTTAGTCCAGCTGTCCAGTGTAGGGGTTGAACCGCTTACCTTGCTAGTTTAGTTTAGTCGACGGATCAACATCACAGCACACGGGCGTAACCCATAAGTGCTCCATTCAATTCAAGTTTGAGTCCGGAGACTCTCAGCTTAGCGCACGAACTCCGCAGCACCGGCGAGGATCCTGAAACACCCTGGGTAGATTTTCAACTCAAAATTTTGCCCAAGCAGCGCAGCTAGGCCACTCCCTCTGGATTTCAAACTGCCAAGGGACTTTTTACATGTGCAACAATACACACGGGTGTCGATCTCACTACCGAGATCAGGAGATATTTTGTTACTAGAAATCCACGTGAAAAAATCCCGACCCTCACCAGGGCTTCAACCCGGGACCTCCAACAGTTGCTAACTAAAGCTTACCTCAGCATCAGCACAACGGATATTTAAGAACATACGTTCTTACCCATTCAGCCATGCGGACCTGCACGTGTTAATTGCTTATTCTACACATGACATAGTTGTCTTGACACGTGTGTTCATTGATTACACTACACATGACATAATGTCCTTGACATGTCATGTGTTCATCGATTACTTTACATATGACATAATATCCTGGACACACCATACCACCAGAGCCCCTGACTAACTGTAGAGTTTTACAACATTTATACTTTGTCAAGCATGAAGATGATCTGGCGTGATACCAACCACATCACCCATTGAGTGCTGATTGGTCTGTACACATATGAGTCTAGCATCATAGACACCTTAATCATCATCATCCAGTGCCTTGCTGGCTTGGCGTGGGCGATCATCATCCTCCACAAATTGCCATCTCAGATGGCATGGATCAATTCATGGGTTGACTCCCTTCCATGCCATGACACAAGACTGTCAAGAAGTTTCTCATACTGTCTTCCTTATCTCTCTTTTCACAAATCTTTCCGGTTGTCACATCTTAGTTTTTGTCTTCTCATAAAGTGGTGAAAAAATTATGAGTGCTTCTTTCTGATGTTTGTGATAAGTTGTCTTTGCGACATAGCTTCCCACAAAATGTCCAGATTGCTTATTTTGGTTGTCCAAATTAATTTTCAGCATTCTTGTATAAAACCACATCTCCAAGGCTTCCAGGGATTGCTTTGCTGTTCACTAATTGTCCAGGATTCACAGCTGTATTTTCAAATGGGTTCTATGCAACATCCAAGAACTCTTTTTCTAACATTCAAGGACAAGGATTTATTGCACAAAATGTCCTACATTTGATAGAATGCAGTGTTTGCTTGTCCTATTCTGTTCTTTATCTCAGTGAATAAATCTTCCATCTGATGTTAGTCATGAGCCTAGATATCTAAATGTCTGCATATTTCTGATTACTTATTATTACTTACTTTATAACGATTATATTTAATTACTCAGCCGGCTTTCTTTTGTTTTATTGTTATCCATTCCAATTATCAGTGAATTTATTTGCACTTCTGTTGTCTTCAGGAAAGCGATGTCAAAAGTAAAAAGAACATTGCCAGCATCAATCCCAAGCTGCTGCAGCTGAGAGATTTCTACATGACGGACCCCATCTCTCGAGCATCTCCCACCATGGCCAAGTGCATGCAGGCATTGGATGAGGCAGAGAGAAACCCGTACTCGAACCCCGAAGCTTCATGATGTCGCAGGAGATCCCTGGATTAGTTAATTCAGTTAAGAAGTTTTTGACAATAATCTTAAAGTTGTGAGCATGGCAGTTGACTAGCGTAGTGTTGGGCTGTTTGTTGTTGTTGTTATTGTTGTTGTATCAGCTTGTGTCTTGCTGGTCTGTTATAGACACTTGACTCTTGGATTAGGGATACTTTATGGCAGTGTAGTAGCTCATCCTTCTCCCAGTGTAGTTGGCCAGGGTTTGATTCCTGTGAGCTATGCTTTGGTCTTGTTCTGGTAGATCATTTCACTGTGTACATGTGAGTGTATGTGTGTGTGTTTATATCAACAATAGAATTAACATAAACAAGACAAAAAGCCTCTTACGCTCAAACGTATAAGAGAAAAGACTTAATAAATTGAACATACAAAAAGAATGTTTGACTTCTTTAATTATGTACAACTGGTTGGTATCTTTACAGTAGAGATTTAACATGCCATTCTTAACTGCTATGGTTTCATCTTCCATAGGGGATCTGATTGATTCAGGTAAAGTCAGATTGATCTATAAACCTAAACATAGATCACAGAGATGCCATGTTATTAACATCAACACAGAGAGTCCTCCATTGATGTCTGTTCTCAAAACTGCATTTAAAGGCAGGAATACTGTAGCTTATCCAGCCTTTTAGATTCTCTGACTTCAGGATTTTCTTTGCCCTCTTCTTCTTTTGTCTTCAACTGTTTTGTGAAAGATTGGTTTTGCCAGGGATTCTTTAAAGAAGACATGGCCAAACCAGAGCAACTTTGGCTGATTCAACCTCTCGCTGGAAGTGATTTCTGTTGACCAGTATACACAAGGTTAGGTTTGACAAAACAAGACACCGTACTGCAATAATTTGACAGTACATCTACTTAGGTAGTAATGTAGGCAAAGACGGGGAAACAGAAGAATTTAAATACAAACACACAAGAAGCTTTCATAGCACAAGGACATTTGTGGATGTTAAAAGAAATGAAAACTAGTAATGAACTTAGAATGTGTAACTCCAAATGTTAAATCATTACATATGGATCAGAGACATGAAACGCCACTAAGTCAGATACTAATCAACTTCAAACATTCATTAATGAGAGCTTGCACAGTATAGGAGGAATGAAAGGCTAGGTCAGAACCACTAACATAGAGCCTAGGGGGAGAACTAGATGGAATCTGGCAAATCAAGGTCAAGACACGGGCTGGGAAAACACAGTGAGCAAACCTGACGATAGTATAACTGGAAGGTCTTTTCTCCAGAACCCACAGGCCAGGTGAAATAGGAGGAGACTGAAAAACAAATAGAGAAGAGGCAAATTAGAGACAGATGAATAACATGAAACAAATAGAGAAGAGACAAATTGAGACAGATGAATAACATGAAACAAATAGAGAAGAGAGAAATTTGTGACAGATGAATAACATGAAACAAATAGAGAAGAGACAAATTTGTGACAGATGAATAATACTGAGAGAGCATGGAAGAAGCTGCAGACTTGGTTGTTTGTGTATGCTCTTGCAGGGAATAAAAATTGCCAGGAGCAGAAGAAGAATGACAGTAATGCTCCTGTGCAACTCGGGACAAGATGAAACATACTGGGAATGAATAATATGGATGTATGTCTCATTGAAAGGAAAAGAAGAAAGAGACGACAGAAAGGTAGATATCTAGATGCCCTGGATACATAGCATAATCGATGAAGGTACATCTAATGTTGACTTAACCACACCTTTCATCATCATCATGTGCCATGCCAATAAGCATGGGTGGTCATGTTTCACCATCTCACATGATCACCAGAGTCATGGATCAACTCTGCATCAATAGATCTACTTGTAATGTTTGTTTCATTACTCAGCCCCTGCATTGCATACTTTTACGATGCATGGCTCAGTCCATTTTGTTAGATTATTATTTTAGATTTTACATTTGATATTTCAATTATTGCTGTTTGTTTCAAACTGTATACATGGATTTTCTTTTAGAACTTGATGTGGCAAGAATACACTTGAATGTGTCAGCGTATTTATCTCTTTGTGTATGTGATCTTACGTAGTATGAATATAGTGACACTACTGTGGTGTGTTATCACTAATATTGACAGTTTTAAAAATGATTTCCTTTGTTCAGAGACAAGCTTGAATTATAATAATCATGTAAATAATGTGTAACCTGATTCAGTAAAATTCACTCTGATAACAAAATCCTGCATGTACATCACTCTTGTATTAGTGAAGTCAAACAGTATGACAGGTTTTAACTCTGGATAGTGTTGGAGGTGCTACCTCCCTGACACGCCAAAGCTTCTGTCTCCCCAATACACTAAAGATTCTATCTCCCTGATATACCAAAGCTTCTATCTCCCTGATACACCAAAGCTTCTATCTCCCTGATTCACCAAAGGTTCTATCTCCCCAATACACCAAAGCTTCTATCTCCCTGATACACCAAAGCTTCTATCTCCCCAATACACCAAAGCTTCTATCTCCCCAATACACCAAAGCTTCTATCTCCCCAATACACCAAAGCTATTATCTCCCTTATACACCAAAGCTTCTATCTCCCCAATACACCAAAGCTTCTATCTCCCTAATACACCAAAGCTTCTATCTTCCCAATACACCAAAAGCCTCTTATCTCCCTGATGCACCAAATCTTCTATCTCCCCAATACACCAAAGCTTCTATCTCCCTGATACACCAAAGCTTCTATCTCCCTGATACACCAAAGCTTCTATCTCCCTGATACACCAAAGCTTCTATCTGTCTGATACACCAAAGATTCTATCTGTCTGATACACCAAAGCTTCTGTCTCCCCAATACACCAAAGCTTCTGTCTCCCTGATATACCAAAGCTTTTGTCTCCCTGATACACCAAAGCTTTTGTCTCCCCAATACACCAAAGCTTTTGTCTCCCTGATACACCAAAGCTTTTGTCTCCCTGATACATCAAAGCTTCTATCTCCCTGATACACCAAAGCTTCTATCTCCCTGATACACCAAAGCTTCTATCTCTCTGATACACCAAAGCTTCTATCTCTCTGATACACCAAAGCTTCTATCTCTCTGATACACCAAAGCTTCTATCTCTCTGATACACCAAAGCTTCTATCTCCCTTATACACCAAAGCTTCTATCTCCCTGATACACCAAAGCTTCTATCTCTCTGATACACGAAAGCTTCTATCTGTTATACACCAAAGCGTTTATCTGTCTGATACACCAAAGCTTCTGTCTCCCCAAAACACCAAAGATTCTATCTTCCTGATACACCAAAGCTTCCATCTTCCTGATAGATCAACATTTCTATCTCCCTGATATGCCCTAAGCTACCCACAAGTAGATAACGCCCACTACCTTGGATGGAATTTGTGTAGGTGATGTAAAGCTCACACAAATGCAAGTGTGTCCTGACATTAGAGCCAGAGAGTTGCAAAAATAGATGTGACACACTCCAATGGAAAGAGGAATGGAAAAGAAACAGAAGGAGGAACTGTTAAAGAACTTCTGTAGCCGACATTGTTTCATCAAGTCCTGACATGTACAATGGTATATGGCTACAGATTAGGAAATGGATGCAGTGGAGTGTACTGCAGTAGAATTTATTGTTGAAAACTGGTAGGCTGTGATCATGCAGAGATGTGAGCTGTTTGTAAATACACAATAGGAAACAGTAGGCTGTGATCATGCAGAGATGTGGGCTGTTTGTAAATGCACAATAGGAAACAATAGGCTGTACAATTTGCTGTCTGGTACATTTCACTGCATCTCATCAGGTATATACCGTAGGGTTATATATATCATATGAGATGAATTATATATTGGGTTAAATTCTGCCAAAATATGATTAATCTGTTCACTTGATATGACATATAATGCAGTTTGTACCTGATGAGATGCAGTGAAATATGCCAGACAGCTAAATTGTGCAACCTTCTGTACATGGCTTTGATTCAACTCAATCGTGGAATACATTGGTTTAAACAACAAAATGTTCAGTGCCCCCAGAAAACATAAAGGCAACATCAAAGTGCCAACTGCTGTCAGATGTACTGACACCAAATGACCATCAAATTTGTGTGCACTGTTTGAGCAGACGGTGAGTCTCTGGCACAGTAAAACCAGACTGCTCTAGATATGTATGGACATACACACATATCTGAACTGGCGTAAGACCACAGTCTAACCTAGGAAAAGAAAGGTGCTGAAGACAAAGGTAACCAGCCAGGAGGTGCACCACAGTATTCAGGATGCCATGCAACCCAGTTGTGCTGTATGGCTCTGAAACCTGGAGTACAACGAAAGGAGACGAAGCCTTGTTACAAACCTTTGAGAACAAAATTTTAAGACGCATCTTTGGACCCATTAGGGATACACAAAGTGGAGAGTGGAAAAGAAGAAGTAACAAAGACATTTATGATCTGTTTAAGTCTCCGCTAATCACTGGCATCATGAAGGCTAATAGACTACAATGGCTGGGGCATATAGAAAGAATGGAAGATAATAGGGAAACAAAACTCGCTTACACTCAGGAAATAAATGACCGTAGACCCCGAGGTAGACCAAGAAGGCGGTGGAGAGATAATACATGTACAGACCTACAAGCACTTGGAATCAACGACTGGCAAGAGAAGGTCCACCAGAGAGACGAATGGAGACGGATTGTATTTGCAGCAAAGAACCTCAATGGCTCGGAACGCTGAAGAAGAAGAGATGCAATCTCACTGAGTGAACGAAAGAAGCTCATGTGTCTTTCCATAACTTGACACTGAAGGACAAAACTGATGGAGAAAAGTGTACACACATTCATATTCAAGTATTCACCATTCAAGTAGACATGAGTGGACACATGACATAACTGCTGAAAGCTATAGTATGACTGCACAGGATTTGAACCTGGCGCCTACAAGTGATGACAGCAGCTTGCTTATGATGGAGAAATGGCACATATGACAGGTCGTACCAACATCCAACTAACACTCCTACTTCTGTCATTTGTGAGGTGTTTATGATGGAGAAATAATACATGGCACATATGACAGGTCGAATCAACACTCGTACTTTTGTCATTTATGAGGTGTTTATGATGGAGAAATAATACACGGCATATGTGACAGGTCGAACCAACAACCAACTAACACTCGAACTTCTGTCATTTGTGAGGTGCTTATGATAGAGAAATGTCACAAACATCCGACTAACACTCGTACTTCTGTCATTTGCCGACACTAAAGGTGGTAGTAGGCATGATCACAGACAAGGATGATGATGTTCTTCTGCCGTCTATTGCACATTGGGGCAACTCTCTAACTCACACCAACACATCCTATCTACCATATTATTCATCTCAATAATTCTCGTTTTTCGATCTCCCTATATTTCGTGTGTACTGTGGGTTTCAGATACGTTTGTTGTTCTACTATTGTCATGTTTTCTCGTCTGTGTCACTTCCCCACCTATTGATTGGCCGGAATCATATTGGGGATGACAAGGCGTGTTAAAAGTTACCAGTGGAAATCATGAACATTCCTTCATCCCACCATTGCTTAGAGGGACAGATCACATGTGAGCGTGTCTCGAGGGCAGTTAATCGAATCTGTTTAATCAGTCAATTGTTCAATCAATCATCTACTCCAATGAAACAGTCAGTTAGTTGCATATTCTTTACAGGACGAGGCAATCAACCCCATTATGTTTCAGCTGTTTTTGATTTACTAAGACAATTTTTAAGTTTAATAGTCTACCATAGCTTTAACATAATTAAAAATATACAATTGTCTGCCGGGTCTCCTACAGTTACCTGTGCGAACATTCACAAAAATCTCATCTCATCTTGTTCCTCTTGCACCTTGCAGTGTTGAGGTGAATCACAAACAGCGGGAGAGTGCCCGTTTATGGGCTTCATATATCGAGATTCCCATGGACTCTGCTATTCCCTCTGTCCATCGTTTACATGGTCGGTCTCCTCTTATTCTGGTTCCGTCTGGTCTGTACATCATTGCTTGTTGTAGTATACTGTCAGTTGGTAGCCTAGTTGTATGGCAAACTCATTGCTGTTTTCTGGTGAAATCTAGCGCTGCTATAACCTCTTCTTTAGTCCTGATTTCTTCATGTCTAATTTTCTCTCTTCTTGATACATTGATTATTGCTTGGTCCGTTTTCCTGTGTGTCAAAGCCATCACCTCCACCATAATACATATCATCAATACCCGGTCTTTTGACACGATCCCAAAAATCTCAGAACCATTTGTGATCTTTTTCACTTGATGTCATTTCGCCACGCCATTCAAGTGCTTATTTCATTGACTCCCTTCATTTACCCTTTTCCCGTCAAGTCTGGCAGCTGTCACACAGTTCTCAAGTTTGTCTCTCCTCGTAACGCGTTCCCAGAATCTGTTTGGTTAATCAATTTGTCGGTGTCGTCGGCTTCTTGGACCGGCTGATTTTTTTTTTTTTTCTATCAGAAGACGTAGTACACACGGAATTGGGAAGTGCTTCAAACACACGGACGTACTGGCTGATTACATTAACTAAACTGGCGTTGGTGGGCGGCCAAGAAGAGAGAAGGAAATAAGTAGATGTTTGTGGTCACAGGAAGAACTATCTGTTATAGACAATAGAAAGAAATCGTGATTGGAGGCACACCAGACAAAAAAAAAAATAACTGTGTTATAATGCACACTAGACAGAAAGAAATTGTTTGTCAGAGACGTACCAGACAAGAGAACGAAATGGTTGTTATTGGGCAGTTTAGACAAAACCAAGAAATCGCCATTGGAGGCACACTAGACAATAGAATGAAATTGTTGTTAGAGGCCACACATAATATCATCATTATGTGCCATGCCGACAAGAGTGGGCAACAACGGTTCCTTATGTCACACGATCACCCAAGTCTCGAATCCCCTACCGGGTGACGGTGTTCCCACATAGCACATATTTACGCTGTTTATTAAAAATGGTCTGAGTTGTGGAATATAATGTATTAGGGACTTATAACAGTGGTTTTCCCTTGCCTTCTGCCTGTTTGTTCGGGGTTTAATTCCGCTGGCGTTTATCTAAAGAGACACACTCTGCAGAGGGGGAAATGGTGAGGAGAGGGGAACGGTGTTATGGCTTCTCCTACCCGTAGTTGGTCATGTCGCAGAGTTTTAATGTTACAACTAGCAACAAACGCACTAAAAAACAGGTTCTAATATAGAAACGTATAAAGTAAAAAAAAAAAAAATACCGAATATAGAAACTTGTAAAGGAACAACTGTTACAGAAGTATGTAAGGTAACAACTTTCAATTTCTGAGATGCTTGTATTTTACGGTAATTAAGCCGTCTCCGTGGCCAAAGGCTTGCGAACGCGGTTCGTGAGCCGCTTACCAGGCGTTCGAAATGCAGCCGCGACCGATTTGTGCAGCAGACCGTGTCGCGTTGTGTTATAACGTGTTGGTATGGGAGCCGGTCGTTCAGAAAACAATGGCAAACTACTGAACGTAAAAATTTGCCTAGTACATCAACAGCAGCTGAAAAATGCTGGTGTTGACTGCAACGTCCTGCAAGGGCTATGCAACATTAAATGTAATTTACGTCCTCAAGTCAAGGACAGGAAGTCAACATTCTAGCCTAACTGTCCGGTGTTGTGGTTGAACCCGTTACATCGCCATCAGTGCACCGGACGTTTAAGAGCGAACGCTCTTATCTATTCGGCCATGCTGACCTCTACATAAAAATATCCAGTCACAAACAACACAGAAATATGTCCGCCTGCCTGCCTGTCTGTCTGTCTGTCTGTTTCCTCTCTCGCTCTCTCGGTCTGTCTCTTTGTCGCCCCGCTACTTCCCCCCCCCCCTTAACATTCCCAGTCTACCTCTCTCTCTCTCTCTCTCTCTCTCTCTCTCTCTCTCTCTCTCTCTCTCTCTCTCTCTCTGCATCTCCTAATCCCTTTGTATGTGCTTCTACAGCTGCCATTCCCCTCTCCTCCACAACAATTTCATTGTGTAATGCTGAACACAGCTGCCACACAATGATGAGAATAATGTCTATGGAGCGCTAGGCCACCGATAAAGAGAGAAAGAACACACATACATAAATACATAAAAACGGAATAAATAGCATGAATACACGCGTAACAGAGCAACAGATTCCGTTCTTTTGAAATGCGGGAATGTTTGAAAGCTCCCATAGATGTGTGGGATTGCTGGACCGTAGGAAAATAGAACAGTTGTCAGGACACAGGGAGTTGGTGACGGTTTCCCAGAAAAATCACATCACCCACTGCGAACCGATTGGTTAACTAAACATATGTGTGTAAGAGAATCGTTGACCTTATATTCATCCCAGAAAGAAGGGGGCCGTTGAATTTGCAAGATGTGTTCGTTGACATTGAAGATTCACAAAGAAGTAACGAACCTTTTCATTATACATGTATACCTTTGACTTCCAGCACATTTCTTATTCTTTTGTTCACTCCAAGCGTGCTTGCGTGACATCCTGATTGCTGTGGCGCGCCTCCTGGCTGGCTGCCCCCGTCTTCAGAATATTTCGTTTGCTAGGGTAGACTGGTCTTACTTGAGTTTAGATATGTTTGTATGTACACATGTGTGTATGTACATACATACATAGAGCATTCTGGTTTTACGGCGCCAGAGACCCGCCGTCGCCCCTTCTACTGTTGGTTAAAACAGTTCCGCTACGTGAAGGTCAGGAGTTAGACTTTTGCTGCAAAAGGTGATGAATGCACAAGCCATTGAGTAGTTTGCAAGGTTGGGTGCTCGCCCTAACCCCCCCCCCTCCCTCCCCCACCCCGGCTATAGCAGCAATTTGGAAGCACTTTCAGAACATACTGGGACGTAAACACTAAATATGTCGTACATATCATGTCATGGCATTATTAGGCACGTTAACTCCTGTTATCACCGTCAACAATATCATAATGAACAAAATTGTGCCTCACACAAGGTAATTTGGTTGGTCTATGGTTGGTCTTCTTAGCCTACTGATTCCTTAGGCTGTGTGTTTTCTCAGCAAATAAACAGGAAAAGGCAGTGAATCCCACCAATTGAATAATGCGTTCTGTAACTTTGTAAATGTGACCAGAGAATATACTAAAGACTTCTGGCTTGATTACTGACCATTATCATTGTGCCTAATCCTCTTTGAAAAACATCATGGCGGTTACTACTCGTACCCGACATCTGCTGCGAGAACATTTGTGCCCTGACAGTGTTTACAATTATGTGTGTGTTTTTTGGGTACTCACTCTCTTTGAACTTAAGCATAGTCCATACACACTATTTCTAGTAGTGCTGGACTGAATTTTGAGTGTGGATTAACTTTCCCTATTAACGATGTCCCTCGCCATCAGGCGAACCCACTCCGACTTCAGAGGTACTTGTAATTTACGTCCCCAAGTCAAGGATGATAGATTTACATTTTAGACCAACTGTCCGCTATAGGAATTGAACCCTTACCTCGGCATCAGCCCACCGGATATTTAAGAAGACGCATTCTTTTCCACTCAGCCATGCTGACCTACTGTTTAAAGTAATAACCCGAGACATACTAAAGGCACATTGTTAACTGCAGAGTCTGAAAGTAGACAGCAAGCCGCTCTAGGCAAGGTAGTAGAGGTGTGTGAGAAAAAGGGAATATTATTAAACAATAAAAAAGAGAGATACTGCTTTCTTTGGTCAAGTGATGAGATGAGAGACATTGGAGAACATCGTGACAACTGGAAATATCAAAGGAAGAGGGGCAGAGGCAGACCAAAAGAAATGATACTGGATAGACTGAGGCGGTGGCATGGAGTAATATCAGCAGAGTTGATCCAGAATACCAAGGACTGCGATTTGTGGAGAGGCACAAATGCCTACGGCAGCTGGCAGGGCACTTAATGATGATTAAACTTTATAAAATTTAATGCTTCGGGTCTCAAAGAAAACACACATTTCATAATACTTTATATTAAGAAAGGACATACAAACTGAACAGGCTAATTGTTTTCAATATGCACATGACAAAAGATGTGACACAATATACACAGATTCATTTTGCAAAGATGAGAATGGTCAAGAAAAACAGAAATATCACAAATACAAACATCCGGTTAATGAAAAGATGTGGATAAATATTCCATCCATCATGTGCCATGCCGGAAAGCGTGGGCGGTCATGACTCGCTATTTCACTCGATCACCAGAGTCGTGGATCAGCTCAGTGTTCATGTCTCGACCATGCCATGTGGCCAAGCCATTCAGGTATTTACATCTCGGTCTTCCCCTTGGCCTGTTCCTTTTGATCTTGTCAGTTGTTACCAAGTTCTCCAATTCTTCTCATAACATGTCCAACACATTTTGACTGTCTACGTCTAATTTTTCTAATCAGTTTAAGATGTTCATTTGTCTTCTGTAGTACTTGGCCATTTGTTTTTCTGTCTGTCCATGGAATTCTTTGCACTATCCTCAGAAACCACATTTCTACAGCCTTCAGATGTTTTTCAGCTTGACTGCTCATTGTCCAAATTTCACATCCATACAAAAGTACAGGCTCCTCAACACTCTTTTTCTCGTTTCAATTGACATATTTTTATTGGTCAGGATGTTTTTCATCGTGCTAAAGGCTACTTTCGCCATGGCGATTCTTGTTCTAATCTCTTCAAGGCATCTCCCATCAGATGTTATGACTGTTCCAAGGTAATTGTATCGATTCACTTGTTGAAGAATATTCCCATTTACTTGTATATTTCATTGTGGTTCTTCTTTCTTCCTAGTGACGACCATAATCTGTGTCGTCTTACAATTTAATTCTAACCCCAGTTGTTCACTGTGTGCAACAACCGCATCTACTAATTGTTGCAGATCCTGCTCATTGTCAGCAATCAATACTGTATCATCTGCATATCTAATGTTATTGATGTTTCGTCCTCCAATGACGATTCCATTTATATCTTCTACATTTCTGAAAATATTTTCACTGTATAGGGAGAAAAGATCTGGAGACATTACACATCCCTGTCTCACACCTCTCTTAATAGGCTGCTATTGTCCTACTTCATTATTAATCCTTATGGCAGCTTGTTGTTTCCAATATATGTTTTTAATATTACAAAAATGAAAAGTAAATGTTACAAAAAATGAAAAGTAAATATTACAAAAATGAAAAGTAAACAAGCGAGCTTACAAAATAATATGTTTGCTTATAAGCCTGTGGTTGTGTTGAGTGGGCGTGGCTTTCCGGGACTGTTTCGATGTACCACCAGGTGAAAGATGAGGCTTTATGCTGAGTGCATTATATCAACGCAAATATGACACAACAATAACAGCAGCAGCAGCAGCAACAACAACAACAGCAGCAGCAGCAGCAGTGGCCGCAACAACAGCAATAACTTCAGCAGCAGCAACAGCATTAACAACAACATCAGCAGCAGCAATAACAACATCAGCAGAAACAACAATAACAACAAAACAACAAGAGCAACAACAACAACAACATCGAAAAAAAAACAATAACAACAGCAGGAACAACAACAACAATAACAACAATAAATAATAATATAATAACAACACCAACAGCAACAATAACAATAGCAGAAGCAGCAGAAACAAGGACAGCAGCAGAAACAGCAATAAGAATAGCAACAGCAGTAGCAATAACAACAAAAACAACAGCAGTAGCAGCAATAACAACAACCACAGAAGTAGGTTACATATCATATACTTACATATAACTATAACGATATATAACTATAACTATATATAACTAACATATTTATATGTTACATATAACATATATAGTAGTAGGCCTCTAGGATGACTGCAGCAGATCAGCATTTACACAATTACGGCACAACAACAGTAGCAGCAACAACAACAACAGAAACAACAACCACAGCAGCAACAACAATTAACATTATGTCTCAAATTGTATGTCAGACAAATAATGACTAGCAGCTGTCTCTTTCGTTGCTGTGTCCTCATCGCCCTTTGACGAATGAGACAGCATCCATTTGTTTTAACCTTCCCGTATTTAAACTTTTCCGGAATGCTCTCCCTTCTGCCAATTTGTGTTTGTTAATAAAAGGTCACAGAAACGGAAATCATCCGGTACATCACCATTTCTATGCCTCACTGAATTCTTACCGAGTTCACACTACACATCAATAGTGCTGATTCACTGAATTCTTTTCGTCATATTGACTTGGAATCAACGACTGGCAAGAGAAGGTCAACCAGAGAGACGAATGGAGACGGATTGTATTTGCAGCAAAGAACCTCAATGGCTCGGAACGCTGAAGAAGAAGAAGAAGAAGAAGATATTGACCGTAGTTCACGATGAAAACCTCTATTGATATTTCACTGGATTCTTTCCGTCATTTTGACCGCAGTCCATGATGAAAACCTCTATTGCTGTTTCACCGGATTCTTACCGTATTTTTGACCGTATTTTTGACGAACTGAACATCGATATATATTACTGTTTCACTGCATTCTTATCCTCACGTTGAACCGAGGCGGGGAACCTTATATCTGCCAATGGTCTTTTGGATGTTTAATACATTATTGGCAAGCCATACAAAATCTTCAACTTAAACATCAGTCTGCTAAATTTGATTAAACATTTCAAAGTAGGTTCGGACCAAGAAAATTGAATAACGGAAAATGGGAAGTAGGGGTGTGTCACAGTTATGACTTGCAAGTTGTTAATATGGTAGCAGATATGTTGTATTATAACGCAATGACTACACTTCGGCGATATGTAAGCCCAGGGCAGATACGGGAAGTCACTTAAGACAATTAATCATCCCAGGGCACTCAATCAGTGAAGTCACCACTAATGTGGTGGTTGGAACTGCGTCCCTGTGGTGTGATGTGAGATGCGTGATGTGTGATGTGTGATGTTACCTGGTATTGATGGTACTGCTACTAGATTTATTTTTCATTGTTTATAAATCTTATTAAAGGCTTATTAAATTTCTCGTCCTGCCCGCGGTTGTCTCTGCAGGGCCAGACCACATGATTTCGAGGGCCTATTCACCCTTTCCTTCCACTTTGTCTAGTACTTCCTTGTGTATTAATATAAAATAACATAAAGTAATACAGCTTTACAGAACATAATTACGGAAAACACAGGGCGTTGTGGTGATTAGCCTTCATCAGCAAACAATTACATTAACAAAACACAATATATAACCACGGGGAAGACACTAAGTGACTACATTAAGACATCGGAAAGATTAAACTAAACTAAACTAAATCATCGGAAAACAGGACAACTTACAACGAGTTAGGGAAAGTAAACACGCCTCATGCATGAATACAGACCTATGACGCAGAGCCGTGTCGTGCTATGATACAGAGGCGGCCGCATCAGGCAGTACCGTAAGGAGCGAAGGAGGGGCGGCATTTAGAAGCCTTGCATCGTTGATGGGCGGCATTTCGAAGACTTGCAACACATTGAGAAAATCTACCACACGGCTCTGCTATGACGATTAATATAACGATAAAATTCAACGTGAATTTGCCGTTGTTTCCACGCATGAGATCATGACCTCACCCAGTAACATATTTAACTTGGCTCAGTAGTCAGACACGTATCAAGATGAGGTCACCCATGATGTGCAAACTACAGAAGGCCAAGACCCGGAGATTAATTCCGCCTAGCACATCAGTAATTGCCCAACAAACGAGTTGTTAGAAGAGTGTTCTGGTATCCAGTGGCGTTTCCAGATTTGAGGGGGAAAGGGGCGTTAGCTAGAGGCCACAAGGCGTCAAAGGGAGGTAAATAGTTCCTGTCATGCAATTCACAAACAGCCAAAGCCAGAGTGATTATCTTCGCTGGGCGGAAATGTCGAGGTGCGGGATAAATGTGGCATTCTGGGATGTTGAGGTGTGGCTCAAATGCGGCATTCTGGGATGTGGAGGTGCGGCTCAAATGCGGCATTCTGGGATGTCCCAGAAGGCTTTCGTTTAAATCCATGACTGAGACCGAGCGTGGGTAAATGAATAATGTAAGTAAAGGGCATTCCCCGCGCCTTGATGATTAGTAAGTGAGTTAGTGAGTGAATGGGAGAGAGAGAGAGAGAGAGAGAGAGAGAGAGAGAGAGAGAGAGAGAGAGAGAGAGAGAGAGAGAATGTTTGAGAGAATGTGGAAGAGAGAGAGAAAGTGGGAGAAGGCAACGAGAGCGAGAGAGCGAGAGAGAAAGAGACAGAGAGAGAGAGAGAGAGAGAGAGAGAGAGAGAGAGAGTTAGAAAGTGAGAGTAAGAAAGAGAGCGAGAGAAAAGAATGAACTTTATTTTCGAAGGGTTAAGAATTGGGCACTCAAGAGACAAAAGGTACAGGGAGAGAGAGAGAGAGAGAGAGAGAGAGAGAGAGAGAGAGAGAGAGAGAGAGAGAGAGAGAGAGAGAGTTAGAAAGTGAGAGTAAGAAAGAGAGCGAGAGAAAAGAATGAACTTTATTTTCGAAGGGTTAAGAATTGGGCACTCAAGAGACAAAAGGTACAGGGAGAGAGAGAGAGAGAGAGAGAGAGAGAGAGAGAGAGAGAGAGAGAGAGAGAGCGAGAGAGAGAGAGAAAGAGAGAAAGAAAGTTGGTGAAAGTGAAAATTGGGTAGAGACATAATGAGAGAGAGAGAGAGAGCGAGAGAGAGAGAGAGAGAGAGAGAGAGGGAGAGGCGAGTGGGAGGGAGAGAGAGGGGAGAGGGAGGGAGAGAGAGAGGGAGTGAGAGAGAGAGGGAGTGAGAGAGAAAGACAGATAACATAAATAAGCACAACACAGTAATCTGCCATATGGAAAAGATATCGTGTTTGCAGTATGAAGTGACAACATGGCGTATTCACGACTCATCTAATCACGTATTCACGGCTCACCTACATCACGTATTCACGACTCACCTACATCACGTATTCACGACTCACCTACACCACGTATTCAAGACTCACCTACATCACGTATTCACGACTCACCTACATCACGTTTTCACGACTCATCTAATCACGTATTCACGACTCACCTACATCACGTATTCACGACTCATCTAATCACGTATTCACGGCTCACCTACATCACGTATTCACGACTCATCTAATCACGTATTCACGACTCACCTACATCACGTATTCACGACTCACCTACATCACGTATTCACGACTCACCTACATCACATATTCACGACTCATCTAATCATGTATTCACGACTCACCTACATCACGTATTCACGACTCACCTACACCACGTATTTACGACTCACCTACACCACGTATTCACGACTCACCTACATCACGTATTCACGACTCACCTACATCACGTTTTCACGACTCACCTACATCACTTATTCACGACTCACTTACACCACGTATTCACGACTCACCTACATCACGTATTCACGACTCATCTAATCACGTATTCACGACTCACCTACATCACTTATTCACGACTCACCTACACCACGTATTCACGACTCACCTACATCACGTATTCACGACTCACCTACATCACGTTTTCACGACTCACCTACATCACTTATTCACGACTCACTTACACCACGTATTCACGACTCACCTACATCACGTATTCACGACTCATCTAATCACGTATTCACGACTCACCTACATCACTTATTCACGACTCACCTACACCACGTATTCACGACTCACCTACATCACGTATTCACGACTCACCTACATCACGTTTTCACGACTCATCTAATCACGTATTCACGACTCGCCTACATCACGTATTCACGACTCACCTACATCACGTATTCACGACTCACCTACATCACGTATTCACGACTCATCTAATCACGTATTCACGACTCACCTATATCACGTATTCACGACTCACCTACATCACGTATTCACGACTCACCTACATCACGTATTCACGACTCACCTACACCACGTATTCACGACTCACCTACATCACGTATTCACGACTCACCTACATCACGTTTTCACGACTCATCTAATCACGTATTCACGTGAGGGATGTGTCTTTGGGATTTATGTGGGTGTGGTATTGTGTGAGAGGGGAGCTGGGTGTGGTTAAATGATGTTTCAATCGTCAGTGTCTCAATTGTGTGTAAAGTGTGGGAGTTTGTTCTTATTAGCTTCAGTGATCATGTGAGGCATCAAGTATTTGTCTAGATGTGAGGATGTATGTATGGGTGTGTATGTGAGGGATATGTGTGTGTGTGTGGGGAATGTGTGTGTGCCTGTGTAAGAGAGAGAGAGAGAGAGAGAGAGAGAGAGAGAGAGAGAGAGAGAGAGAGAGAGAGAGAGAGAGAGAGAGAGAATTCAGTGCTCGCATGTCCTGTAACATGCCATTCCATATTTTTTGTGTATTTTTATCTTTCACATTATCATTTTGTATGTATTACACTTGATTTTATCATGTATAATATAACATTACTGTAATGTGAGTGAGAGCGTTAGTGAGAGAGAGAGAGAGAGAGAGAGAGAGAGAGAGAGAGAGAGAGAGAGAGAGAGAGAGAGAGAGAGAGAGTTGAATTGCATCACTAATTTTTAAGTTACAAAATGTATATGTACAATTTTTCTCCATTTTCTTTACAATTTTGCGACAATGCTCACGACAATCGTCACTGTATGTGTGTGTAAAGTGTGGGAGTTTGATCATAATAGTAGGTTGGGGGATCGGGGGATGTGTGTGTGGGTGGATTCGTGATGTGTGTGGGTGGGCTCAGGATGTGTGGGTGGGAGGGGTGGGTTTGTGTGGGTGGGTGGGGGATTGTGTGTGGGTGGGTGGGGGATTGTGTGTGGGTGCGTGCGAGATGTATGGGTGTATGGGGAGATGTGTTTGTGGGTGGGGATGTGTGTTTGTGTAGGTGGTTGTGGGTGGAGGAGGATATGTTGGTGGATGATTGGTGGTGGGTTATGGGATGGGTGGGGGTATATGTGTGGGTGGGGAGATGTGGGTGTGGGGATATGTTGTGGGTGGGAGATGTGTGCAGGTGGGGGTGGTTATGGGTTTGGGGATGTGGGTGAGGGATGTGTATGGGTGTGGGATGTTTGGGTGGATGCGTGGGGAGTGTGTGTGGGTGAGAGATGTGTGGGTGAATGTGTGTGGGGGGTGTGTGGGTTGGGGGAGGGGTGCGTGATGGGTGTGGGTGATAGATTTGGAGATGTGTGTGTGGGTGGGGGATATGTCTGGCTGGGTGGGGGTGTGTGTGGCTGAATGAAGGATGTATGTGTGGGTAGTGAGGGTGATTGTAGTTGGGGGATGTGTGGATGGGTAGGAGATGTGTGGATAGATGTGTGTGTGGGTGAGGGATGTGTCTTTGGGATTTATGTGGGTGTGGTATTGTGTGAGAGGGGAGCTGGGTGTGGTTAAATGATGTTTGTGTGGGTGGGTGAAGGTGTGGTTGGGTTTGTGGGTGGGTGAAGGATGTGTGTGAGGGTGGGGGATGTGTGCTTAGATGGGTGGTTGGGATGTGTGAGTGTGGGTGGGTAGATAGGAGATGTATGTGTTGATGAGTGGGTAAGGGACGTGTGGGTGTTAGTGGTTGAGGGATAAGTACATGTGTCTAGGGATGTGTGAGGGGATGAATGTATGGGTTGTGTGTGCGTGGATGGGAGGTGTGTGTTTGTGAATGGGGAATGTGTTGGTGGGTGGGGATGTGTGTGAGGGATGTTTGTATGGGTGGGGAGATTGTGCGTGGGTGGGGATGTGTGTGTATATGGGTAAGGGTGTGTGGTTAAGGGATGTGTGGCTGGGGGAATGGGTGGATGGAGGATGTGTGGTTGGGTGGATGATGTGTGGTTGGGTAGAGGATGTGTGGGTGGGTGATTGTATATGAGTAAAGGTGTGTGGTTAAGTTATGCTTGGTTGGGGGATGGGTGGGTAGAGGATGTGTGGGTAGGTAGAGGATATGTTGGTGGGTGAGTGTGTGCAGGTTAGGAGATGGTGGGGAATGTTTGTAGGTGCGGGCTCGGGATCTGTGAGTGGGCTGGGGGAGATGGGAGATTATGTGGGTGAATGCGGAATTTGTGTGTGGGTAGGTGCGGAATATGTGAGTTGACGGGGAGACATGTGTGTGGCTGAGGAATGTGTGTTTGGTTGGGTGGTTGGAGGTGTGTGGGTGGAGGAGGATATTGGGTGAGTGATTGTTGGTGGGAAATGGGACTGGTAGAGGATATGTGAGTGGGTGGGGAGATGTGTGTAGGTGGGGGATGTGTGGGTTATTGAATGTATGTGTGCTTTGGGTGTGGGTGGATGGGATATGTGGTGGGTGAGAGGTGTGTGTGGGTGGGGAGATGTGTAGGTGTAGGGATGTGGTGGATGGGTGGGGGAATGTATTGCATGTGTGTGTGGTTGGGTGGGGAAGTTGATGTGAATGGGGGATGTGTGGGTGGGTGGTGGATGTGTCTCATAACATAGTAATATGCATTGTTTATGTTTACAAAATTCATGTGACAATGTTATTTTCCTATGCACTGTTGATGAAAGAAAGATGAATGATTGGAAGGGCCGAATGTAAGACGGGCCTGCGTGCCCAATTTGTTACCCTTTGAAAATAAAGTCTGTTCGTTCGTAAAGTCTGTTCGTTCACGACTCACCTACATCACGTATTCACGACTCACCTACATCACGTATTCACGACTCACCTACATCACGTATTCACGACTCACCTACATCACGTGTTAACGACTCACCTACATCACGTATTCACGATTCACCTGCATCACGTATTCACGACTCACCTCCTATCTCACGTATTCACAAGTGAGGACCCTACTCGGTGGTAGGTAAGTGAATAACAATTTTTTTCTCCAAGAGTTGAAATAAACATGTGATGATGATGATGATGATGATGATGATGATGATGATGATCATCATCATCATCATCATCATCATCATCATCATCATCATCATCATCACATGTTTATTTCAACTCTTGGAGAAAATCATCATCATCATCATCATCATCATCATCATCATCATCTTCCACTTTTGCCGTCAACCTCCGGGGGGAGGAATAGTTTACAGCACCCGATGGGTGACATTGGATAGTGTCATTCCTTGCGATTGTACAATGTCTTTGATGTCGTCAATCCATTTC